>JANUYF010000003.1:45128050-45523050 GCA_026167975.1 Phrynosoma blainvillii | reverse complement strand
CCTCTGCAACACAATCGGGCCAACTTACAACAAAAAAAAATATCGATAAATACTTCCAATTACAACCCCTGCCCCTTAAAAGATTATTAAGCTAGAACAATTTAAAATATAGATAAAACAACATATAAAACTAGGCATCATAACAATACTACTTAGTCAGCAGCAGCATCAAAGGGAGAGAGTTCTCTGACTCTTTGGGCTGGTATAGTTATGAAGGAAAGGCCTGCCGGAAGAGATGTTGACTCTGTTGACTGCAAGATCAGCAGGTTGGCAGTTTGGGGCTCGGGTGCTGCATAATGGGGTGAGCTCCCATCACTAGTCCCAGCTTCTATCAACCTAGCAGTTCAAAAGCATGCAAATGTATAGTAGATAAATAGGTACCACTTTGGTGGGAAGGTAAAAATCATTCTGTGCAATCATGCTGGCCACATGATCACAGAGTAGTCTCTGACAATGCTGGCTCTTTGGTTTCGTTACAGAGATGAGCACCACCCCCTATGGTCAGACACGACTTGACAACCTTGTTAATGGGAAATACCTTTACCTTTATCTTTATCAACATTTTAGGAATGCAGTGGCTCAGTGGTTAAGATGCTGACTGATGATTGCAAGATTAGCAGGTTGGCAGTTCAAAGCCCAAGTTCTGTATGATGGAGTGAGCTCCTGTCACTAGTCCCAGCTTCTGGCAACCTAGCAGTTTGAAAGCATGTAAAAGTGCAAGTAAATAAATAGGTACTACTTCAGTGGGAAAGTAACAGCATTTTGTGCCATTGTGCTGACTGCATGACCATGGATTGTCTTTGACAATGCTGACTCTTCGACTTAGTAATGGAGATGAGTACCACCTCCTACACTTGGTCATGACTAGACAATCTTGTCAAGAGAAAACTTTAACTTTTACCTATAAATATTTTAATAAATAATAAATATAAATAAGTAAATATTCCCCATTGATATCATGGAACTTCCCTTGAACATATGTATAAGACTGCATTGCAGCCTAAGAGTTTGCTCTACTAAATAATGGGATTTATTTTTTATAAAGTAAGTAGAGGAAGGAACTGGCAAAAGCCTACTTCTGAGTACTTGTCTAAGAAAACGCCATGGGGCCACCATAAGTCGATAGGCATATCTAGGATTATGTCAATATGACTACAATTTAATGTTCACTTTAGGTAAAACTGAATGTGTTGTGAAGCTCTATTTAATCAATGGCTGACTGCAAGGGGAGTTGGTCCTCAGATGACATGTTACCTGAATCCTGCTGTTTCTTCCATATGTCTACTGAGTGTGTGAAGGTGTGTGAAGATGACTTTAGTCCAGTCAATGAAAAATGAATTTAGATGACATTGGCAGACATGACAGGGAGAGGAGGGATATATAAATAAACCATATTATTATTATTATTATTATTATTATTATTATTATTTAATCTCTGGAGACATGTAAAGCCCATCAGGTGATACTGATAGCAATGTGACAAAGGAAGAAATATAGTGAGGTATATAGTCGCCCCTCCATTTTTGCGGACTTAAAGTCCACGTCCCTCGTCTGTTTGAGGGTGGCAAACAAAGGGGGCCAAAATGGAGTGCTTGCTTGTGGTGCATGCCTATGGGGCTTGAATATTTGCAATTTTCCATTTTCACAGTGGGTGGGTGGGTCCAAAATGGATCCCTTGTAAAAATGGAGGAGTGACTGTACTGAGATTCTCCAGCAAAGCATGCTGAATTTCATAAAGTTTGCTCATATTGGGATGGTTCACTACTGGATTCTGTGTTTGAGTCTATGTGACAGAAGTGGTCTTTTCCCCAGAATGAGTTAGTTGAATAATATAAACCCAAGACATTCAAATCCCAGCTGAATGATTTCATAGTTTTCTAAGTATAATTTTGCCATCTGGCAAGTAAGAACATTGCTGATCTATCTCACATAGCCATTGTGAGGAGGGATGATTTAAAAAGCATTTCCCAAAGGCTGGCTAAACTCATATTTTAATAAATACATAGTGTGCAGTTAATGTATTTATTATTTATGGAATTTACAACTTCTCCTTATTCCAAAGGTAACATTAAATAATTACTCAAACTAAGTTTTAAATGTCCAAACGTGCTGGTCCTAAAATGGACTAAGACTATGCATACTTACTTTAGAGTAAAAAGATAGGGGGCATAGTTCTAAATCAGTAATTTAGTTCAGTATGCTTAACTAAGACTGCATCCTCATTGCAAAAATAATCCAGTTTGACACCACTTTGACTTCCATGGCTCAGTGCTATGGAATCCTGGGTTTTATAGTTTGTTGTGGCACCAGAGTTCTCTGACAGAGAAGGCTAAATATCTCACAAAACTACAAATCCTAGAATTCCATAGAATTGAGCCGTGGCAGTTAAAGTGGTGTCAAACTGGATTATTTCTACAGTATGGAGACAGCCTAAGTAAATTTAACTAGGTAGCATCTCCTGGTCCACCCCACCCCACAATCTTGACTTATGAGGCTGCTGCACATGACAGAGGTCTGTTCTTCTGTTGATCGGCACAGAGCATATTGACATTTCCACCACCCTCATGAGCAATCTCTGGTTATGTAGGACTCCTGTTGCACTCCCTCCTTGCACCAGAGATTGCTTGAAGGAGTGGGTTGGGAACATTAATCTTCTGCATCCTGATAGACTGGAGAACAGACCCATATCACTTGGAACAGCTGATGCCTGGTAAGTCGGGATGGGGGGACTTTTATGATCCCTGCATATTCTTTATGCAGGGATCATGAAAACCAGCCAGTTACAGATCCGTAACTCAAGGCCACATATTCATAAATGCTCCATTGTTTACCATAGTATACAGTTTACCTAATGTACATGGTGTGAGATGGTGCTCAGATGACATGTTACCTGTGACAAACTGATAAATTGCTATTCTTTCCTTATATCTTATTATTCATAATTAGATTCAGAGACTTTCAACAATAAAGACGCTTGCATAGCACAGGGGTGAGACTCATATGGATCTTCAGATGTTTTGGGACTGCATTTCCTCTCACTCTTCACCACTGGCAATGCTGGCTAGGACTACTGAGACTTGCAATCCAACAAAAACTGGAAAACCTCATGATTGTTATCTCTGCCATAATCGATAGCATATTTTCTGTATCAGTAGATCGTCCCCATTCTGCTCCTATCACACCATGTGCAACTATTTCATAATCGCACAGCTTTATGTGGCACCACTATGGTGGAGTTTGATAGCTACCTCTGTTTCTAGCATACTCTCCTCCAGCTGAATGGATACCTAGACACATGGGCTTGACACTAAATCCTCATACTAAACTGTTGTTTGCTGGTACGCTGGTTTATAGACTGAGCTGTAAAAAATGCTATAAAAGTAATAATAAAGTCTGATTAGGTTACACATATAAAATTAGAAGCCATAGATAGTACTAAAGGAAAGTTCAAACAAAAACCCATTAGTGATACATTTATTGGCCAATCAAAATGCACAATATACTTGTTGCAAGCTTTTGAAGCTCCATGGGCTTCTTCATCAGGCAAGATGTTACAAACCAAACAGGAGAAAAACAATTGGAGATGTTAGTAAGATGCCTACATGTTGTTTCAGTCTTTAGTTAAGATGGCATATGGTGGGGAGGATATCTTTTGCAGGCAGACCTCTCCTCTTTCTGGCCATGTGGCTATAGGGAGATTTTCCAAGTCCAGGAAATTTAAAATCCATTTTTATATCAACAGGGACCCCTCTTTTGCAATCCAGTATGTCTCCATTCCAGTGGAGCCACAGGCCTCTTTGTGGTGGAGAACAATGGATTCCTCAAGAAGTCTCCATGTTTTTGTATCAGGATAAATCAGGAAAAGCTTTGAAGTTAGTTCTTCTCCTTTGAAATCACTTTGTCAAAGGTTTATGGCCCAATGATTTTAATTTGCATTGGATTGAAACTTTGCCTATAAACTGTCAATATAATGCAAGTTCTTTCCTTGGAATGTGACTTCAGATTCTTTGTTGACCTACTGAAGGTACCTCAGTTTTAAAAAGGCTGACGTTTATCTTGAAGCTGAGGTTTGTTTTGAAGAAAGGAAGATCTTGCAAGCAAAGTTGGTCTTTTTTCTAAGGTACCAACTTTGTAAGCTATATGAAAATTCTATAAATGTAAATTATACAGGACAGATGAGCTTTCTTTTCTTCTTCATCATTCAGAGAGATAGTTTGCGCCTAAGGTGATCAACAATAGCAGAGCTAGCCCTGCTGCTTGAAGCAAAGGACAAGATGGTGCTCACTCCTCTCCATTCCTTGCAAAGAAGCCAACTGGATTGACAGATGAATTTTACTCCAAGATTGACAGTAGATTGACATTATATGCCACAAAGGCAAGAGGCTGATTTAGTTAGTGCAGCATTGGGCATGTGGTACATATATAATGGGTCCTTGGTATCTGCTGGGTTTTGGTTCCAGGGCCTCCCTTGGATATCAAAATCTGTGGATATTCAAAAATCCATTGTGTCTCTTATATAAAATGGCAAAATCAAGGTTTTCTTTTTAGAATTTATGTATATTTTAAAATATTTTCAGGCCATGGATGGTTGAATCCTTGGATAAGGAATCTGTGAATATGGAGGACTGACTATACACCACTGTCCTCCACAAGAAGACAAAAAATGGTGTATGTGTGGGTCTGGTGGACCCACTGAGAGGATGCTGCTCCCATTATCTGCTGCTTGTGGCAATTACCTCACTATATCTACAGAGAGAGCCACAGATTACCTTATTGGATTAGACAGAATTGTATCCAACTGACCTGTGATAGCCAAGCTGTTTCAAGAGGCTGCTTAAGATGCCTTTGCCCTGAGGGGAAGTTTATAGTCAGAAAGCTCGGTCCTGTGAACTTATCTCACTAGTTCCAGAAGAGGTCAACATTGACCTGAGTCCACTCTACTGCTCTATCTTTTATGACTTAAAACTCTTTTGTAAAGTCGAAAAAACCATGAATGTCCTGAAAGAAAGATAATATATACAAGAAATCAATAATATGTGACTCTTTGCTGCAAAGTATTTACAGCTTTTTGTTCATTCCCATAACAATTTTTATAAAAATGCTGATTTTTAACCTTTAAAGCCCTAACATCTTTCATATCATCATCATCACTACTATTTTTATTCTATGCTTATTCAAATACCCCCTTTTTTAAAAAATGCAGGCTTTTAAGGTATGCATTTTTATTGGAATGTTTCTTTATTTTTAAACTTTGTATGTCTTTTAAATAATTCTATAATGTTTTATGTGATATTTTAGTTATTTCTTTTTAAAATTCTTGTTCTGTTGTTTTAGTGACTCTTTCTGGGTGCTGCTTTGGGTCCACTTTGGGAGAAAAGTTGCATACAAATGAAATAAATAAACAAATGAAAATAAACCAATAAGTGAAAACATTCTCCCCCCCTGCCACTGCCCCCCCCCCCCAATTCCAAGTTCCAAAAAGCAAATCTTGATTTTGCCTTTTTATATAAGGGACAACATTTCACTATGCCATTTTATATAATGGGACTGAAGCACCCATTGATTTTGATATCCACAGGGGATCTTGGAACCAAACTCCAGCTGATACCAAGGGCCCACTGTATTTAAAAAGTGGTAGGCAACTTTCTATGTGGGAGACATTACCTCCACTCATCCAGAATGAAATGGGGCTGCACAGCCTGCTCCTTGATTTGCTGCCACAAATACTGCTGAAATTTGGCACCCACATGCCCTCCAACTGTTCTGATTTGTCCCAATTAATCCCGTCCTCCCACTTTTCAAATGCTTTAAAAATGTTCCACATGCTTTCCAGTTTTTCATCTGTGAAATGTTATAGGTTATGGAGCTGTTGCAGTCTCTCATTGTGGTACAGAAGCATGCTAGAGCATCATCCTGCATCATACAGCCATGTGAAATTGCAAGGCAGAGCATCTACTATGCTTCCCTTCCTGAAATGTTGGGAAGGGGAAATGTCACCTTGATTGTATAGGTACATGTGGTGGTGGTGGTAGTAGTCAGCTCTGCCAATGTGGTCTGGATGCCTGGCAGCTGCACAGCAGGGGTGTAAGGGCCACATGTGGACTTTTTATTGCCCACCACATACAAAGGTCTACTAAGGGCCTTTGCAGACTGCTAGAAATAGTGCAAATTGAGTCCACTTTAAGGGTTAGGGTTAGGGTTAGGGAATCATGGGAACTGTATTTTATTGTGGCACCAGAGCTCTCTGACAGAGAAGGCTCAATGTCTCAGAAAAAAAACAAAACAAAAAACAATTCCCATGATTCCCTGGCACTAACCCTGACCCTTAAAGTGGACTCAATTTGCACTATTTCTGGCAGTCTGCAAAGGCCCTAAGAAGGATCTGCTCTGTTCCCCAGCATCAAAGGTTGCTGGTTGCTGGGGGGAGAGAGTCCCCCCCGACTGTATCTAGGATGGGATGGGGAAACTTTGAAGCTTCAGGTTTTTTTGGATTTCAGCTTCAAGAAGCCCTAGTCAGCATAGCTGATAGTAAGGAATGGTGGAAACTGTAGTCACAAATGTCTGGAAGGCCAAAGGTTCTCCGTTCTAAATCTAGAATGCAGAATTCCCTATCTTAAGTAGGCCCACTTGTTTTTCTGTCTGCTCACTTATTTCATTTCAGCAGGCCTTAAGCCCTTCAGTGTGTTAATTTTTTATAATGATGTTATGCCCTTGGAGACTGCATGTATTTAAAAGTCTAACCTATTTTAATAGTTGGATTGTTTTTGTTTTTGGATTTTGTTTCAGTGAATTACTATATGCATCCTTAAGCATCTCTTTTGAGATGGAAAGTGTGGGTATAAATATCCTACAATCAGAGACATATTTGCAGAGCACACGATAAACAAATTGTCACAATTTTAAATGTCTTTGGTCTCCACTGTGTGATTTTAACTGTGTGATTGTTTAAAGTGCTCTATAAACTATTACCAATAACCCATTGAGCATAATCCCTGCCTTAGGTAATTAGAGCAGTAAATGTAGGAGATGTGACAGCTTTAAAATGATGTTGTTAACTGCTGACAAGTCATCTTTGACATGGCAGTCCTATGAATGAGAGTCCTCCAAGTCATCTTATCGTCAGCATCTGTTCAGGTCTTGCAGATTCAGAGCTGGGGCTTCCTTGATTCAGTCTATCCATCTGTAATGCAGTCTTCCTCTTTTCCTACTGCCTTCTACCTTCCCAAGCATTATTGTCTTTTCTAATGATTCATGCTTTTCCATGAAAAGTCCAAAGTACAACAGTATCTTGTTTAGAGTTCAGGCTTGATTTGCTCTGGGATCCATTTATTGGTCTTGTTGGTATCCATAGAACTCTTCTCCAGCATCACATTTCAAATGAATCGATTTCCTTCCTATCAGCTTTCTTCACTGTTCAGCTTTCACAACCATATAGAGAAATTGGAAATGCAATACCATGGAAAACCCTACCTTTAATATTCAATTATAGATCTTTACATTTCAGGATCAGGCTAGTTCCTTGTTAGCTGCCCTATCAATTCCTAGTCTTCTTCTGATTTCTTAACTTCAGTCTCAGTTCTTATTAATAACTGAGCCAAGGTATGGAAAATCTTGAATTATTGTAATGTCTTCGTCATCTACATTAAAGTATGTTCTATTAGCCAACATATATTTGCAATATAATCTCTAGTGCCTCTTACTTTCTTGAATCCTGTTTGGACATATGGCTTTTCTTGTTCCATGTATGGTAAAAGTTTTTGTTGTAGAATTCTGAGCATCACTTTGCTTGCATGGGAGATTAAAGAAATGGTTCTGTAGTGACTGCAATCCTTGGTATCCCTTTTCTTGTGGGCTGGAATATATTGAGTCTTTGTTGATAGATTTTAGTTAGAACCAAAGTAGATTCTGTCTCTGTAGCTTGAAGTAGCTTTATTGTATGCCATCTGCTCCTGTAGTTTATTCCCCTCATGTACTCTTGAGTGTAGCTTCCACTTCACATTCCAAAATTGTAGGTTCATCTTCAAATGGTTCTTCCTTGAATGAATCTGTCATCCTTTCATCTCTTTTATACAGTCTCTCAGTGTACTGTTTCCATCTTCATTTTATTTCTACTTTCCCCTGTAATGTGTTGCCCTGCTGGTCATAGAGCATCCCCACGTTTGGTTTAAATTTCCTTTTGAGTTCTCAGATCTTGCAGAAGAGGCCTTTTTTTCCTTTTTTGTTGTCATATTCTGTTTCTCTGTATTGATTATTGTAGTAGTTCTCTTTGTCGCTGTGTAAGATGATAAGTGCAGGTTAACTCTCTAATCTGCACTGATGAAACTCTTGATTGATGGTTGGGGCAAATTGCTGAAGAAAATATTACAGGCATTGTAATTGGCATTGTCCCACCAATTCCAGTTTTTGCTGAGCCAGTCAACAGATCTCATAATTAAAATTCTATGTATCCTTTGTTAGGCATCCTATTGTGGTATTAGGTGGGTGATAATCTTGGTTTGCAGTGAAGGCTACTTTGTTGGCTTTGAAAGCTGACTGTTTGGAATCAGTATCAAAACCTGTGTTAAGTAAAAAGAAACTTTACTTAAAGACGTTTATTGAAGAAATTATCTGTCTGTCAGAGGATATTGGAAACAATGGGAATAAGGGAATTTGCTTGCTATGACTACATGACTAAGAATACTGAGTAGGAAGGGAAAGAGTAAGGAGATTATTGCAGTGCTAATTAAAGTGGCTTATCTGAGCTGGCGTAAAATTTAAAATGGGCAGCATCCTGATGTTAGGATTTTGCCACCGAAATTGCTGCTCAGGTCCATCCCTACTCCCAGGGCCTCTCAGCGCAGCTTTTTCGAAGCCAGTTTTCCGGCTTAAGGAAATGGCCGCCGGAGCAGCCCTGGGAGCGGGAATGGACCTGGCTGCACCCAGGCGGTGAATTTGGTGGCAAAATCCTTGTGATAACATCAGGATGCCACTCATTTTAAATTTTAAGCTGACTCAGGTAAGCCACTTTAATTAGCGCTGCAATAATCTCCTAAGTGAAAAATATGTAAATAGGCCAGGAAGCAATCTATCAGACAGGATAAGAGGGGAACACATCAGGGAACCTACCTGTGAGTTTGTGTGAATATGCCTTCAGGTCACCTGTTGTCTTATGGAGACCCCATGAATCTGATAGTTTCCTTAGGCAAGGAGTATGCAGAAGAGGTTTGCCACTTCCTTCCTCTGAAATATAGCCTACAGAATCTAGTACAGTGGTCCCTCCACATTCACTTGGGTTAGAGGTAAAGGACCCATACGAATGTGGAGAAACCGCAAATTAAAACAAAATTCTTTTTAGCAAAGAGAACACCTCTCTGGGAATCTCCAGGTCCTCCAGTGCAAGTCTATGGTCAACATCTGCCTGAGGTTGATCATAGAATCATGCTTGAGGATCTACAAATGCCTAGATAAGTGTTTTCTCTAGGAACTTTTAGGCTCTTGAGCACAACTCTATGGTCAACTTCTGGGAGAGTTGCGCCAGAGGACCTAGAGATTCCTGGAAAGAACATATTAATCAAAATCGCAAATAATCAAATCTGCAAACTTCAAAGCCTCAAATGTGGAGGGCCAACTGTATTTGTTGGAGCTGTCCCATCCACGTACTAACCAGAGCCCTACCCCTGGTATCACCTGGTGTTTGTGAGGGCCTGCCAGGAGGCAGCGATGGCCAAAAGGGCACAATTGGCCCTCTCCTTCACGACTGTGGTGGAGGCATGGTGCAGCTACCCACTTAAGAACATGCATTTATCAGAATGACCAACAAAGCAAATATATTTGAATATTATGAGAAGATGTTTCAGCTTCCCCCTACTTCAGCTGCTCTGGAAAAAAGAAAAGCAGAGCAGCTGAAGAAACATTTTTTCCTGTTCCGTTTGTTCTGATATACAGTCCCTTCCAGAAGTATTCATCCCCCCTTTTAGGTTTACCAGAGTTTACTTAGGTGCGACATACCAAGGGGTGAACACTTATACAACTGACAAATGCCAGTGTGATATGTTCACTTAAATTTTACACCACAATAAACCTATCTTGCACCTTCTCATGAGTGAGTATCTTGTGTGCATCAAATGGCAACAATGCCAATTAAATTCTTTTCAGTTCCAGTTTGAAATACAGGAAAATGTGGAAACGTCAAAGGATGTGTATTTCTGTTGAATCTGTCTGCATGGCGCTGCAGGTGTGTAAACACATGTTCTTGGCAAAGGTGTAAACTTCATGTTTTACTTCTATTGTAGGAGCTATGTTTCTCTCATAGCTGGCTGAAGTGGAGTGACTGAGAGGCAAGGATTTTGATCCTTTTTAAACGTTGATTTAAAAAAATAATAATACAGCATCAGCTTGAACACTTGGAACAGCTTTCCTTGAAATAGTGCCCTCCAGATGTTTAGGATTACAAGACTCATGGCCCCAAATCAGCGTGGCCGATGGCCACACTGACTTGGGATTATGGGAACTGAAGTCCAGCACATCTGGAGGGTGCTAAGTTGAAGAAGAATGAGCTAGTATAACATGAATGGGCCTGCACTGAGGAACATTTTTGGTAGCTCCTGACATTTGGGGGTTATCACCAGCAGGGTTGGTGACAACCAGAAGTTACTTCTTATCAGCTCTGAAGTGCCTTTTTTGCTGTTTCAAAGTGCCTCCTGAAAGTGCATTTACTGGCCAAATTATAACCTCAGAGTGTATTTTCAGCTTCAAAGTATTTTTTAATTTAAAAAATTAAATTATAAAAATGCTGCAGGACTCTGGGATGTTTTTTGTTGTTGTTGTTAATTGTCCTCGAGTCAATCTTGACTCATGGCAACCCTATGGATGAGACATCTCCAAGACCCTCTGTCCTCCACTGCTCTGCTTAATTCCTGCAACCCCTTAATACCCGTGACCTCCTTAATAGAGTCCATCCATCTAGCATATGGCCTTCCTCTCTTCCTGCTTCCATCTAACTTTCCCAGTATTATTGTTTTTTTTCCAAAGAGTCCTCCCTTCTCATGATGTGTCCAAAGTATGACAGCCTCAGTTTGGTCATCTTGGCTTCCAGGAAGGTTTCCAGTTTGATCTGTTCTAGGACCCACTTGTTTGTCCTTTTGTCTGTCCATGGGATCCTCAGCACTCTTCTCCAGCACCACATCTCATAGGAGTTGATTTTCTTCCTATCATCTTTCTCAACTCCAGCTCTGACATCCGTACATGGTAATAGGGAACACAATGGCTTGTATGATTCTAACTTTTGTGCTGAGTTGTATTTCTTTGCATTTTAGAATCTTTTCTAGTTCTTTCCTATACACCCTCCTCATTCTCAGTCTTCTTCTGATTTCCTGACTGCAGTCCCCATTTCTATCAATGTTTGATCCCAGATATGGGAATTATTTTACTATTTCTATATCTTCATTGTCTAGGTTGAACTTGTGAAGGTCATTATTTTTGTTTTCTTTATGGTCAACATTAAGCCTGCCTTTGCACTTTCTTCTTTGGTCTTCCTTAGTAGGTATTCTAGGTCTGTGAGGTTTTCTCTAGTATTATGGTGTCATCTGCATATCTTAGATTGTTGATATTCCTTCCTCCTATTTTCACTCCTCTTCCTTCTGTGCACAAGCCTGTTTTTCTTTATAATACAACTTGAACAGATAGGATGAGAGGATACAGCCTTGTCTGACCACTTTGCCAATTGGGAACCATTCTGTTTCTCTGTGTTCTGTTCTGACAGTAGCCTCTTGTCCTGAGTACAGACTCCTCATTAGGACTATCAGATGTGTGGGCACTCCCATGTCTTTAAGGGTGCTCCATAAGTCAATAGTGCGATGCAGCAGCTAAAAAGGCCAATGCAATTTTAGGCTGCATCAGTAGAAGTATAGTGTCTAGATCAAGAGAAGTATTAGTGCCACTCTATTCTGCTTTAGTAAGGCCTCACCTGGAATACTGTGTCCAGTTCTGGGCACCACAATTCAAAAAGGAAGTGGAGAAACTGGAGCGTGTCCAAAGGAGGGCAACTAAAATGGTGAAGGGTCTGGAAACCAAGCCCTATGAGGAACGACTTAGGGAGCTGGGGATGTTTAGCCTGGAGAAGAGAAGGCTGAGAGGTGATATGATAGCCGTGTTTAAATATTTGAAGGGATGTCATATCGAGGAGGGAACAAGCTTGTTTTCTGCTGCTCCAGAGACTAGGACCTGAAACAATGGATGTAAGCTCCAGGAGAAGAGATTCCACCTCAACATTAGGGGGAACTTCCTGACAGTAAGGGTGGTTCGACAGTGGAACACATTCCCTCGGAGAGTGGTGGAGTCTCCTTCCTTGGAGGTCTTTAAGCAGAGGCTGGATGGCCATCTGTCGGGGATGTTTTGATTGGGAGTTCCTGCATGACAGGGGGTTGGACTGGATGGCCCTTGTGGTCTCTTCCAACTCTATGATTCTATGATTCTATGATCATACACACAGCTTAAATGCATTTACATGTACACAGTTTCATGTGGTTAAAGTGAACATTTGGTAAGATATGATATTTCTGAAGAATTTTTTAACAGAATATTTTTTAAAAAACTGAAAAACGGAGACATCTTCTTTCTCCTCCTATCAAGCTTCATCCCATTCACACCAGCTCCAGTGTCTTAAAGGGATGCAAGCAAATGCTACAGCCCATTTTTGCCAAACAGTAGATGTTTGAGGAGTAGTAGTGTCACCTCCCCCTAGAGTGTCACCTGGTGTGGCTCACAGTATAGACATCTCCTAGTAATGCCCCTGCTAGTCTCTGGAATAGTAGAAAACAAGCTTGCTCTACCCTCAATATGACACTCTTTCAAATATTTAAACATGCCTATCATATCACTTCTTAATCTTCTATTCTCCAGGATAAATATATGCAGCTCCCTAAGACATAGGGAATGGTTCCCAGATTTTTTACAGCTCCCTAAGACATAGGGAATTGTTTCCAGACTTTTTACCATCTGATCACCCATCTCTGGACATGCTTCAGCTTGTCAACCTCTTTCTTGAATTATAGTGCCCAGAACTGGATACGTTATTCCAGGTGAGTTATGACCAAAGCAGAATAGAGTGGTACTATTACTTCCCTAGATCTAGACACTATACTTCTGTTGACACATCCCAGAATCGCATTGGCTTTTTAACCTGCTACATCATACTGCTGACTCATGTTCAGTTTATGGCCTATTAAGATATCTAGATCCCTTTCACATGTACTGTTGTCAAACCAGGTGTCACCCATACTATATTTGTGCATGCCATTTTTTCTCCCTTACATTTCTCTGTGTATAAATTCATTTTGTTAGTTCTGACCCAGTTTTCTAATCCATTAAGGTTATTTTGAATTTTGATCCTGTCCTCCTAATTTGGTGTCATCTGCAAATTCGATTACCATGCTCTCTGTTCCATTATCCAATTCATTGATAACGATGTTGAATACCATTGGCCCAGGACAGAACCCTGTGACAACCTACTAGTCACTTCTCTCCAGGATGAGGAGGAACCATTGTTGAATACCCTTTGGGTTTGATAGGTCAATCAGTTACAAATCCACTTAATGGTAGCATTGTCTAGCCCATATTTTACTAGTTTGTTTGCAAGAATATAATGGTGGACCTTGTCAAAGACCTTTCTGAAATCAAGATATGCTATATACACATCATTCTTTTCATCTACTAAGCTTGTAACTCTGTCAAAAAATGAGATAATATTATTCTGGCATGACTTGCTTTTGAAAAACCAATGCCTAATTTTAGTGATCATGGCATTCCTTTTTAAATGGTTACAGACTGTCTGTTTCATGATGTGCTCTAGAATTTTTCCTGGTATTGATGTCAGACTGACTGGGCAGTAATTGAGAGTTATTTTCCTCCATTTTTTGAAGATGGGGACAATATTTTCCCTCCTCCAGCCTCCTGGGACTTCTCCTGTTTTCCAGGAGTTTTCAAATATTATTGAAAGGGTTCTGAGATTACTTTTACCAGTACTTTAATACCTTTGGATGTAGTTCATCTGGCCCTGGTGACTTGAATTTGTTTAGAGTAGCCAGGTATTCCTTTATTCTTTACCTAGTCTGTGCTGCATTTTCCTTGTTGCATCATCTGCTCCATTTTTTCCAGGGCAAGCACTGTTCTCTTTATGGGAGAAGGCCAAGGTAAAGAAGGTGTTGAGTAGTTCTGCCGTCTTTCTGTCCCCTGTTACCATTTTGCCATCTTCTACCCTACCATTTCCTTTTTCTTCCTTTTGGTATGGAAATAATAACAACCTTCTTTTTATTATTTTTAACCTTGCTGGTTAAGTCTGAGCTCATTCTGCATTTTAGCTTTTCTGACTTTCACCCTACATGAGCTGGCTACTAAATTCCTCTTTGGTGAGTTTCCCCTTTCCCCATTTCTTATACATGTCCCTTTGAAATCTTAGCTCAGTTGAAAGCTTTTTAGACATCCATCCTGGTTTCTTTAGAAACCTGGTTGTCATTGGTCCTGGAAAAAAGGGAAAGGGCAGATGAGAAGAAAAGCTTATCCTTCACTGAACCAGATTTGCAGCTGCAGTGCCAATTTGACACCAGAGGGAACAACATCTATTTTCAATCTCTGTGAAGATATGACACAGTTCTGTAGCTGCTGTCACAGTAGGACTGAATTGTGTTGTTTGAATTTCAGGCCATGCCTGCAAAAACAGGAGTGAGGTGGCAAGATCTTTTACTAAACCAGCTTCTTCAGCAAAGTCTTTCCCATGTCACTTCAGACTCATTTGGTTTTCTGCTACCTGGAGCCCCGTGCCTCTCCCACACAAGTGCCACAGTGTGGGTTTTGGCAAACTGGAAGTGGTTTTTTCCTGTTTCATCAAACCCTACAAGGAAGGCATGTATGTATGAATCTGATAGTTCTGAATTTGGCTGCCAATCCTATTTAAATTGCTCATTCCTAATTTAAGAAATAGATTTGCTAGATTATTCTAAAGAATAAGATACGGTGTGGGTTTCACTTTACTCTTTCTGTAAATACAATTTTTGCCGACCCATCTAAAGTGATTGGGACTAACTATTATAACTATCTGCTCTCAGAGGCCAACAGGGTCAGAGACTGGCTGCTATTTTATATAGTTTCTCTATATTTACAAACCAATCACAACACTGGAAGAATCTGGGATTTTCCCTTCTCCATAGTGACAGTGTCATTTGGTACAATGGCAGGAACTGTATTTCTTTATTTCACATTCATGTCCTGCCTTTCTCTTAGTGAGCTCCAGACAGCATATAGTCAAAGACATACCCATGCTAGTCTAGAAAATCAGTATGCAAAGGATCTTGTCGCACATTTGAGACTAACTGAAAGAAAGAAGCTGGTAGCATGAGGTTTTGTAGACTTGAGCCTATTTCCTCAGATGCATGTATGGCTCTCTCTCTCTCCCCCCCCCCCCCCCATTTTAGTCTTACAGCAACCTTGCAATGTAGGTCAGACTGAGTGAAAATGACTAGCCCAGTGAGTTTCCTGACTCTGTAGAGATTTGAACCTGGATCAGTTGAGTTCCAGCATTTTAACCATTACATCATACTTTGGCATGGGTAGCATATGTACCTATTAGGCTGTTGAGCCTCTTGCACATGGGAACAGCATTCACTTGCCCCTGTATCATGTATGTAAGGTAATCTGTGACAACGTTCTGCCATAACTTTCTTTCCAAGGACTTTATCACACCGGGGGGGGGGGGGGGATGGTAAGCGGGGAAAAGCCGGGATTAAAAAGGCATTTCCCCGCAAAGTCCCAAGATCACAGCAAATATTTTCAGATGACATCGCAATTAGAGAGGATTTCTCCCAGGAATAACCAGCAACAAATCATTCATGGGGTAAATGGTTATTCCTGGGATAAATCCTCTCTAATTGTGATGTGTCTTGACACGATCTCAGGACTTTGCCGGGAAAATGCTTTTTTAATCCCCACTTTCCCCCATGTAATAAAATCCCAAGGGGCAGAAAATTCATGTGTATCACTCTGTAAGCAGAGTCATATTAACTTATGAGTGTGCCAGAGGGGATATACTCCTACAGGTTGTAGAAATACCAAAACACCTTTGACAGGAGTGCAATCTAAGGTAGAGGAAGCTCCAAAACAAATTCAGTGAGAACTGAGCATGTTCATTTGCCGTAGAATGCTGGCTGACTCTGGGACAGGTAAAGGAAGGAGGAGAATAGAATACAGTATCCTGGAAAGGGGCATGTCTGGCTGGAACTCTGAAAAAAAAAATCACTTTACACTGCAACATTTTGTTGTTGCATCCATTTGTCCCATTATAATATTAAACATGACTTGTTGAATGTGCAATCTGAATTTGTTTCATCTATTTTGTCAATGAGCATTTTCAGATATGATGCTGTTTTTTCACACTGATCTGATGGTTTTTGTAAGCCCTATGAACAAGTTCCACTATGGCCTACAAAGGATCCTAAATGTGTCCCATCACCCACATCTCCTTAGCAAAGTCAGTTGGTCCCAGCCCATTGAGGGAAACAATGTACCTCAGCATTTCACCGTGACAATTACCACAATCTAGGTAGTAGATTCTGCTGTGCCTAAAGTGTTGCGTGAGCAGAATGAAGGGATGTGCTGGTACTCCAGGAACTGTGATCAGTTGCCTTCTTTACTTCCTCAACTGTGCACTTGTTGCAAAAGGAAGCGAGAGCCTCTCCTGCTGCTTTGATCAGACTGGGACCCACAATTTCAAAGTTACAATTTGAACATATTCTCCCCACCACTATCATACCTAAAGGTTAAAACAAGGATAATGTTACTTATTGCATTAGAAACCACCATGATCACCACCACCCTGGGTTGTGGGTTTTTCATTGCTGCTAAAAAGTAACACATTGTTCCCCATTATAAGACATAAAATTAATGAGCAAAGGAAGCCACATTAACCTTTAGCATATTACCTTCGAGCATTTCTAGTTGGCCAGTGAGAAACAAGAACAAATTACCTTTTTCAGAAGTATTGCTAACATGTTTGCTTTTAGAAAAATAACACTGCAAGGCCTTTTCCAGGCTCATTTCAACTTAACATGCTGTTCATGGGGCAATTTTAATATACAGAATGTTTCCTAATCATCATTTTGTTCCCCAAAGCTGTCAGAAAAGTATCTTGTCCAAGAACACTTCCATGATGGAGCAGAGATTTTTATTTCTGAAAAATACAGTGTACAAAAGCCCCATTCTCAGTCTAAGATATCTGATGCCTTGCTAGAAATCTTGCTATACTGTTTCATTTGTTCATAGCAATGGTGGTTAGGGAACGAATTTCTGTCATCTTAACAGGTACACTTCTCCTACAGATTCTGAGTTATTTTACAATAGACTTGGCAGTGCTGGAAAATTGTGCCAGTGGGCCACCTGTTCTGTAAAGAAAGCTAACTTCTGTTTATCACACTGTCTTCACCTTTATCTGCGGTGTAGTGTTCTGAGTTGTTCAAGCCAATTCCTTGTAAAAACATCCCTTAGAGAAGGCTTTAGCTACAGATGTGTCCAGATTCTGAATCCAGAGAAGATTTATACTAGTAGACATGGTTTACCAAATATCTTCTTTTTTTAAAAAAATGGAGTCAAATGTTTGAGATGTTCAGGCTATATCTTCACTCACCTCCCAATCACATTCTGGATCTGTTTCTCCAGTTCTTGGTATATTTTAAAGCAAAATTAAAAATTCATAGTTAATAATTTATCTAACAAATGCAACCCATTCCTCTGCTTCTTGAATATTTATGAGTAAATATATTTCTTCAAAACATTCACATTAATTAAAAGTAGTCCATGATTTTTTTTTGTAGGTGATTTTTTTTAAAAAAATCATTGGTTGATCCCAACAACATTATCTAATAATTATCACAGGCTATATTCTTTCTTAAGTAGATCTGTACTAAATTACACTGCTGTAAACAACCAATTATGTTACCTGGAAGTAACTGACAGTGTAATTCAGAACTAAGCATCCTAGATGTGGAGAACTATGGGACATCATTTGGCGTTAACATTGTGAATCTTTGCATTGTGCTGAGTTTGCATAATCTATATCAATGATAGATTTGCATAGCTTGTAACCCATGAAGCTAAATAACTTGATAAAAGTTTTTACAATCAATGACAGGTGCAAATGGGACAGATATTAATTGTAGGCCACCATAAATGACCAGTGGCTGTGTCCAGCTTGGCAGTTCACAAATTGCACAGGCTTGATCTGGAAAAACACAACAGCTAAAAAAAAGTTTAATCCCTCTTTCACCTCAATAAATAAATAAATAAATAAATAAATAAAATAAAAAATAACAAGCCAAACTACATGGTTCAGTTAGTGTTGCCAACAAACTGTTGTGGTTGTTCCAGGATTATTCTAAGCCAGCAATCTCTGTGCTGATACACAGATCCTCTGGATTTTTTTTTAAATAGTATTTTTGCAGACCTTGGATTCTTCTACCAAGTTTACATTGCCTCCCATGTTGTGAGAGTGTGTAGATTGTTGAATTTTGGTTGTATAAGAATCCACACTTGGAGAATGAGCATGCTGTGTATGTATATTGGATAATACAGTCACACTTCATTGATACATATCAATGACAGAATCACAATCAACATAATAAGTGAGAAAGTAATTGGCAACCCAACTCTAACTCCTAATGCTGCTGAACTCCCTGGAGCCACAGCATAATGAACAATCTTACAGGCTGGATGTTCTCACTAAGCGATCACAGCTTACTCCCTCATCTTTTCTCTATGGAGATACTGGCAACAGCAAAAGGGAGTGGATATAAAAGCTTTCCTCAGCCTGGTGCCCTTTAGTTGTGATGCACTACACCTCTATCATCCCTACTTAGCAATGACTAGGGAAATAGGGCTTGTAGTCAATCACACCTGCACAGCACCAGATCGAGGAAGGCTGATATAAGGTACTGTAAATTAATTCATATTAATAACACAAGAAAAAAAGAAAAGGAAACTGTAATAGAGTGGACACAGGGGAAATGCAAGCCTGGTTATCTAACTGAAAAAGATGTTATTGATTAGTCCTTCCAACTTTCAAACAAGTGTTATATAACTGCTTCTGTGACAAAGCGCCGTAAGGCAGCAATTCTTAAGCACTTACCAGAGAGTCAGCTCCTCTGAACACCGTGGGACCTAACTTCAGAATAAACATGTCTGGAATTGCACTTTAACATGTCTTCATTCGATGGTGGTTTCTCAGGAAATCTGAATATGATTTTGGCTTTACAACTAACTCCTCTGCTGCAGGAAGTTACAAATGTTATAGTAATCTGACAGCAGTATCAGTGTGTCAAAGAAGGCACAATGCTCCCACTTTACAAGAAAGTGGCAACAACAATTTCAACACCAGAGGGAGGCAGATGGTGAGAACCTCTGAGTAATATAGGCTGCAATTCAAATTTGAATTTTTCATTTAATTCACTTGGATAGTGTTGTTACCTCCCCATAGTCTCTTGCAGAATGGATAACATGACTAAAAAGTGAACATAGAATATATCTCAATATGTTGCAATGGTGAGCTTTTAACAAAGAAGATGGTTAAAATGTGAAGACTGATAACAGCTATGAAAGATAGCTCCATTATATTTTGCAGCTAACTGTTAATTCAGTAGAAAGCAGAGCTTCGCATGATGCTACAGTTAAACAAAAATGTATTTATAAAGGAAAATGAGCCTGTTTCTGAAAGCTAATGAGCTTGTTGAATCTGAGCCAGAATTACATACAAAGCTAGTCAGGAGAGAAGCCAAGGGATAAAGACTGGACACAGGATTTTGAAAGAGACAAGGCAAGGCTAGTAGCAAGAGGAGGGGAGGAAATGAAAATGCTGTTAATAAAACTGCTCCCACCAGAGTCATGCTTAAGTTTTGCATTTCAGCACTTTAGGATTAGGATATTTTCAGCTCACATATGCTAGTTATTAGCCTGATCCTATGCTGAATGTTCTGGCAAATCTTCTCTTTCCTGCATACATGGGACCTGTTGTTTGTCAGTCCATGTCTAGAGCATGGAAAGGTTACTTTTTGGATTACTGTTGTCAGAAATCCAGCCAACCTGGCTGCTGGCCATCAAGCCTGGCCTCTTTCTAAGATTTCTAGGGATTGATTTGGCAGGATGTTGGCTAGACCTGCTGGGCACTGCTTGCTATCACTACAGCCAAACCAAAAGGGACCCTGGAAATATCTAGCTTGTACCACAGGCTATATTGCAAGGGAAGATTGATAATGTGACAGGAACACTCCTCAAATTTTCATCTTCTGAAATTCCACCCAGATTTTTGGTAGAAACTCTACACAGAACTGTTTCCAGTTGGAGGATTCCTAATAACAGCAATTAGAAAGCACTGCTCAGCTATACCATCTTTTTCACCTTAATGGATTTTTTGACATAAGGAAAAAGATGCAAGAAGCAGTGAAAAACCAATGTGAGGGCTTCATAAGGAGGATAGCATTGTCTGAAGCCCCCATAAAAATCAATGAATGAAGCAGGGCAATGGTGCAATAAAAGTTTCATTTGGTCTTGTTTTTGAAGTGGAACTACACATTAAGTATTCTCCATTCAATATTCCATTCTTGTTATTTCCAATTTTTAAACCATGCAATGGCATTAGAGTTTGTTACATATTTAGCTTTTTGAGTCCATTCATTCCTTGACACATCACTTTCATGCACATTTGAAATAACTATTTTTGCACTTATATTCTTTTTGTGAGTGTTCACCCAAGAGCATTTGTGCATGCAAGTAAAACATTGTGCAAGAAGAACACTCTATGTAATTATACATGCAATTGCTCCCTACTACCATTGAGAGGGGGAGGGAAATGGAGTGTTAGTCCCAAAGTATGATTTAAGACAGTCAGAAAGTGGCCACAGTCTGCCATGACACTTGTGAAGCATACCACTATATAAGTGCACTTACATGGATTTTTCATCTCCTGCCCTGCACAAAGCAGCTTCTCAATGTCCATGTGCTCCCCATGACAATTTAATGGCTAAGGGAAGCAAAGCAAAAGCAGCTTCATTTATATACCGCTTCATACCATGCTATGGGGTGTCTAAGCGGTTTACAACTGTGAGCTGATTGCCCCCCAACAGCTAGGTACTCATTTTAGCCACCTCGGAAGGATGCAGGCCTGAGTCGAGCCTCAGCCCTGGCTGGTATTGAACTCGCAACCTTGTGGTTTATGAGTGAGTGGCTGCAGTACAGGCATTTAACCACTGTCCCACCAGGAAGGGACCACCCAGGAAGCATTTGAAGCTTTTCCACAGTGCGTAGAGTGGAGAACAGTCTTTGATATGAAACACTTAGTCCATCCATTTTTTAAAAAATCTACCTACACCAAGGACTAGGTCTTCACCTGATTATGCTGAAGTCTATTGTGATAGGGTGGCCTAATGAGCCCTGCACAGTCTTAACACACTCATAATCACAAGTACAGTGAGGGAAAGGGCCATAGCTCAGTAGCAGCAGAGATGGAGAAAGTTCTTATTGTCTTAATTAATGGCTTCCATGTCAATGATGTGTTGGATCTGCTCTGGATTTTTCTTCAAACATTAAAGGAAATATTCAAGGTTCTGAACCCTCTCCCCCATTCAGATTCAGTATTTTGGATAATTCCTTTAAAGATCAGATTAAAATCCAAAATGGATTTGTCACACTAATAACATGGAAGCCGCCAACTATCACTGATCTGGCAAAGACTGTTGTCTGAAACCATGAACAGTTTCTACCAGTCATTGTAGATGATAT
The DNA here is from genome assembly GCA_026167975.1 of Phrynosoma blainvillii. NCBI lineage: Eukaryota > Metazoa > Chordata > Lepidosauria > Squamata > Phrynosomatidae > Phrynosoma > Phrynosoma blainvillii. Next base: position 45,501,258 of record JANUYF010000003.1, on the reverse strand, counting down.
TGAGCTGGACAGAGCTATGGCCTGACATAGGACGTTTTCACATGGGGCTTTAGGTGGATGCTAGCCTACCTCCGTCCGGCCCCAGTCCGGCTCCTTTGCAAATTTTTCAGACGACGTCGCAGCAAGCCCCGCCCCATCCAGTGCCATCCCCAGCGCTAGACGGCGTCAGTCCGGGGTCTTGCTCCGTGTGTTCACACGACGTCGCAGCAAGCCCCGCCCCATCTAGCGCTAACTCCGGCATCAGCGCTGGAGTTGTAATTCCTTTTTTAAAAAGGAATTAAGTTGCCGCCGCCAGAGCCATTCCGGAATGAGCTGAAGGATCCATTCCGGAATGGCTCCAGGTGGCTTTGGACGTCTGTGTGTGAAAACGGCCACAGTATAAAGCAGGTTTTAAAAAATGTTTCTGTGTGGTCTTCAAACTGGTATACCAGAATAGGACACACAAAGACCTCTTGCTGTTGAGGAAAACCACTAGTGGATATACAACAGGTAACCCTCACATAACTGATTACTACTGACAAGCTTTAGCTTGATGTTTGCCTCTTCTTTTTCCTTCTTTTGATAGGTGGTGATAAAGACACATAGGAACACTTAAGGCTGTAATCTGATGCACACTGACCTGGGAGTATACCCAGTTATTCCAAGCAAAAATGCATTGTATTATTGTGTTGCACTATTGTGTTGTACAATAGCATTGTATGATTTACGATAGAGTTGTACTACCATGCTACAGTCTTACATACAATTATGTGGAGTAAGTGCCACTGGGCTCAGTGAGTTATCTGAAAAAGGTATGTATAAGATTGCATTGTAGAAAATATTTCCTTCCAGGGATGTGCCTGAGTAAGAACAAAAGCACTGAAGAGAAGGAAGAAGACTCACTTGATATGTTTTAATGAGTAGGAAAAACAGCCGTATTATCTTGAATATCAGAAAACTAATAGGCCTCTTGTGAAATCCTGTGTGAAAAGTGCAATGCAACAATAGTTTCAGTGCTCTTTCTTTACAGAACAAATATTGTTTTAGGGTATTTTCAGATGCTGGGAACATCATGCTAGTAATTAAAAGACACTGTGTCCTTTATCTCTTTTCCTACAGAATAGATTTTTTTCCTGAAGAGAAAAAAGCTAGAAGAAATGGTTGAAAAAGAAGGGAAAATTACAAGGGGGGATGCAAACCCAGTGTACAATTCAGTGAATGAGGCAAGGTGATGGCATGAGAGCAGAGACATCTAAAATCATCCCCTAGTTAAACAGAATTCAGAAACAGCCAGATAGCAGATACTACTTTTGAAATACACAAAATGAGTGTTAGAAATGCAAACAGGATGGAAATATCTGGATCTTATTGTTTGCAGATGCCCATTGCCACTAAATGTGAATGCATTCAATGCATATTATGTGAGTGATGAAGGAAGTTGTTTAGTACATATACTTGTGCAAGGGAGGAAGTGTGGCAGATAGTCATGAGCTGATTAAGCAAGGAGTTTTATAGTAACCTTAAAGTAGTGAATAGGAAGATGATTCATAGCTAGAAGTTGTAATTGGCCAGGTGTGTTCATTTAAATTGGATTCACAGACTTCTCTGTGCATGCTCCTCAAAATCTTTTTTCAATCTATACTGTGAATCCATATTCTTTTTCAACAAACTCAGGCAGAATAGACAATACTGTTTACCTGAAGCATACTTCTAGTTTCCTAGTAAGCTAAAATATCTATCTGTATCTAAGAGGTTGTAATGAATGCCAGAAATGTCAGTTAGTAAGCACAATGATGGAAGCTTCCCAATAAGCACAATTTAGAAAGTGGTGTGGAGAGTGAAGAGACAATGAAAAACCAGCAGCCGCAAGCCTGGTGTATTTTTTACTTTTCTCTTTGGAAGGTTTATGTGCATTTTGAAGATGCAGTTTTAAAGTGTGTATGTGTGTGTGTATTCTATATGAACAGGTTGAACACATCTTCCTGTCACAAATATGCTATACACCGAGGAGGAGGCTGAGGAGTGGTGTGTGTGTGTGTTTGTCTGCCTGCCCTCCCCCCCCAGCGGAACACCTGGCCTCAGAGGGAACCTTCAAAAGGCGCTCCCCAGCATTCCCCAGCTCGGCCACTGGCTACACTAGTTCAGTGGTGATGGTGAGGGCAGGCGTGGCTAGAAAGCCAAGCCTAGGACATCATCTCCCTCCACAGCACCACCGTGGAGGGGTGTGTTTAAAATCCTTCCCTAGCAATACCTTTCCCAGCAACAATGCAATCTTGTATTTTATATTGTATATTTTATATTGTATATTCCTAATAATTGTCTTTTAATTTGTTTTGCTTGATTTGTTTTTGGGAGGTGAGTGGGGGTGGGAATGAGGGATGGGATCTGATTTGATGTGATTTGTTTTGATGTTCTGAATGCTGTACGCCGCCCCGATTGTTGGCAGAGGGGCGGGATATAAATAAAAATTATTATTATTATTATTATTATTATTATTATTATCATACTCTTGATCACATTACATAGGCTTGGATACAACATTGCACACAAAACCTAAAAGAGAGGTAACATAAGAGTGTGGAATGTAACATCCTTTTCTTTGTTCTTTTGTTTATTTTTGTTGGTCGACCTCCATTGATAACTGCTTTTGGAATGTGTTCATTGATTTTTCATTCTCATTTTACAAAACATACCCATCTGTCAATGGAGCCAAATATCTCTCATCTTAGTGGGCTACTTTACCAAGCACTACAGCTTTAGGACACAACTATATATACTGTATTATTTTGATTAAATATCTACTACACCATTGCTTTCCATGCTATGTAAAAAATTGAGGCTTGCAACAACCTCCCAGAGGGCTTTCTCTGCTGTCGCCCCCAAACTCTGGAACAACCTGCCAGATGAGATCCGTCAGCTGACATCTTTAGACAGCTTTAAAAAAAGCTGTCAAGACGGATCTCTTCCGGCAGGCCTTTCCATATGAATTATCCCGGCCTTGGGCTTCCCGGCCCCCTTCTTCCTCTCGTGGCCCCATCATTTCGATGGATGAGGAACGTCTCAGAGGTTGGCTGGGTTTTCCTGTTTTATAAATGTTTTTATTTGTTATTGTTTATATTAATTGTTTTTATGTCTATTGTTATTTTAATTATGAGATGTTTATGTTAGGTTTAGATGGGATATAGAGTCAATGTTAAAATGTTGAAATGTAAAAGATGTGTGTCTGTATTTTTCCATGCTGTGAAAAGTTGTTTTTCTGAGAGCTAGATTCACAGTTTATCAGTCCCAGGTGCGGTTTAGCCAAAACAGGACTCCATTCTCTGGGAAAGAAGGTTTGTTTGTGTTATGGTTTTGTAAACATAATTTTTGTTATGGGAAATGTAGTCACATGATATGTTATTGTAATTAAGGGTTGGACTAGAACACGTCACGTAGTATCACCCAATCAACTTGTAAAGGTCACACCCAGAAAGGTGGAGTTTTGTGGGACTGAGGGCTGAGAATCAGAAAGTTTCTCACTTGTTTTTTTACTTTTGAACTGTAATGATCTAATTAAAACATTCTCTTGATATGCTACTAACAAAATCTTGAAATATGTAGCAAATAGAGTTTATTCCTGCTTAGCCAGCTTTGGCTAAAGTGAAGATGCTATTATTGTTATTATTTTGTTTTGCTTTTGCTTTTGTCTTTTACAATAAAGAAGCTTGCTGAAAAGTTCCAGTTTTGAATGTTTGGTTTCAAAGGACTGTTTTTCAACACTCCCACAACATTATTTTAACAAGTGGTAGCAGAGGATGGTTTCGATCCATCGACCTCTGAAGCCTGGAGTTAAAAAGCAGTTTTTTTTTCTGTTCCGGCCAGCGAAGAGCCACGCGGACGCCGGAGAGATGCAGCACACGGCTTGATTTATGGCTGCAGCTGAAAAGAAGCAAGAAGGAATCCGAAGCCAGCAAGGATGGGATTTCCAAGTCTCTTAAGGCACAAGCATCAGAGAGGACTGTAAGTAACCCCCACCCCCTTATCTGAAAGGGCTGTTTTAAAGCTGTCTCAAGCAAGGAAAGCAGCAAATTAGCCGGAGGCTGTAAAAGCTGCAGTTTAAAGAGACAGAGTCCTGGAAGGAGGCACCTGGGGGGGGGCTTTCAGTTTTAAGACTTGTGCTGGACTGTTTTAAAATTAATTAAAGATGGATCAGATTAAGTTCCCCAGGCTTAATTCAGAAAATTTTTCGTCCTGGAAGATCTATGCTCAATCTCTTTTGACAAGAGAACATCTGTGGGAGATTGTACAGTCTGGTTTGGGGGCTGCCCCTTCTGAAGCAGACCAAGAAAGTAATGCACAGGCTAGAGCCACCATACTGCTATTATTATCTGAGGGACAATTAAATTTAGTCCAAGATCTTACTTCAGCAAAAGAAATATGGGACACTTTGGCTGCAATTCATCAGTCCACTTCTGATATAGCAAAGATGATTTGGGCAAAAAGACTGTTTTCGTGCAAAATGAAAGTTAATGACTCTGCAGAAGCTCATGTAAGCAAAATGAGAGAGTTGTTTGCCCAGGTTCAAGCAAGAGGCATTGTCCTAGATGAAAACCTCAGAATTTACATTTTACTCGGGTCCCTCAACGAAACCTATGATAATATACTCTTAGGATTGCAAGCATTGCCCGGAGCTCAATTAACTATGGAATTAGTCTGTGGGAGAATTTTGCAGGAATCTGAGAGGAGGAGGTTTGAAGCAGAGCAACGAAAGCTGAATTCTACAGCTCCAAAACCTCATCAAACCACAGAGGGAGCTCCAAAAGAGTTGCAAAGTGAAAAAGCAGCTATGTCAAAGGGAAAAATGTGTTATTATTGTAAAAAATTGGGGCATTTAAGAAAAGACTGCAGGAAATTAATGGCAGATACCAGGAGGGGGCAGCAGCAGCAACAGCAGCAGCAGCAGCAGCCACGTCCCTCTGGTGGACAAAAGAAGCACAGTGCTAACCAGGGATTTGTGGCCACAATTCAAAGCCGAGACAGTGTGCCCCAAACTCAGTCACAAGAGAATTGGCTTCTGGATTCTGGAGCGTCCACCCACATGGCGAACAAAATTGAACTGTTCCAGAGCAGAAAACCAGCAAATGTTGTTTCTATTTCTCTGGCAGACGGTCGAGGGCCAAGAATTAAAGAAATGGGGACTGTTTGCATTCCAAGTTTTGGTACCAATTTTGATGATGTCTTGTATGTACCTACATTGCAAAATTGTCTAGTTAGTGTGTCAGCTTTGACCTCAGATGGGTACAAAGTGAATTTTGAGGGGGATGAATGTTTAATCTTTAAAGATGGTGAATTTTGTGCTAAAGCCATTAAGAAAGACAAACTGTACCACATGATAGATAGAGAGAGTTGTGCAGTCGCAGAAAATCAGCCTTTGCATGATAATTGCATTCATTATTTTCACAGAGTGATGGGTCATGCTGGTTTTCCATATCTTTTGAAATTGAAGCAGGTTTGTCCTGAACTTAAAATGTCACCATGCTCAAACCACTTGGAGTGTTCAGTTTGTAGCAAGATTAAGCTGAAGGCTTATCCTGTAGCAAAAGAAACAAAACTTAGAGCCCAGAGACCTTTTGAATATTTGCACTGTGACATAGCTGGGCCATTTAACCTTTCTCAGGGTGGGTGTAAATATTTCATGGTGATTGTGGATCGCTTCACAAGGTTTTCTTATGTGATTCTTCTGAAAGAAAAGGGTGAAGCAGGGGAGAGATTCAAGGAATGGGTGAACATGATAGAGAGACAGTTTGACTACAAAGTGGGAACTTTGGTTACAGATAGAGGAGGAGAATTCTTGGCTTCTCACTTGACCAATTGGTTAAGAAAAATGGGAATTAGGCATTTTACCACTAATCCTTCTTCGGCGGCTGAAGACGGATTGGCTGAGAGAAAAATTGCCGTTCTGAAGCAAATAAAAGATTGCATGATGCTTGATGCTAATGCTCCAGAGCACCTTTGGGGGGAGGCTATTCTCACAGCTAATTACCTGACAAACCGCACTTGCAATTCAGCTGTAGAGAATACTCCTTACTACATGCTTTTCAAGAGACCACCCAATTTGAAGTATCTTAGAGTGTTTGGGCAGTATGCAAATGTGTACATACCTGCAGCTTTCACAAAGAAAGGTCAACCCAAATGGAGACGTTTGATGTTTGTAGGTTACACAGGAAACAGTTACAGGTTTTACCTGGGTGGAAATCAGGTTCTTTTTTCAAGGAGCGCAAATTTTGAGAAACATTCTGGGTGGGAAAACATTCATTCAAACAAAGAGGTGTTTTACAGACTAGGTCAGTTAGAAACACAGACACCACCACCTGCCAGAAATGGAGGGGCAGTGAAGCAAGAGTCAGATTCTTCAGAAGGTGAGGCTAGCACATCAGACAAGTTGTCACACACACGCCCACCAACACCTAGAATGACAGAAACAAAAAGACACACAGACAAAGAGGCACATTCAAGTACAGATTCTGAGGATGAACAGGGAAAAACGAGGACCATAGTTTTGAGGAGGACTACTAGAGTTAGAAAACCTCCAGATCGTTTTAAAGTGCAGGAAGCTAAGGCTTGTGTAGTCATGGTAGAGGAGCCTGAGAGTTACAAGGAAGTACAGGAGTGTTGTGATGAAGAGAAGTTGAAATGGGAGTCTGCAATGGAGCAGGAGTTCAAGTCTTTGGTAGATAAAAAGGTGTTTGAAATTGTTGACAGGCCTACAAATCACAAGGTGATAGGTTGCAAGTGGGTTTACAAAAGGAAGCTGATGCCAGATGGTAGTCAGAAATACAAGGCCAGATTAGTAGCTAAAGGATTTGCACAACAGAGGTTTGAGAATTATGACAAAACTTTTTCTCCAACAGCAAAGCCTGAGAGTTTGAGGTTGGTGTTGGCTTTGGCTGCAAGGAGGGGCCTGGTAGTGCATCATTTTGATTTTGAGACTGCATACTTGAATGCAAGTCTTGATGAAACTGTTTTCATGGAACAACCTTTGGGTTTTCAGCAAAATAGTGACAAAAAGGTGTACAGGTTGAAGAAAGTGTTGTATGGTTTGAAGCAAAGTGCCAGAAGCTGGAATCTTTGCATTCATGAGGAGTTGGTGAAGCTAGGCTACAGACGCAGTGTAGCTGATGCATGATGCACACAAAAGGTGATGTGGTCTTGGTGATTTATGTAGATGACTTGTGTGTAGTAGCAAATTCAAAGCAAGAGATTCAGGCAGTAAGAAAGGAGTTGTCACAGAAATTTAGTGTTAAAGATCTTGGAGTTTTGAAGTCTTATTTAGGAATAGATGTTGAATGGTGTGAAGATGGGAGTTGTTTGTTGAGTCAACAAAGGAAAATTCAGAGTTTGATTGAGAAGTGTGGATTGCAGGATGCAAAAACAGTAAAAAGTCCAATGTCAGTTGGTTATGTGAGTAGTGAAGGGACTAAGGAGTTTGAAAATTCAGAGATGTATAGGAGCTTTGTGGGGAGTTTGATGTATATTGCAAATAACACGAGGCCTGACATTTGTTTTGCCGTGGGCATACTTGGAAGAAAGGCAAATTGTCCTACGGTGGAAGATTGGACAGCAGTGAAGCACTTGTTGAGATATTTGAAGGGTAGCTTAGATAGAAAATTGAAGTTGCAAAACAGTCGAGCTGGTCTTGAATGTTTTGTTGACAGTTCGTTTGCTTCTGAGCTACAAGATAGAAAGTCAGTGACAGGATTGTTGATTAAGTTTGGAGAAAGTACAATTGTTTGGAGAAGTAGAAAACAGAGATACGTAGCCCAAAGTACAGGAGAAGCAGAATTCGGGGCCTTATCTGAGTTAGTTAATGAGATTGAGAGGATTAGACAGTTGTTGAAAGATCTGAATGAAGATTGTGTTGATCCAGTGATGATAAATGAGGATTCTCAGACATGCATTGCTATGGCTGAAGCTGAGAACTTGAAATGCAGAACAAAGTACATTGGTGTGAGGTATCAGAATGTGAGAGAGATGGTACAGAAAGGAGTTGTGAGTCTGCAATACATTGAGTCAGTTCAAAATCAAGCAGACATCTTGACAAAGGCATTGACCATTGATAGACACGAACAGATGTCCCGTCTACTTGGCATGTCTTAAGTTTAGGCCTAGCCATTGAGCTAAGTTAGTTTTACGACAGTGTTAGTTTAGTATACAACATACACACATCTTACATTTCAGGAGGGGATTGTTAGGTTTAGATGGGATATAGAGTCAATGTTAAAATGTTGAAATGTAAAAGATGTGTGTCTGTATTTTTCCATGCTGTGAAAAGTTGTTTTTCTGAGAGCTAGATTCACAGTTTATCAGTCCCAGGTGCGGTTTAGCCAAAACAGGACTCCATTCTCTGGGAAAGAAGGTTTGTTTGTGTTATGGTTTTGTAAACATAATTTTTGTTATGGGAAATGTAGTCACATGATATGTTATTGTAATTAAGGGTTGGACTAGAACACGTCACGTAGTATCACCCAATCAACTTGTAAAGGTCACACCCAGAAAGGTGGAGTTTTGTGGGACTGAGGGCTGAGAATCAGAAAGTTTCTCACTTGTTTTTTGACTTTTGAACTGTAATGATCTAATTAAAACATTCTCTTGATATGCTACTAACAAAATCTTGAAATATGTAGCAAATAGAGTTTATTCCTGCTTAGCCAGCTTTGGCTAAAGTGAAGATGCTATTATTGTTATTATTTTGTTTTGCTTTTGCTTTTGTCTTTTACAATAAAGAAGCTTGCTGAAAAGTTCCAGTTTTGAATGTTTGGTTTCAAAGGACTGTTTTTCAACACTCCCACAACATTATTTTAACAGTTTAATACTGTTTAAAGGGGGGGAGTTGGTCTTTGGCGTTATATTGTATGGGTTTTTTATGTAAGCCACTTGGATTGTTTTTTCAATAAGCGGGATACAAATAAATTTTATTATTAATTTTTATTATTATAGGGGACTGGCAATTATTTTTTCCAGGGACAATTAACACATTTGTGCCTATTGGTTACAATTTTTTCCCCTCCCTGGAATCTCACAAGGAACTGGCAGTCGGTGGCTTGTGGACTGGCACTGGACCATGGACCACCAGTTTGAATAGCACTGTGTTACATGATATCTGATTTGGACTGGTGCCATTATACTGGGGGTGTAACCCTCATCCCTGTGCTGTTTTCTCAATGAAGATTGCCCTTGAAATTGCTGTTTGATCCAGAGGAAAGAAAAATTGAGCACTCACAGCAGCTTCAGATGTCAGAGATATTTATTAGGAAAATGGCATGAAGGAGACTAAGGACTGACCACACTCCCTATGGCACTCCAGTGCCAATCTGAATCTGTCTCTTGAAGCTGCTATACAATTTTCAGAAAACAGTCAAGATATTATTTACACATCACTTTACTTTGGCCACTGAAATCAAATGACATATTTCACTGGAAGTTTGTTTCTGAATCTACTGAAAACAGGTCCAGAAGGAGTTCAGTTTGGATTTAAGGACAGGACATTCCTTTTTTACTTCTTTCTAAACTGGTGTGTGTGTGTGTGTGAGAGAGAGAGAGAGAGAGAGAGAAACAGGAAAATGATTGGATACTTGAATTCCTGCTAATATCTGCTTTATGGGGGAATATCACGGAAGTGATAGAAATTGGGGAAACAGTATGGAAAGAATAGAGGGAAAGAGTTAAATCCATGCATATTACTCAGAAAAAACCCTGAGTTTACAGGGTTTACTCCTAAGTGTTCATCTACACTGTAGAAATAATGCAATTTGGTACCACTTTAACTACCAGGGTGCCATCCTACAGAATCTTGGGATTTGTAGTTTTGTGAGGCACCAGCCCTCTTTGGCAGGGAAAGCTAAAGACCTTGTAAAACTACAAATCCCAGCATTCCATAGGCTGGAGCTACAGCACGTAAAGTGGTGTCCAACTGCATTATTTCTACAATCTAGATGCACTCTAAGTAAGAGGGCACAGGATAATGGTTTCAAAGTCAACAACAAAGGAAGATGATTGAATTACATACATTGAAGTCTGCAATCCTATATGCATTTATCTGGGAGTATGCCCCATTGAATGTAATAGGACTTACTTCTGAGTAGATAAAAAAGGAATGCTCTGTAAGCGTGGTCTTGTTCTACCACAGCTTTTTTAAGCACATTTTCTCCCATAACAAGTGAAAAGGCACTCAAACATTTCCCCACACCTGAAATGATATTTAGTGGATTTTCTGGCAAGATACAGAATTTTTGGGCTGTACTGTTCACATGAACTAACAGCTGTGCCTACCCTAACTAATAAATACACCCTGCATAATTTACCATGTAAGCCTACACAAGAGTGTCTTCCACATTCCAGAAGTGTAGTCTTGTTACTTTGTTGACAGTAAATACAGGTGATAGACTTGTGGCATCTTAAGGACAGACAAATTTTATTTGGCATAAGATTTCATGGACTGTTGCCTGAGCCCTTGGAAGCTTATGCCAAGTAAAATGTGTTAGCCTTTAAGGTGCCTCAAGAATTTCCGTTGTTGTTCTATAGCAAACAAAATTTGTTTATCCTTAAGATGCCACAAAACTTTTATTTGTATTTGCTGCCAACAGAGTAACAGAGCTACATTCCCCACAGATGCTTCTGTACAGAAATAAAGGGTAAACTGCATGGGGGATACTTTGCTTAGGGTAGTAGTGGCTGATAGATCATGTGTACAATCCAGCCCCAAAGACTTGTGACTTACATGAATATCTACCAGATGTAAGCTGGCTAGGTGCTTCATGGTTTTTTTTTTTTTAAAGTATGTAAATGTCCTGGCTCCTTTATAGATTTTTATAGGGGTTCCAGACATCTTCCACTTGCAGTTTTTCTATTCTCCACCACACATTGCTTATGCTTTTTCCTTGTTACAGAATAATCTGCTGAGGGTAAAATGCCATACCAAACCAAACTAAACCAAACTAGCTGCACAAAACAATGTCTTTTGATTGATAGTGCTGGGACCTCTCAGCTGTGTTCCTCATGCTAGCAACTGGAAGACACATGCAGCTATTTTACCTGTATCTATGTTTAGCTGTTTTCATTAGTATTTCAAGTTGTTGTTGTTGTTGTGAGCTGCTTCGAATCCTAGTCATGGGAAAAAGGGAAGTAAGTCAAGTACAAAGGCCTACATAGTTTGGGTCCAGGCTACCTAAGGATTGCCTCCTCCTATTATAATCTGCCCTGTATGCTCAGGTCCTCTGGAGGACATGTATTCCAGCCAGCCAGGACTAGGTTGACAACTGTCAGCCAGAGGACCTTTTCTTCAGCCACCCCTGGACTGTGTAATGACCTGCCAGAAGAGATTCGACAGCTGAATATGCTGTCCAAATTTAAAACAGCATTGCAGACCTGCTCTTCTGGCAGGCTTATCCAGACGATTTTTAAATTGTGAATTTAGATGCTGAATTTTAAATGTGGATTGTTTTAAAATACACTTGTCCCTCCCTTTTTGCAAACTTGGAATCCAGAGTTTCACTCCTCGCAGGAGGAACAAGTGGCTATAAACAAAATAGCCATGCACACCATTATTTCCTATGGGACTCGAATATCTGTGAATTGCCATTTTGTGTGTGTGTGTGTGTGTGTGGAACAGATCCCCTGTGAATTGGGAGGGGCTACTGTATGTATGTCTTATTTGTCCTTTTAAACTGTTGCATGTTTTAATGTTTATTCATTGATGTTTTTTATTGTTGATTTGTTGTTGTTCCCCACCTTGATCCATTTTGGTTGACCAATAAAGATATCACTGTTTTGTGGATTTTGGATGTTATTGTGCTTTGCTGCATGGGCTGGCCAGCACGACAATCCCTGGATATGATTCCTAGGGTGGCAGTCCCTCTTAGTCTCATAGCTGTTTGGGAGCTTTTCTCCCTGCCTTCCCCTCACAGAATTGGGAGGAGGGGAAAACCACCTTTGTTAAGTTCTCTTCCAAGTGGCTAGAATTCAGAGACATAGGTTTAATTTGCAGTTTAGCACTGCAGTTCAACACTGCCATGGTTCAATTCTATGGGAATCTGGGTTTGTAGTTTTGTGAGCTTTGTAGCCTCTCTCAGGGAGCTCTGGTGTGACAACAAACTACAAACTCCAGAATTCTGTAGCACTGAGCCATGGCAGTTAAAGCAGTGTCAAACTGCATTAATTCTGCAGTGCAGATTCAACGATAAGTCATTAGTTTGAAATATCAGTATGCTAAGGAATCTTGTAGCAGCTTTGAGACTAAGAGGCTATGCAGATGGGCGGCTCTGGGCCGCCCCTGCTAGTCGCGGATCGAGGCTGTGGAAACTGCATGCCATGGCCTCGATCCTCCCTTTTGCTGCTCCTTTCAGGGCAGCAAAAGGGTGTCCTAAGAGCCGGTGTGTGGCTCTTTAGTGCCCCTTCTGGTGCGGCGCATAAAAATGCTGCACCGGTAGGACATCCTGATGCCGTGCGGCATGTGTAACACCGTGTGGCGTCAGGACGTTATCAGGCTGGGATTGGAGCAGCTGGCGTGGGCCGATCTGCAGTGGCCCTATCTATGTTAAAAGTTTTAGTGTAAGCTTTCATAGAATTATAGAAGAGAATTATGGCAACCCTAGTTTCAAGAAACCTCTTTTGTACACCATTCTGGGACAGGACAAAGGGAGGCTGAATTGAGAGCTGTGAAGGAAAGAAGTTGTATGGGAAACAAGCTGTGTCTGTCCAAACTGAGAGGCAAGAGATCTAACATGGCTTCTCCAGCTTTGCCTCACCCTGGAACAGAGCAAAGGGACCCTAACCTTCCCCTTCCCTTGCTCCTGCCCCCTTTTGGGCACTAAAATATTTGCCATACCCACTTTTCCCAGAAACTACTCAGCTTTTTGGTAACGGCAGCTAGGCTTTTGATAGCGAGCAAATGGAAATCCGAAGAACTTCCTACAATAAATGTTTGATTATTAAAGATGGTTGAACTATCAAAGATGGATAATCTATCAGACAAAAAGGAGGAGAGATGTACAAATATAAAGATAGTGAAATGGAATAATCTTTACGATTTCTGTGATAAAATCTGGAATGAATAATACGTAAGTAATGACGCATCTTAGTTATTATGACTTAGGAACATCGGAAAAGAGAAATTAATGTAGAAGTTGATGTCAATATATGAAGATTCAAAGATAGAAGTGGTATAACTTGTAAACATTATAGTGACATATAGATAGGATATATCGAACAATAAGGAAGATAACATTTAAAAACAGGAAATAGATATAGCTGCTTATACGATAGTTATAAATCAATGTCAGGAAATGGATAAATGGGAATGTTAAATTTATTCAATATATGTGGCTCTTTCTCATTTACATTGTATATAGATATATGTGTGGGTGTTTTTCTTTTTGTATTTTTTTAAATTTATTATATTTTTTTAAATTTTTTTTGAGAAGCTTGTTTAGAATCTATGAGGTAGAATCATAGAATCATAGAATCATAGAGTTGGAAGAGACCACAAGGGCCATCCAGTCTAACCCCCCTGTCATTCAGGAACTCCCAATCAAAGCATCCCTGACAGATGGCCATCCAGCCTCTGCTTAAAGACCTCCAAGGAAGGAGACTCCACCACTCTCTGAGGGAGTGTGTTCCACTGTCCAACTGCCCTCACTGTCAGGAAGTTCCTCCTAATGTTGAGGTGGAATCTCTTTTCTTGCAGCTTGCATCCATTGTTTCGGGTCCTAGTCTCTGGAGCAGCAGAAAACAAGCTTGCTCCCTCCTCGATATGACATCCCTTCAAATATTTAAACACGGCTATCATATCACCTCTCAGCCTTCTCTTCTCCAGGCTAAACATCCCCAGCTCCCTAAGTCGTTCCTCATAGGGCTTGGTTTCCAGACGCTTCACCATTTTAGTTGCCCTCCTTTGGACACGCTCCAGTTTCTCCACATCCTTTTTGAATTGTGGTGCCCAGAACTGGACACAGTATTCCAGGTGAGGCCTGACCAAAGCAGAATAGAGTGGCACTATTACTTCTCTTGATCTAGACACTATACTTCTACTGATGCCGCCTAAAATTGCATTGGCCTTTTTAGCTGCTGCATCACACTGTTGGCTCATGTTCAACTTGTGGTCCACCTGGATTCCTAGATCCCTTTCACACGTAGTCTCATTCAGCCAGGTGTCCCCCATCATAAATCTGTACTTTTCGTTTTTCCGCCCTAAGTGCAGTACCTTACATTTCTCCGTGTTGAATTTCATTTTGTTAGCTTTGGCCCAACTTTCTAGTCTGTTCAAGTCATTTTGAATTTTGATCCTGTCCTCTGGGGTATTAGCTACTCCTCCTAATTTGGTGTCATCTGCAAATTTGATAACTATGCCCCCAATACCATCATCCAAGTCATTAATAAAGATATTGAATAGCACTGGGCTATATTTTATGTATGCCTGTTTGGGGGTCCGTGGGTGACATACATGTCTTATATGTGTTATATGTAACTATATGTAATGTCTATTATGTATTTTTGCTAAAACAAATTTAAAAAAAAGAAAAGAAAGAAACTACTCAGCTTTCCCCCTGCAAGGAGCCCAAGGAGGAAAGCTTCTTCAGATAAGAAAGACACTGGCTGGTTCCAAGACAAAAGGGAAGGGAGGGGGGCAGGCATGCACACTTCTTTCCCTTTTGTCTTGGCTAACTAGCTCAAGCCAGCTAGCCAGGGCAGAAGGGAAGGGAAGGGGCAGGCTCTTCCTCCATTCCCCCTTGTATTGGATACTGTCAATGCTCTGGTGACTCCTGGGGTTTCCTGTTCCTCTCCCTCCCTTTTGCCCGGAGAAGTGTGGAGGAGGAGGAGGAAGGGGAAGAGGGCAGTTGCAGGGACATTTCTTGGCATGGGCTGCTCAGGCAGCCACACAGCCCTTCCTTCCCTAGCTGGAATTCCTGTTGAGCTTGCCAGCCTGCTTGCCCTCTTCACTAGGCACCCCATTCTGGAAGCATTATTCCTTCCATAGAGGGGCCTCCCTCTTTCACTTTCCCAAGCCACCCCCCAACCTCACCTTCCTTCCCCCAATTGCAAACTTGTGGGGCTCCAGGCTCTCTTTGGAACTTTGGCTCGCTAGCAGCAATTGTTGTGTTGTTGTTGTGTGCCTTCAAGTTGTTTTGACATGTGGTGACCCTAAGAAAAACCTATCATGGGGTTTTCTTGAAAAAAAATCTTCAGAGGGGGTTTGCCATTGCCTTCCACTGTGGCTGGGAGATTGTGACTTGCCCAGGTTCACCAGTGGGGTTGCATGACAAAGAGGATTTCATTTACTTCATGTGCAAAACTATCCAAAAGCAGCTGCTTCCCTTGCTTGGGATACTTCCTCTCTTCTCTCCCCCCCTCCAGTAGAACAATGGACCTAACACCAAGAAATAAGCATGGAGGGTGCTAGGGTTGTCATCCAAAAGGAAAGGGGGTGGTAGTCTGAAAAAGTTTGAGTACCATTGCTCTACTACACCATTTACAATCTGTAAGCCAATTGCTCCCAACAAACCGGGTACTGATTTTACCAGCCTACGAAAGGAAGGAAGGCTGAGTCAACCTTGGACCCTGGGATCAAACTCACAACCTTGTGGTTGCAGTACTGGCATTTAATCACTGCGCTACCAGTGCTCCTTACCATGCAGAAGATCCCACCATCTTAAAAAGTTTGATGTCATGTGATTTATCTCCCCCATAGATTATTAACAGTGACACCACCACCATTCATGGTACCAGAGGCAGCCTGCTTTAGGGTAGAAAGAAAAGAGGCAGCATGGCCTAGTGGTTTGAGCGTCGGACTCTGACTCTGGAGACCAGGGCTTGATTCCCAGCTCGGCTACGGAAGATCACTGGGTGACCTTGGTCAAGTCACACACTCTCAGCCTCAGGGGAAGACAATGACAAACCTCCTCTGAACAAATCTTGCTATGAAAACTCCGTGACAGGGTCATCATAAGTCAGAAAGGTCTTGAAGGCAGACAACAACAAGAAGAAGAGGGTAGAATCAGATAAGTAGGCTGAGCCAGCACAGCTTTCCTTGCACCTCTTTAACAGAAATGGTGGGAAAACTAGAGAGGATTATAAAGGGGGGGGGGGAATAACATTGCCTGGATTCCTCAGATGGATTAGTATCAGTCTCTTGCACTCCAACGCTCCCTCTTATTCTCTTTTCTTCTCTTATGGCATCTGTAAGGAGATCCTGCAGGATCCCAGGCAGGGCGAGAGAAGATCCTGGGATCGCCTCCTTCCTGGCCAGGATCCAGCATTAGCCGAGCCTCTTCCCGGCCTGCCTGATCCTAGGAAAAAGAAGAAAAGAGGCACATCCTCACGGCCCAGGATTCCCTCTGAGAGACAAGGAGGACAACTAGGCACTGCAAAACGCGAGAAGGGAAGCTAGAGCCAAAGAAAGCTCCAAACACTCCCATTCAACATAAACCCGTGCTTCTCGCTTATGCTCGAAATGGAGGGCATTTGGGCATTCCTCCCTGAGCGGGAGGACGCGTCCTGGAAAAGGAGGACGAGGTCTGAAAGGAGGAGGGAAACTTTCCCCCTCCATCTCTTACAAGGAGGAGGGAAGTCGAAGCCACTCGAGTCCAGCAACCCACTTTTCGCGAAGGAGAGGAGAGGAGAGGAGAGGAGGGAAGCTGGGTCGCTGCGAGGGCATCCAGCCCACCCTTCTCTTTCTCCCCCTTTCTCTTGTTCTTGGGTGCCTCCAAGCCATTGCTGGGTATCCCCCCCGCCCCTCAGGCGACCCTATCCCGGGACGTTTCCTTGCTAAGTTCCTTTAGAGGAGGGCGACTTTGCAGCGGTCCTCCTCTGAGAAGCTCAGAAGCAGCAGCAGCAGCAGGAGCCCTGGGCTTTTTTGGGGCGGAGGGGGCGGGGAGTCGGCGGATTGGCAGTCTCCCCGTCCAATGGGGAGCCGCGGGGGTGTTTTGCGTTGGAGGCTGCAGCTCCTCGACCCTTCAGTAGCAGCGGAGGCGGAGGAAGAGGAGGAGAGGGAGCCTTCAGCCTCCGCCGTCCCCCTCATCGCCTCCCCGTCCAGGTCCAGCAAGAGTCCCCCATGGGCCGGCCAAGGCGAGGCGAAGGCGGCTGAGCAACATCCTCTGCCTCCGGGAGGCCAGCACCTCTCCTTCCTTCCTTCCTTCCTTCCTTCCTTCCTTCCTTCCTTCCTTCCCGATGGATGGAGCGCCTGCCGGGAGCTGAGAGGCGGCGATGGGAGGCAGCTGGACCAGGCAAGTCGGAGGAAAGAAGAGGAGGAGGAGGAGGAGGAGAAGGAGAACGGGAGCCAGCCATCCTCCAGCCTCGCTTCAGCTTTAGCGCCCGGCTCCTCTCCGCATCCGGAGGCCTCCTCTTCATCCTCCTCCTCCTCCGCACTTCGCCTCCTCCTGCCTTCCTTCCCTCCTCTTCCTCCTCCTCCTCCTCCTCCTCCGCAGCAGCAGCAGCGCCAGCAGCAGCAGTTCCCGGAGTCCTGGCTCTGCCCGGCGGACGCCGCCGCTTCTGTTGCTGCAAGCGGACTCAAGGCGAAGACGGCGCCATGCCCGGGCTCCTCCGCCTCCGAAAGTTTGCCCGCTTCCCTCCCTCCTCCTCCTCCGCCTCTCTTACCCGCCTGGCGCCTGGACTGCGGAGCGGAGGCTCCTGGGGCTCCTCCAGGAACTGAGGCAGACGCTTCTCCTCTCATTCTGGTGCCTTAACTTGTGGCAAAGAAGGAGGATTTGCTCTCCTCCTCCTCTTGTTTTCCTCTTCCTTTTCTTCTCCTCCTCTTCTCCTCTTCCTCATTTCCTCTTCCTCCTCGTCTTCCTTTCTTCCTCCTCTCCTCTTCTTCTCCTCCTCTTCCTTTCTTCTTCTCCTCCTCTCCTTGTCTTCCTCTCTCCCTCTTCCTCTCCTCTTCCTCCTCAACTGGCATTGAGGGGTGCTGGGTTGCCTTCTCCACCCTGCAAAGAAAGAGCCCTTCTTTCCCCTCAGGTGACTTCTGAGGGGGTGGCTCCCTCATGCTCAGCTTCCTTGGTCCTTGAAGGAAGGTTGGCCTCCTGGAGGGGCAAGGAGAGGATGCCCTCTTCCCCCGGGGGAAACTTCAATGGACCCTGGAGCCCCAATGTGTGATGTGCAACAGTTGGCCGCCGGGCATCTGCTGGTCTCCCGCTGCCCAGGATGAAGGTTTTCCGCCGGAAAGCGCTGGTGCTCTGCCTGGGCTACGTGCTGCTCCTCCTCCTCACCATGCTCAACCTGTTGGACTACAAGTGGCACAAGGGGCCCCAGCAGTGCAGTGAGCCCTCGCCTGCCCGGCGCACTCCCTACCCGCAGCACCAGCTGCCTTACTATGCCTATCAGTCCAGGTCGGACACTCGGGCCCTCTATGGTCCCCCAGTGCCTCTCACCCGCAAGAGACAGCTGGTCTACGTTTTCACCACCTGGCGTTCGGGGTCATCCTTTTTTGGGGAGCTCTTCAACCAGAACCCAGAGGTCTTCTTCCTCTACGAGCCAGTGTGGCATGTGTGGCAGAAGCTGTACCCGGGTGATGCTGTTTCCTTGCAAGGGGCCGCCCGGGACATGTTGAGTTCCCTCTACCGTTGCGACCTTTCTGTGTTCCAGCTCTACAGCACGGCAGGTGCTGGCAAGAACCTCACCACCTTGGGCATCTTTGGGGCAGCCACCAACAAGGTGATCTGCTCTTCGCCGCTTTGCTCGGCCTACCGCAAGGGAGTTGTGGGCATGGTGGATGACAAGGTGTGTAAGAAGTGCCCGCCGCAGCAGCTCAGCCTCCTCCAGGAGGAATGCTTCAAGTACCACACCTTAGTCATCAAGGGAGTGAGGGTCTTCGACATTGGAGTCCTGGCCCCACTCATGCAAGACCCCTCTTTGGCTCTCAAAGTCATCCACCTGGTCCGGGACCCACGAGCTGTGGCAAGCTCCAGGATCAAATCCCGTCATGGACTCATTCGTGAAAGCCTACAGGTGGTGAGGAGCAGGGATCCCCGTATCCATCGCATGCCCTTTCTAGACGCAGGCCACAAACTCAACAGCAAGAAAGAAGGGGGAGGGGGCTCAGACTACCATGCCTTGGGGGCCATGGAGGTGATCTGTGGGAGCATGGCAAAGACCTTGCAGACTGCTCTTCGCCCTCCAGACTGGCTGAAGGATAATTATATGGCTGTCCGCTATGAGGATTTGGTAGTGGACCCTATCAAAACTTTGCGGCAGGTGTATGGCTTTATCAACCTGGTGGTGAGCCCAGAGATGGAGAAGTTTGCCCTCAACATGACCAGTGGGTCTGGGTACTCCTCCAAACCCTTTGTGGTCTCTGCCAGAAATGCTAGCCAGGCTGTGAATGCCTGGAGGACAGCATTGAGCTTTCAGCAGATTAAGCAAGTGGAGGAGTATTGCCACCAGCCCATGGCCATTTTAGGCTATGAGAGAGTCAACAGTCCTGAAGAAGTCAAAGACCTAAGCAAAACCTTGCTGAGGAAGCCAAGATTGTGAGTAGGCTATGGTGCCTTCTAAAGAAAGTTCAGAGAACTGTCTGTAACTTTTCAGACCACTGTATTTGTTTCAGGGAGAGAGAAAGAGAAATATGGCACTTTCTTAAGGACAGTTGAGAAAGATCATTTTGACCCTCCAGAGACTACTGAGGATCACTAATGTTCATGTTTTTGCATTTCTAGGTAATCAGTAATTTAAACACACAGACTCCAGTAAGTAACTTATAAGACTTCCTTTTCTCTCAAAAAATGCAAGGCACATAATTCAGTATGTATCCAAATCTTTGCATACATGTTGTGATGGTGATCATGAAGGACTTGCACAATTGCCAAGGCTTTTTTTTAAGGGTGGGAGTGGGAGATTGAGGGGGTATTCTATAAAGCAAAATTCAGAGGACTGGACTTTTGTATAAAGGTTTAAATGTGATATGAATAAAGATGAATAAAATATACTCATTTTAGAATGACTAAATTGCTTGGGATATCCACATATTGATTATGCTTCTCTTCAAAATACTTTACATGTACAGGTGAATATCACAAAGTAAATGTTGTTGACAACTTGTTAACTTAGTTTAAAAGTTAGAAAGTGTTGTTTAACAAGTTCCTATAACAGTTGCTGTACAGTGTAGGCATGCTGGCAAATAGATGCTCATTTACAAAGATGAAGTGAAAACTTCTGCTTGAAAACAAAATTTTTGATCAGTAATATTTCAGATACGCCATATAGAGGAAGATAGTTGCATATTAATATTTCTGACATAATAGTAACAGATACAACTGGCAGCAGCTTCTCTAGAAAGCATAATTGTTGCTTACCGTTTAGTCATTTCTGACTCATGCCAACCTTAAGGCAAACCCATCATGGGGTTTTCTTGGCAAGGTTTGTTCAGAGGGGTTTTGAGGCTGAGACAGAGAATAATTTGCCCAAGCTCACCCAGTGGGTTTCCATGACTGAGTGGAGCTTTGAACCCTGTTCTCCAGAGTCTTAGTCTACACCATGTTGGCTCTCTAGAAAGTACATACCATATCAAAATGCTCTATCTCAATATATCCCTCCTGATGCAGCGTATCATGGAATGCATTGTGATTTGTGTCTTACTGAGAGGTTCCAGGGCCCAAACTAAAGCTGAGATTTGGAGAGATCCCTCATCCATCCTTACTGTGGTCTCCACATCTGATCTTTCAACAGGAGACAAAATATTTGGTTTAAAACAAGAGGGCAAGAAAGAGACTGTGAGCACTGTCCAGTTTTTTGTAGACACCTGGATTTGCTAAATCCAAAATTATTTACTCTGACATGCCACTCTATTCTGCTTTGGTCAGGCCTCACCTGGAATACTGTGTCCAGTTCTGGGCACCACAATTCAAAAAGGATGTGGAGAAACTGGAGCGTTTCCAAAGGAGAGCAACTAAAATGGTGAAGGGTCTGGAAACCAAGCCCTATGAGGAACGACTTAGGGAGCTGGGGATGTTTAGCCTGGAGAAGAGAAGGTTGAGAGGTGATATGATAGCCATGTTTAAATATTTGAAGGGATGTCATATTGAGGAGGGAACAAGCTTGTTTTCTGCTGCTCCAGAGACTAGGACCCGAAACGATGTAAGCTCTAGGAAAAGAGATTCCACCTCAACATTAGGGGGAACTTCCTGACAGTAAGGGCAGTTCGACTGTGGAACACACTCCCTCGGAGAGTAGTGGAGTCTTCTTCCTTGGAGGTCTTTAAGCAGAGGCTGTCAGGGATGCTTTGACTGGGAGTTCCTGCATGGCAGGGGGTTGGACTGGATGGCCCTTGTGGTCTCTTCCAACTCTATGATTCTATGATTCTATGAGATGCAAGCTGTGGGTACGTACAAGGGATTGGTTTACATCTTGTGTCATTGTTCAGTAAACTTAAGAGAGATATAATTTCTTACAAGGTTTCCTACATGATCTGATGTTTTAACTGGATCTAATAGTTTCTTTTCTATATGCTGTGTCAATGAATGAATTCACAGAACCTCCTATGGGAAAGACCTTAAATGTGGCCTTCTGAAGGGAGAACCATTTCTATGAGCAGCATGCTGATATGTGAGCAATTCTGTGTGTGAAAGCTGGTGATGCTGATGTTTCTTATCATAATAGCCAATGTTAGGGGAGAGGAACAGAGGTGACAGACACTGCTGTGCTAATGGGATCATAATAAAATAATTGTGGCTGGGAAAAGAAGCAAAAGGGTGTCTAAATAGCAATTTTGAGCTTACTTGGATGTATGCCTCATGGAGCCTAGTCTTAGTTAATAAGTCTAAGTTTGGATCGTAAATTAGAAGCTGTACTTTAGAGAAAGCAGTGTGTACATGCAATACTGATTTTTTTTAAAAAAAATGATACCCCTTTCATAAAATTAAAGACAACATTAATACAGGCTCTCTAGCAGCTTAGGAGAAGTGCAGTAGTTCTTATTGTATAATGGATTTTAAACAAATAGTACAAATGGAAAACTCACAGAGATTGAAGACATCTCCTGGGATGCCACATGATGGCTTCAAGAGTTAATTATCCAGAATGTGTGCCTTAATTGAATTGGTCTTACAGCCAAATTAAATATCTTTCACCACATTGATGTTCTAGGTTTGCATTGAGGGTATCCCAGGCATTCTTATTAAATGCCATCTCTCAAGGTGTGATTTGATTTTTAAACAAATGGAAAGTCTGCAGTTACCTGGGAGTAGGTCTGAGGAAATTCAATGCTACTCCTTCCTGAGTACACTTGCCTGAAACATTAGCATTTCTCCTCATTCACTCTTCTTTTGCCTACTGTTTCAGTAGGTGCCTCATTCTACTGCACACATTCTATTCTGCTGCCTTACAGCTGAGACACTCATATTTGTAAATTATGTGATCAGAAAGATGTGCTACCTCTGCTGGAACTGTACTTACTTCCCTCTAAAAGAGTTGGAGGCTGCTTTGTCAAGGACATTTTATTTATTTAAATTATATCCTGCCTATTCCCTGAATGGGACCCAAGACGGCTCACAACATGAATGAAAACAAGATACATAAACTAAAAATTCATAATAAAAAACTCTAAAACAATTCACAATTGTTTTTGTGTGTCTTCAAATTCTAAGGGGTTTTCTTGGCAAGATTCGTTCAGAGGATTTTCTTTTTGCCATTGCCTTCCTGTGAGCTGAGAGAGTGTGACCTACGCCTAGGTAATTGCAGATTTTCCATTTGTCTAAAAATCAAACTACACCTTGAGATATGGCATTCAAATAAGTTGTAGAAAACCCAAGACAAAGCCTGGGATACCCTTAATGCAAACCTAGAACATCAGTGTGGTGAAAGATATTGAATTTGGTTGTAAGACCAATTCAGTTAAGGCACACATTTTTGATAATTAATGGCTGAGGGCAGATTCAAACCCACATCTCCACAGTCATAGGAGATTATCACACGCAAATATTCCCCATGGGATAGACATGCGTTTAACCATCAATGATGGATTTTACCACACTGCCCCATGGTCGGGCCAAAAATCCCATTCTTGAAAAGCTATGGGACAAGCACAGGCTGCATGCAGGCTGCCTACGGCGTGACCATGGGGCAGTGCAGTAAGATCTGTCATTGATGGTTAAACATACGTCTATCCCATTGGGGATATTCATGTGCAATAATCTCCATAGTCAAACCACTATGCCACATGGGCTGTCCAAAAAAGCAACAATACCACATTAAAAATAGCAATAATTAAAATTATAAAATAATTCAAAAACATGAACAGCACATACCTACACCCACACCATTAAATACCTTTTTGCATAGTCACTTGGGCTGCATCTGCACTGCAGAAATAATCTGGTTTGACACCACTTTAACTGCCATGGCTCAATACTATGGAATTCTGGGAATGGTAGTTTCTGGATTATTTCTGCAGTGTGGATGCATCCTTAGCTAACAAATCCTTCTTTAGATAAAAAGTCCTTTACCTGATGGTGGAAGGAGAACAGGGAGGAGGGCTGTTTAGCCTCTCATGTCAGAGAGTTCCACAGGTTGGGAGCAGCCACCAAGAAGGCTCTCTCCTGTGTCCTCACCAAATATACATATGGAGGTGGTATGACTGAGGGAAAGCCCTCTCACAAGGCTCTTAAAACTCAGGTATGCTCATGTAGGGAGATAATGGTCTTCCAGATAGTCTGGACCTAAGCTGTATATAGACTTTCAGATTCTTCAGAGCTAAGTGCTGCTATTCTTGGAAGTATTGGTTTGTGGACTTTCATATACCACAGGTATTACCTTTTAATCCCATTCACTTTTCTCCCTCTAGACTAGGTACTGAAATGTTATAAGGAACTGTCTTGTAACCCAAGAATATGACAGATAAGCTTATCGCATGGCACTTCGAAGAACGGGAATGGAATGGAATGCAAGGGAACGGAACGGAGGAAAAACACATTTTACTACATGGGAGAACCCCACCGATGGTGCCGGGAGTCCCCGATCCGTTCCCCAGCCTTTCCTGGCAGCCGATTTTTGAAGGACGTCATCCTTCAAAAATCAGCTGCCAGGAACGGCTGGGGAACTGATTGGGGACTCCCAGCGGCATCGGTGGCGTTCTCCCGTGCAGTAAAATTTGTTTTTCCTCCGTTCCCTTGCATTCCGTTCCATTCCCGTTCCTTAAGTGCTGTACGATAAGCTTAAAAGACACCTGCAACAACTCTATCTTTCTAAAATGTGTTTCTGATCCTTAAACAGCCTTTGAATATATTCAAATGTGTTCCCCCTGAGAGGTTTTAGCTATTCCTTTGAATGTGACACATTTGATGTAGAAAGCTAAAATCATCTCTGTAATGAACCACCCCCAACAGATCCAGTTAGTTTACAATAGTATGGCATCAAGTTTAAGAAGGGTGAGGAGTAAAGGGGTATTTGAGGATTTTGAATGAGCCAGTGTGGGGTAGTGGTGTAAGCATTGGACTATGACTCTGGAGACTAGGGTTCAAATCCTGGCTCAGCCATGTAAACACACTGGCAATGGCAATTGCTCTCTGAAGCCTATGATAGGTTCGCCTTAGGGCCTCCGTAATTTGGAAATGACTTGAAGGCACAGAACAACAAAGTTTACAATAGTATGCCTTCAAGTTTAAGAAAGGGAGGGGGTATTTGAGAATTTGAGTTGTATTATTGAAGTGTATTAGAGAAAAATATTCAAGCATATGTTAAAAACATTTTGTCTATTTATTTTTAACTTATTTATCTTTCAGCCTGGGGTATCCTTTGTTACTGAGTGCAGCCAGGTATAATTCCTATTTAGCCAATGAAGGTTTGGTGCTAATAATTTGCTTGAGGTTTATACCCCCATGCAGAATCTTTGGCACTCCCAAGTATTTTGGAGCTCAGCTCCCAGAAACCCCAGCCAGAGCTTTATGGATTTGTAAGCCAAATCATGGGGTGGCTTTTGGTTGGCATTCACTATCACACTGGACTTTATAACACAGGGAAAATCAGGGAAAATCGGGGTTTAAATGGGCATTATCTAGTAATAATTGCACAATTGTGGTAAAAATTTTCATATATGATTGCAGTTAAAGATGACTTATCCTGGGAATAACCAGGGAATAACCAGCAATAAATCAACAAAACAGTGTGATTTCCCTGTGAATGATTTGTTGCTGGTTATTCCCTGGTTATTCCCAGGATAAGTCATCTTTAATCGTGATACATGTGAAAATCTTCACTACGATTGCGTGAATATGGCTGGATAATGCCCGTTAAACCCCCTGATTTTCCCCATGTGTGATAAACTCCACTGTCTGCACCTATACTTCTGCATTGTCAGACCACAACTCCCATTATCTCCTGTCAGCCGTGCTAAATAGTTCAAGACTGAGAAGGCTGCTGGAGTTTATCCATTTGGCTTATGTGTGCAAATATGTGCACACTATTGCCTTTCTGAATACATTCCACCTTTTAAGTGGAGGACTAGGGAATAGTGGTATATGCTATTGTTCAGCTACTGTGTGTGCATATGATAGAGCTGTAATTCTTTTAAGTGCTCCTGAATTTGAAAGATAAATGGCATCGGCATGATCCAGATGATGCAGGAATTAGTGCACAGATCATGTTCTACTATGTCTCTGCTCTTACCCTACATAACATTGTAGCTTTCATTCATAATCATGCCCACCTACTAAAATGTAACTAATGCTTCCATTTTGGGATTACAGTTTTCACCATCACTGAAAAGCATGGCAGCATCTATTGTTCTGTAAAGTGAATAAACTCATAAAGGGATACAAGGTATAGTAGATAAAATCCTCATCAATGCTTATTGGGGAAACAAGACTGCTGCTAGGACATCTGTTTCTTTAGCTTGTTAATGCATTAAGCATGTTTCAAACACAGTCCTAAGGACTGAATAGTGTTTTGAATACTATTGTCTAAGGATAGTATGAAAGAGGCTTCAGTTAATGTAAGTTTATTTCTTTATTTCATTTCCATGCTGTCTTTCTCCCAGAAAAGATCCCAAGGCAGTTCACATATAATGTATTGGGGAAAAAAAACTTTCTAGCAAAAAGTTCTTAAAAACAGAACACCCTTAACCCCCCCCAACCCCCCCCCATTAAACTCACATAATATAGCCACTAAACCATTACAAGAGAAAAATATGATATAATCTAGCCTTTCTTATAATTAACAATTTAATTTTATGCATGCTTACTTGGAAGTAAACTCCATTGCATTCAGTCTGCTCCATCGTACTGTAAATGTATTTTAGACAGTAGCTGGAAGAACAAATCCTTGCCTCATCAGAGAGGTTCCCTTGTACAGCTTTGTCTTTTGTATCTTAAAAGTCCCATGTCCCCTTTGGTTTCCTAGCCTGTGTACTGTGCAATACTGCTGTGCTATGATATGCAAGAAGTTGCATGCTACTAATAACAGTAGGTTAGAGTCCTTTATTTCCAGACTTCTGTTAATTTTGTGCTGGCAGTGTCAATAGAGATCTCTACCTTTGCTGCACAATACACAAACTGTATTTTTGTACAAGATACAGACAGTAATTTACAGTCCTCTGTACTACGTAATGCAGGAGTCCTTTCCTGTGTTTTAAACCACACACCCCCTTGCAAAACTACACATATTGTAATGTTTAACTCACTCATATGTTTTTGTGGTCTGTTGTGGGAATGTGTGCTGTCCAAAATGATTTTTCTTTGGTGTTACAGGCATATTTCAGAGAATGGAAGTGGCAAAACCACCTCGGAGTATGCCTTGCCTAAGAAAACCCTATGAAATTCATGGGATCACTATTAGTCAACAGGCAATTTGAAGATAAAGGTGCCTGTGCACAAGCATTCACACATACATACAAATAGGAAACTGAAGGCAAAAGAAGTTGCTACTTGGATATCAAGGCCACAAATCGTTCTGTTCCTTGGGCACCTGAAAAAGGTTTTTCCCAAACAAACAATGGCCTTTTAAAAATCTCTGCTTTGATCATAAAAAAATAAAATAAAAATGGAGTTCTGACTTGGCGGGGACAATTTTTGAATGTGACAGTTCTATACTGTAGGACTTTTATTTCCTCTTCCTTGTAAGAAAAGGGGTGTGTATAATCACCCTAGAGCAATCCCAGCCCCTCCCCTGTTTTGAGCAATGTGTGGAAATTCTCACATTGGAATCACTAATACTTAATACTAAAGCCCCCCCCCCCCCCCCCGGTAGTGGAAAGACAGCCTGGAAACAACAACGAAAGCCTTCATGCCTGTTTAGGCTGCTGTTTCCGTTCAGAGTTAACATCAGCCCTGCCCTCCTTGTGCTGATCCAGCTGGATCAATGGTCCAGCTTGAGAATCAGGGTGGTGGATACACCCATTGCATAGGCATGCTGAATCCATTTTCAGATGCCCGTTGCTGCTTCAAGTTATATAAGAGGACTCCTGGTGCTGGACCCAACAGAGATTTGGCATCAGGATTGTTCAGAGCAGCTGGTGGGGTGGGGAGTCAGGAACAACCATAACACTAAGCATGGATTTGTCACCTCCTTAGCTTCAGATCTATTAGTCAACCCTTGAGTATCATAGAATCATAGAGTTGGAAGAGACCCCAAGGGCCATCCAGTCCAACCCCCTGCCAAGGAGGAATATACAATCAAAGCACTCCTCATAGATAGCCATTTAGCCTCCGTTTTGAAAACCTCCAAAGAAGAAGACTCCACCATACTCTGAGTTAGCATATTCCACTGTTGAACAGCTCTTACTGTCAGGAAGTTCTTCCTAATGTTCAGGTGGAATCTCTTTTGCTGTTGCAATCCATTGCTTCATATCCTGGTCTCTGGAGCAGCAGAAAACAAGCGTTCTCCATCCTCAATATGAGGATCCATAACTGGATCACACATTAGGTAAGAAAGGATGCACGTGGATTCGTTGGGACTGCAGCTGCTAGGTCTTAGGTTTGTCTTTCCTTGTACAAAGCACAAATAGCTTCCTTTTGCTGAGGGAGATACAAAGTGAGACATCCTTTCTAGACCCTGCAAAGAGTTAATCTTAAGTTTGCAATCAATGCACCAGATTATTTACAACCTTAATGTCACCAGTCTCAAAGGTCTGAGTCATTTATTTGGTTATGTCTTTGATGTGGAACAGTAACCACAGAGTCCCCCCCCTTTTGTTTGTTTTCTGAGAGTGCCTTGTCTACCCTTACTCAATGACGATGTTGCAGTTTCAATGGGACAGGACAGCTGATAAAAGTGCCCATTCTGGATGCCATTTCTAATTATATTTACTGCTGGTATATGATTTCCCATGTTTCCCACATGAATATCTTTGTCCATGAAAATGTTCCTCTCTAAGTGCTGAGCTTTATTTTGTTTTTATTACTGAGTAAATGGTAGTTGGCTGTAATAAATATTTGTCCTAGCGACATAAAAGTTTTTCACCCCCAAGAGTAGACATTACAAAAATAGAGAATGAGTCATGTTTTCTGTTACTTATAAATTGCATGTTCTTGTCTTGCATCCTAGATCACCTCCTCTTTGGCTTCTGGAGCTCAGAGGTAACATTGCTTGCTGTGCCATCCAATTGCTTGCTGCGTCATCACTGAAGTCCTCTGGAGAATACTCTCCTCACTGAGGAACCCCAAAGGATCACTAAGGAAGTCAATTTAGATGATTGCCTAATTGTTCCAGTGTTTTTAGGACTAGATTTGTTCTAAAATATACCAGTGAATCATTAGATGCCATCATTACTACATAATAGAGTGTTGGAATCTTAAGATATTATGAAGGAGAGATCTAATTGCTGGTTTCTAATATTAGCTCATTTAAGAATATTAAATAGTGTAGGTTGAGGTTAGGTTATTCGCAATTCACCATCCCAAGTGGAACAGCAATTTAATAAAACCCAAATTTCAGCATATTAACAAGTTACATAGAAGACAAACTGTCAGGTCTGGCTTCTAATAATACTAGTAGTGTGCCTTCAAGTCATTTCCAACTTATGATGTCCCTAAGACAAACCTATCATGGGGTTTTCTTAGCAAAATTTGTTCACAGAGGGTTTTGCCTTTGTCTTACCTCAGTTTATGTTCAGGGCATCAAAAGTTTATTTATTTATTTATTTATTTTGGATTACAGCTTCAAGAATTTACCAGACAGTATATCCAATGTGGGTGAGAATTTTGGGAGGAGTAGTAAAAAAAGGAAAAAGATATTTTATGAACTCTGTGGATCCAACCTCTAAGAAAAGTGTTTACACTTAATGTGACACTAGAAGAACCATCACAGAAAGCAAGAATCAGGGGCCAAAAATTTCTATCTACATTCCTGGCTGAACATAGACTTTAGGAACATAGTTTGTGAAGTCCAAATTGAAGACAACGAGCAAGTGATTTGGTTGCATTTTCATAGAATCATAGAGTTGGAAGAGACCACAAGGACCATTCAGTCCAACCCCCCTGCCATGCAGGAACTCAAAATCAAAGCATTCCCGCCAGATGGCCATCCAGCCTTTGTTTAAAGACCTCCAAAGAAGGAGACTCCCTCGGAGACTCCACTATCAAACAGCTCTTACTGTCAGGAAGTTCCTCCTAATGTTGAGATGGAATCTCTTTTCCTGTAGCTTGCATTTGTTGTTCCGAGTCCTATTTTCTGGAGCAGCGGAAAACAAGCTTGTTCCCTCCTCAATATGACATCCCTTCAAATATTTAAACAGGACTATCATATCCCCTCTTAACTATCTCTTCTCCAGGCTGAACATACCCAGTTCCCTAATTCGTGCCTCATAGGGCATGGTTTCCAGGCCCTTCACCATTTTAGTCACCCCCCCCCCTCTGGACATGCTCCAGTTTTTCGACATCCTTTTTGAATTGTGGTGCCTAGAACTGGACACAGTATTCCAGGTGGGGCCTGACCAATGCAGAATACAGTGGCACTATTACTTCCCTTGATCTAGATACTATACTTCTATTAATGCAGCCTAAAATTGCATTAGCCTTTTTAGCTGCTGCATTACACTGTTGACTCATGTTCAACTTATGGTCTACTAGGACTCCTAGAACCTTTCACATGTAGTCTGATTAAGCCAGGTGTCCCCATCTTATATCTATGCATTTCATTTTTTTGCCCTAAGTGCAGTACCTTACATTTCTCTGTGTTGAAATTCATTTTGTTAGCTTTGACCCAGCTTTCTAATCTATTAAGGTCATTTTGAATTTTCATCATGTCCTTTGGGGTATTAGCTATTCCTTCTAGTTTGGTGTCATCTGCAAATTTGAGAAGCATGCCCCCTATTTTAGAGGTGCTTGTATACAAAATAACACAATAGTGTAACCTGTTTTAAAATGCAGGGCATGCATGCAACTAAGATCAACAAACATCAAGCTGATGTTGCCTTGTGGTTGGAAAAACTGGATGGAACAAAGATTGATCATTAGTAGAAAGTGCCATTGTTGTCCCATAAGAAGGGTGGCCAGGTAAAACAAAAGTTAGAAACACATTTTCAGATAAAATGTTATTTTGTCCACTTGACCCTTTGCCTCCCTGATTTTCTGTGACATCTACAAAAATTTTAATATTTATATGATACGAATTTTTATCTACCATATCTATTTTAGCTGTACAGTATCTATTTAGCTGTATTGTATCTATCTACAGTACAGCTAAAGTTTCACATCACACAAAACTTAAAAATATGATCAAACTATAAACTTTTTACAGTAGTGAGATTGTTTGCTCCTGTGAGACGAGGAAATGTTGCTGTTGGGTCTCCCATGTCAGACAGGCTTTTGCTGAGGGGCCAGGCTAAATGTGCTAAACAGCTACTGGGTAGCAGAAGTAGTGGGGAGTGACACTGGAGGAGGATCTCTCAGAGACAAAGGCAGTGGCACCATAGCTAACTCTTCTTAGTACTGCTTAGAAGGAGGCACAGTAAACCCCTTTTGAATGTCTTTTACTGTGAAAAGCCTATGATGAGGCAATCCAAAATGGAACGAGGTAGTGCCAGAAGATGAAACTCCTAGGTCGGACGGCACTCTCAAACTACTGGGGTACAGCAGATGTAATGCCCTGTCTCCATCTAATTCGATGAACATACTTCATGGATGAAACCAGAAAGAGTTCATTGGAAAGATCAGCACAGCAGCACATTTGCCAGATTTGAATTAACAAGCTAAGAGCATTTATTGCATGAGAAAAGAAATCTGAAATGAAGCTGGACAGAAGTGATTTTCTCCTTGCCTCTCCACATGCTGTTGTAGCACTGCTGTTCTTCCTGAGGGAGATGGTTGTAAAAGTGTACCATTTGCCAAATGGATTTTTCCAGTGCAACAAAAGATACACTTTCATGACCATCTCACTTGGAAAGAGAATGAAAGTGCTTCAATGGCATGCAGAGAGGCAAGGAGAAAGCCACTACTCCTTGGCTTTCTTTTGGCTCCCTCCTTTCATGCAATAAGGCTCTAGTTTCACTTCTAATTTTGAATTTTCCTCCCTCCTCCCCTTCTATGTTTATTTCCCATAGCATGCCAGGCAGTTATATGGCCTTGGCTCATACACAACAATCCCCCACAGCTGTACACCCCCTTCTTACATACTCATGCACTCAACATGGCTACAGTGTGGCTAAGCAGATCTAACTTTAACATGGCAGAGGGATCTATAAAATGTGACTGATAGTGGAGGACAACTACAAATAGTGATTCAACTGGACTCAAGCCAGTGATTCAACTGGACTGAAGCCAAAAGTACAGTCAGATGCTGACATGCTCACAGGCAAAAGAGAAGTCCAAAGATGCACAACACATTTTATAGGAACAGGAAATGTGAGAAGCATGAACCAGGGGAAGCTAGAAACAGCTAAATAAGAATTGGAATGTAGAGACATTGCAGTTCTTGGGTGAGCGAGGTAAAGTGAGCAGGAATGGGACATTTTGAGTCAAATAATTACACAGTGTTTAACTCAGTCAATGAAAATCTAAGAAAAAATGGGGTGGCATTTATAGTGAGGAGAAATGTAGCAAAAGCAGTCAAAGGATATAATGTAAAGTCTGACTGAATCGTATCAATAAGATTTCAGGGAAAACCTATTAATATAACCATGTGTATACTCCAGCTACACAGGCAGAAGAAGAAGGAATTGGAAGATTCTAGGCTGAAGTCCAGGAGGAAATTGATCAAACACCAAAACAAGACTTGTTAAGATGATTGGAATATAAAAGTAGGAAGCAGAGTAGAATAAATAATTATATAGAAATCAAATTGATTACATAATGGGAAACTCCATTCTCTCTGCAAAAAACGAGACCAGAAACAAATTGTAGCACAGACCTCACTAATATAAAAAAATCAGAGTAAAAATAAAGAAGAGTAAACCACCCATGATACCAAAATATAGCCTGAAAATGTCCCTGTAGAATTTAAAGATAATGTAAAAATAGATTTGCCCTATTAAGCTTAATTGGCTGGGAGACAGGAAACATAGTCAGGGACATAGCAGGAGGAAAAGTCAGGGACATAGCAGGAGGAAAAGAGGAAGACAGATGGATAAATTAAAAATAGCCATGGTCCTGAGTCTCCAAGACCTGAGCAGGACTGTTGATGACAGGATAACTTGGAGATCTCTCATTACTGTAATTGTTGTTTGTGTGCTTCCAAGCCATTTTTCACATGGTGACCCTGAGGTGAAACTGTTGTAGGGTTTTCTTAGCAAGTTTCTTCAGAGGGTGTTTGCCTATGCCTTCCTCTGTGGCTGAAAGACTGTGACCTGTCCAAGGTCACCCAGTGGGTTTTTAATGCTTGAGTGGGAAATTGAACCCTGGTCTCCAGAATCATAGTCCAATACTCAAACCACTACAACATGCTGGCTCATTTATAGGGTTTCCATGTCAAAGTTTACTTGATGGCAGTAAAGAATTGATCTATTTTAACTTTTGTAATTTGCCTTGAGTCTCAGACTGGAAAAAGGTAGGATATAAATAAATATTATATCATATATAATATATAACCCTCATTTCCTCCAATTGACCTTCCTCGGGCTATTCAAGATGGCTTTATCTGGAAGAATCATAATGCTGTTATGGTACCCATGGATAAAACAAACAAATCAAAGCAGTTCTTTTTAAAAGGATTTGTTGGGTTTATATTTTTGTACCCCATGAGAACAATCACAATATTATTAATATGATTCAAGGAATAGCATAGGGAACTTAGTATATTTAGCCTGGAGAACAGAGAATGGAGAAGTGATATGATAATAATCTTTAAATATTTGAAAGGATGTGATATAGAAGAGGGGGCAAGCTTGTTTTCTGCTGTTCCAGAGACTAGAACACAAAACAATGGATTCAAATTAGAAGAAAAGAGATTCCTAAACATTAGGAAGACCATCTTGGCGGTAAGAGCTTGTTTAATAGTGGACTTGACTGCCTCTATGGGTTGTAAAGAGCCAATGTGGCATAGTGGCTTGAGCATTGGACTAGCACTCTGGAGATCAGGGTTTGAATCCTGTCTTGGTCATGTAAATAAACTGGGTGACCTTGGGTAAGTCACACTCTCTCAGCCTCAGAAGATAACAATGGCACCCCCCTGAAGAAACTTGCCAAGAAAATCCCATGATAGGGTCGCCATAAATTGGAAATGACTTGAAGGCACACAACAACAACAACAACAACAACAGCAACAACAACAACATGGCCTGCAGGTTCTCAGTCTTTGGAGGTCTTTAAACAGAGGTTGGATAGCCATCTTTTGTGAATATTTTTGTTGTTATTTTCCTGTATGGCATGTAGACCAAGGTATATAGATCTTAGGATCCTTTCAGGTTTGTATGGGGAAACATGGTCTTACTGATAGTGTGGACCTAAGCTGTATAAGGGCATTACAAGTCATGACCAGCACTTTGAGTTGTGCCAAAAAATAAAACAGTAACCCGTGAAGCTGTTTCAACAAGGAAGTTATATGCTCCCTGTAACTGACCCCAGTCAGCATTCTGGGTGCAGCATTCTGGACCTGCTGAAGTTTCCGAACAGTGTTTGGAATCATTTGATTACTTGATTAGCTAGGATACATCCCAATGTATATTGAGGGGGCTAGAAATAATGGTCAAAGGCAAGTTTTCCTCAACATAATTGTATATTATTTGGGGATCATACACACTAATACACCCACCCACCCACCCACTCACTCACTCTCACAAGAACTCAGGAATAAAGTACATTCAAACAAAAATCCACCAAACAGTGATACCTTCATTGGCCAACCAAAATGCACAATATACTTGTTGCAAGCTTTCGAAGTTCCACTGGCAAGATGTTACAAACCAAACAGGAGAAAACATTGGAGATGTTAGTCAGATGCCTGCATTTTGATGTTTCTGTCCTTAGTTAAGATGGAAAGTGGAGGGTATCTTTTGCAGGCTGCCTCTCCTCCTTCTGGCCATGTGGATATTGGGAGATTTGCAGGAATAAAGTGGCGTGGAATAGACAAGAGCTTTTCTAATGGTGATACTATCTGATGAGGCTGCTCCTTGGTTCCAATGATGCGTTGGACTCAGGCCACATGGATGGGATGGGAAAAACGGCAAGAATCGAAGCTGAGCCAGAATTCAGAGTAATGTGGAGACACCATGAATTCTTAACCAGCACACTGAACAAAGAATTTGGAGGTCCTTAAATAGCTTGAAAATAGACTAGGCAAAGGTTGTTTTTCCCTACTTCAAAAGGTGCCAAATTTACATAGCAAAGGTCTCCTTGAAGGTAGATAGATCTTTAGGGGTGAAAATGGGTCTTATCTGGCCATGGCAGGAAAACATCCTGAGCCATAAATCTGCTGTAGAAGGTATGAATGTTTCTCATCTGTAACTCCTTTAAACTAACTGATCTGCAAAAAGGGTCCTTGGTGTATGTGCTCCATCCACCTCAGATTCATGGCAGCTTGTGCAGTTCCGTTTTGAGGGCCATATGAGAAAGCATGCACATCTTAACAGTATTTAATGTTCGTAACACTGTTGAATTCTCCATCCCTATTGGTTGTCTCTAGGGCTGGCTGAATTCTGCCTTCTCATCACAGACTCTAAGAGCATCGGCTTAAAATGTGTCTGGCTTTTAGCTAATAAAATACCCTTTTTGCTAGTATCTTGAGATGTATCTCCATCTTCTCTTTTGGTTTTATTGAATATTCTTCAGTATTCACTCTTTTAGAGAACTGCAAAGAAATATATAATTGAAATAATTCAAAATGCTTATTTGAAAAAAAAACCCCTCAAAGTAATGAGAAATCATATTTTGCATTCAAGTATAGGACAACCCTCTTGTGGTCTCCATTCTGGCAAAATACTTCCAACCAAACTCGAGTTCTATTGGCACAATGGGTAAGAATGGGGCATTAATTTTTAAACACTTTTTACACTAAAGATGCTCTGGAATCAGGATATTCTCATTCAAGTTATAGCTCTCAACAACACTTATGTCATGGTTGAATGTTCTGCACATCAGTTGATGAATAATCTGTGTGATGAAGAGTGAAAAATGTGTGGAATAAAAGATCTATGATCTACTTGAAACAAGAGCCTAATTTTTTCCCAAGGAGGCAGCACAGTATTTTGTGTTATTAATATGCACAAATTGAAATCCTCAGTATGCATAGTAATACTAATGTCTGCCCTACCTTTGTGTCTCTAGATATGCTGCAACTCCACTCTGAAACCAGCTACCATTTACCTAAAAAACTGAAGAACTACATGGTTTGCTGGAATAATGTACACTTCTCTTGCAGTTTTCTTTTTGCCCTGAAGGTTTTTGGAAAACCAACCCAGAGGCATGAGACGGTTTCATAGGCATTCAATCTCTATATATCATTTGTCTGTCTGTCTGTCTGCCTGTCTATCTATGGCAGCAATATATTTGACATAAATTTAAGTTGTGTTCATCCTTGTGAGATACTACTGTTTATCACAACCACTTTATTTAACAACACAACGTTTCTTTCAGGACAGCACCATGGGCCTTTTCCACCCACTTCTGTCACCCTTTTTATTAACAACACTCTTGGGTACGACTTATATTGTGTAAGGATTTATTCTGTAGTGTGTTTCTGTTTTAAAACTCCAGCCAAGTATTTCTTGAAACAATAAAAGAAGTTTATTATAAAATAGAATTGTACAATGTATCATTGATATGAAGTTGTTATTATAGTTTTTCCTTGTGTTACTTACATTTGCACTCTTTTATTCTTAGACTTAGTAGTGACTTATATTTCTTAAAAAACAATAGTTTCCAACCATATGTTTTCCTTGTTACTGATACCTTTCTCTTTCACATATACTCTTTAACCACCCCAGGATTTCCCTGTCCCTCTTTGGGCAATTCTTATCACTAACTCAGCCACCAAGGCTATTGTATCCCGTAGGATAATAAATAACCGTAACCCTCTTCCAGAGTTTGGTTATCTCAGTCTCTCAATTCCAGACTCTCACACATCCCTCCATTTTCACTGCAATTCCAAAACCCTAACTGCCACCAACGGATTCTACCTGTCCCTCTTATCCTTATAGCTGGGATCTGATTGGCTGTTGAATTCTCCATTCCTATTGGTTGTCTCTAGGGCCGGCTGAATTCTGCCTTCTCTTCACACTGTTTAATTTTTACATGCTCATTTAATTGGTTTGAAAGATACGTGTAGAAGTGTGTTAAATCTTTCAGTGGTTGCCTTTCCTCTGGGAGTGCTTCTTATTGATTGGTTTGTTGGTGGAGTCAATTCTTGTTGGAGGGGAAGATGAGAGCAAGGCAGTGAGATAAGCAGGAAAATGAACTTTTTTCTCAGGGGTTGTCTACATAGACAAATTTTCTCAAAATCCCCTCGTGCTCACTGTGTCCTGTTTAAATGATGCAGGGCCAAACCCTGAATTGGGTTGGACTGTCTTCATGACACCCACATCCCATTTGGGGCTTCCTCCCTCTAACCCTAATTTAAAAACTCACGTTTTGTTGCAGGTTTTTGGCTCTCTTTGTAGTGATGATGGAAGCTGACGGTCTCCGTGAACCATCTGGTGCTGTAGGCACAAGTTGCTGTGAGGTCAGAATGAGGTACTCAGCATTGAGACCTCAGCAGTGGCACCGGGTGGTGAACAGGGACCACATGGGAAGGCAGCTGCCTGTTGTTCACTTTGAGGGCCGAACACTTGCAGCAAAAGAGAGCAGGTAAGGGGTGAATTTGGGGCAATAATAATAATAATAATAATTATTATTTATATCCCGCCCCTTTGCAGAGCAATCGGGGCGGCTTACAACATTACAATTTCTATACATTAAACAAACAAAAAAAAATCCCGAATCCCACCCATTCTTTAAGAAGTAAGGGTTCTTCTTATTCTAGGCTGGGTGGTGCTGGGCTTAGTGTCTCTCCCCCAGATGACATTGGATGGTAATGGAGGGAGGGCTCTCCTTCTTATTTTAGGCCTGATGGTGCTCAGCCTAGTGTCTCTAGGAGCAGCCTGGAGTAATCTTGCCAGTGTAGACCTGCCCTTCATTTGTTTATTCTATGCCTTTCTGGCTCATACTTTATTTCTGGGTTGCCAATCTTATTTATAACATGCCGTATGAAGCAAGCATATATCAGGGTGTTGGAACTTTATACTTTTTGGATCTTTTGGACTACATTTCCCATAATACCTAATCATGGCCTAAGTTTGTTGAAGGTTCTGGAAGGTGAAACTCAAAACAACTGGAAGGCCAAATGTTTTCTGCTTCTAGACAGGCTCCACCTAGAATTCTGTGTCCAGTTCTGGGCACCACAATTCAAAAAGGATGTTGAAAAACTGGAGCGTGTCCAGAGGAGGGTGACAAAAATGGTGAAGGGTCTGGAAACCATGCCCTATGAGGAACAACTTAGGGAACTGGGTATGTTTAGCCTGGAGAAGAGATGTTTAAGAAGGGATATGATAGCCCTATTTAAATATTTGCAGGGATGTCATATTGAGGGGGGGGGTGCTAGCTTGTTTTCTGCTGCTCTAGAGAACAGGACCCGGAGCAATGAATGCAAGCTACAGGAAAAGAGATTCCACCTCAACATTAGGGGGAACTTCCTGACAGTGAGAGCTGTTCGACAGTGGAACACACTCCCTCGGAGTGTGGTGGAGTCTCCTTCTTTGGAGATCTTTAAACAGAGGCTGGATGGCTATCTGTTGGGGATGCTTTGATTTTGAGTTCCTGCATGGCAGGGGGGTTGGACTAGATGGCCCTTGTGGTCTCTTCCAACTCTATGATTCTATGATTCTAGTATGCTGCTGCCCATTTAAAAGGCTAACAAAATGTAGGGGGAATCCACCCTCCAGAGAAGAGTCACCAAGTCTGCAAATGCTCCTGCACCTATAATTCAACCAACTTTAGTGGTGATTAGTATGCCTTCAGAACTGGATATTGTAACAAAGGCAGCCTGTTCCTTTGGTTATTCAAATGTTATTCAAATGTAGGGAAAATTGGTTGAAGACATACATATACTTCTCCATTGGTTGAGGGATGTCTTTTAAAAAAAAACCCCTCAAGAACCAGATATATTTAGTGTATTTAGTCAGTAGGGATAATGTAGTGCTGGAACATATATTTCTCCTTTTGTGAAAGTCAGTGTTTGTTCTTGCATCCATTCCTTGGAGAGCTATGGAGTTCCTCATTCATTCACTTAAATTAATGTATAATAAAACTGGGGTACATTCCCAAATCTCTTATTTGTAAGGCTACCCCTGAATGATGCAACTGGATGATCAGCTGCTTGGTGCTTTAAAACTGTTGTTTACTTAGCTTCCTTTTCACCATGATTTCAGTGAAGTGACATAAAAGGTGTCAGAAAGTCAATAGAGTAAATTCAGTAGCTGTTGTAGCAGTTGAAAGTGGTTGTGCCAAGCTCAGGAGCTGATTTATCAAGTTCACTTACCACCATTTGCTTCAAAGAAATGTGACAAAGTACAATGTATTGTCTTCTCTTGGCTTATTCAATGGCATATCTTATTATGACCGAACTTATATTTACAAGAACAAGGCAAAAGCTTAGGACTGCTTCATATAAGATAAAAGTAATTTTAGGTACTCAAAAAACCTTCTATAAATTCACATTCATGTAACTATCTGTTAGCAAATATGAAATTAATAAAATTTTGGGACACATGTTGAGTTCCCTCTATGACCCCAAACTGACCTCTGTAGGATGTCAGCTATAATCCTCTAGATGGCAGGTCAAGTAGGCGCAGGGAGGATCTGCCCAAACAACTGGGAAATTCCCTACCAGACAGGTTTGGGAGTTGCTAAAGGGGAAAGATTTATTATCACAAAAGTCAACATAATAGTGCTTGTTTGTCCTGAGTCTTATTCCTGATGGGGCAGTGATCAGATTTAACTGAACTCTTTTTCTCTAGCCTCCCCTCCTTGATTGTGTCAAGACCCAAGTATATTGTTTAGGTCATCCTCACACCTTGGCTTAACAAAGCCAAGGCAATCAGTGCCTTTGTCCAGGCTTCAACCAAGCCATCAAGACCACAGCTAGAAGCAAGATATTGCCTATATAACCCCCAAGATTTTTAGACTCCACGTGCTATCCTGAGAGTGCATCTTGACTCCACATCAGTCTGTGCTCTGATCATAGCTCCCTCGGCCATCCCTTCCCCCCATTTTGGCAGCTGTGTATCATCATTACCATCATCCACATCCACAGTGGATCCCAGAGAAGCCTTCGGAAGTGAGTATCTCCCGTAGTTTGGCCCATCTCAATCTATTCCCACTTTCATTCCTTTACTTCTAAGTGTGCAGTGTGAATGTGTGTGTTATATTTGTGTGTGTGCAGTTTTCCCCTTTTAATAAATATTTAGACCTAGATTGAAGAAGCCTGTCTCAGTGTCATCCATTGTGGGATCTCTTAGTCCTCTGGTATACACATCGGTACTCTGGTCTCACGAAGTGTTGTTAGGGCCCCATTCTTGCATATTTGAGCTAATTATAAATTCCCCTAATTAGATCCTCCCTAACATATCTATGCATTTTTAAACTTCTGTCTTGGGCACATGATCCTGGTCGTGTGGTAGAACTCTCCTTGATACCAATGTGAGGTAAGCCTGTCATATGTTCCATGGATGCATGTAGGTTGAAGGGTAGTATAGGTGGAATCTACTACCACAATGCCACATCTTTTCTGTATGAAATTGAACACAGCTTTGGAAATCTGAGAAGGCCTTTCTTATATATTAAACCTAAATAAACCTATAATTCTGAGAGCAATTCTGAAGTTGTAAACCTATATGTGCTTGGTGGAAGTATGAAATATTAATCATGCAGTGACTTGAAACACACATATACAGGTTTATGCATGCATGCATGGGTTGCCAGCAGGATGTTTACTCAAAAGGTCAGTTCCATTTCATCCAATGAAGCTTAGTTTTGAATAATTTTATATAGAATTACAAGCTGAAATATGGTTGAGCCAATTCCATACTTAGTGGAAGACAGTCCAAGACACCCAATGAAGAGTATAGTTGTACACATCTTGTGTAACTCCATCACACATATTTCCTTGTATGCAGATTCAGTGGGATGTGGTAAAATAGGGTTACCTATACTTATCACAGGTTCTCTCCAGACCTTGGAAGTAATGAGCTGCAGGTAATGTTGTCATGTCCAACTAGTTACTTTTTTGGGTAATGATGAGATTCTGAATTAGGGAGATTTTGGCTGAGTTCTTCTCAGTGAATTATGATAACATAACTCCAATTTATGCCATTGTAATCCTCTCTTTTGGTCACTGTAGAGGCTGGAATTCTATTCTGATCATGAAAGAACAAAAAAATCTCCCCCAAATCACTTGTTTAAAAAAAGTATGGCATCCGTCCCACAAACTGGACATATCTGTGACAGTGGAGAGTGCATCCAGTTGTAGGAAAATAATTAGATGGTTGTCCAACACCCTCCTACTCTCTACAAGCCAGTAAATCATTGTGGGTTTTTTTGGAGGAGGACTATAGCAGGTAAAAGATGGATTGGGGGTGGGGAATTTGGTCATTTGTGTGCGGTTGGTAGAGAATTCCAGCCTCATAATGACCTTCCCTACTCAAAGATGCAGGATAAATTGGATTTACATCAGCATAAGTCACTAACAGGATGCTAGCTTTAGGTTTTAAAAGCAATGTGATACGTAAGAGCCAGGTTATTTTATAGTTAACAAGTAAGAGTTTCTAATTACGGTATTTCCAAAAGTTACTTTTAAAGGGATTTTTCAAAGCATTTTTTACAGGACTTTTTCAACTTTTATGCCATTCTGTTACCAATCCTGTTTTTGTTGTTGTTGTATGCCTCTCTCTCAAAAATCTAATGAAAACAATGGAAAAGTATAACAAGAGTGGCATAGCAGTTTGGGGTGTGACTCTGGAGATCAGGGTTAGAATCCTTGCTTGGCCATAGAAACCTGCTGGGTGACCTTGGGCAAGTCATATACTTTCAGCCTCAGAAAAAATTATGATAGTTTCACCTTACAGTCACCATTAAGTCAGAAATAACTTGAAGGCACACAACAATGAAGTGTAAAACAAAGTAACACAACATTAGCTTTCTCCATCATCATAATGAATAACAGCAACAGGTTACTTTTTAAACACTGTAACAAATAATGGAACAAATTACTTTGGGAAAGTAACGTTCTAAGCTCTGGTCCACTTTGTGCATACATTTAAAAAGATCCAGCTGTGAAGACCTTTTACTTGCTTTACACAAGGCAATAACAACTCCAGAGCAGTGAAGCAGCCTTCAGCTTCATCTGTAAAAGCCTGAACAAAAGCCTTGGTATGCAGATTGATTTAGCATTGCAGCAGGATGATTGAAAAGTGCATATCTATTATAACCATGAATCATTATTCAGATCTGATTGTGCATTATAGTCTTAAATGTGAATCAGCTGAACCTGCCTTAGATGCGGCTATATGAAACGATAATGGGAAGGGCATTAGCTATAATGGGCTATGAGCCGACTCATTAGACAATACATCTGATTTTTACTGAGTGCATCAGTTTCAATAGCAAGTTTAGTTCTTTTGATGTAGAGCAGAAGTATTCAGTGGGCTATCTGTCAAAATCAAGATTTGGGTTACTTAAGGCATCTGACAAGCTGCTATTTTTGCTCCCTTTAAAGAGAAGGGTGATTTTTATCTGTGTACATAAAATGGTCTTTGTTCATGAAACCATAATCAAACTCATCATAAAACTGGAGACTTGATTTAGCAGGTTTGGAGACCCATGATTCTCATTTTAAGCTTGCCAAAGATTCTGCCCAATTACTTTACTTCAGGAATAAATATAGGGCACATTTTTAGCACAAACATCTTCATGTTAGTTTTAGCAACAAAGTATTCTGATAGGGATAGTTTCTCCAAATCAGTTACCACCACCATCATCATCTGCTCCTTAGTTTAGACCAGGGGTAGGCAACCTTTCCCCTTTAAGGGCCAAGGGACTTCAGCTCCCAGAATCCCAGGAGCTATTGGCCAACATGGGACTATTGGCCAACGTGGCTGAGGCTTCTGGGTGCTGAAGTCCCTCAGCCCTTAAAGGGGAAAGGTTGCCTACCCCTGGTTTAGACTATATCTGCACTGTTGAAATAATGCGGTTTGACACAGCTTTAATGGCCATGGCTCAATAATACTACAGAATCTTGGGACTTGTAGTTTGTTGTTGCACCA
Organism: Phrynosoma blainvillii; assembly: GCA_026167975.1. Classification (NCBI taxonomy): domain Eukaryota; kingdom Metazoa; phylum Chordata; class Lepidosauria; order Squamata; family Phrynosomatidae; genus Phrynosoma; species Phrynosoma blainvillii. The sequence goes on along the minus strand of JANUYF010000003.1, from coordinate 45,458,603 downwards.
GAGGTCTCTGACAGAGAAGACTAAATAGCTCACAAAATGACAAATCCCAGAATTCTATTGTATTGAGCCATGGCCATTAAAGTGGTGCCAGACTGCCTTCTTTCTGCTGTACAGATGCAACACCAGTCCTGGCTGCTTTACTTCCCTTTGAGTCAGTTTTTTTTTTACTTAATTTTTCATATTTGCCATGTACATAGGTAGTCATTCATAATGGGAGTGCACAGAGCTTGGAAAAGTTAGTTTTTTGAAATAACTCCCCAAATGTGCCCTTGAGTCCCAACTTTGAAAATCAATATAAAATAACACAAATCCCTCAATGGACATCCTGGCTGGGGAATTATGGGTTGTCATCAAAAAAGCCACTTTTCCAGGCTTTTGCCTGCACTCTCAGTCCTCAAAGTACAAGCTACATCTTTTCATGATCTATGCAGTGAAGGCTTTGCTGTACTCAGTAAAGTACATGCAGATGTCCTTCTGGGCTTCCCTGGCACACTCCATTATCCAACATATGTTTACAATATGATCCCTAATGCCTCTTTCTTCTTTGAGTACAGCTTTTTTTTGATTACAGAAATGTGGATTACTCAATCCATATATAGTAGGAGTCTTTGCTGCAGCATTTTAAGCATGACTTTGCTTGCATGGGATATTATTGCAATGGTTCTGTAATTATTTCAATCTTTTATTCTCCTTTTTTTTTTTTTTGTGAATGGGTATGTATATGGATTGCTTCCAGTCTGTGGGCCACTGATTTGTATTCCATATTTGTTGACAGATTTTAGTTAAAACTAAGCTTCGGTCTGCCTCTATGGGTTGTAGTAATTTTTTTGGTATGTACTAGCTAAATAAAGATCTCAAGCTCTTTAACCTATGAACATGAAGAAATTGGTAAATTTGGTTAAATTCCTCTTTAAAATGAAACTTAAGTGAAATCCCCATCACTATGCATATAAGAGATGTGCCTTAACTGGTTAAAAAAAACCCTTCACTGGTGCTATTTAAACCACTCTATAAAGAAAGATGATGTCAGTGAAGCAGCGCAGTCTCTTACAAAAGATGTGCCACATCAGCAAACCCTATATATGTTTTCACTGAATGGCATTCTTTGGATGTGTTTTGTGGTGGATTTGCGCTTACACATGCCATGGATGTTTTGGTGTTAACAATACTGGATCAGTGAAATAGCAGATGCTATTTGACATGCTTGTACTGTAACAGCCTAGTGTGAACAAATTATATCAGTTTCATTCATTTTATCCATAAGAAATGTGTTGGCTGACAGTTCCTCCTCATCATTATGCACACATATTCTTTGTAAACTGGAATCTTCATGCAAATGTCTGTTCATCTCATCAAATCTTCCTTGACTACAGTGTTCAGTTATAAGCATTTGAAAGATGGCTATTTGGTATAAATGAAAGGGTGGGTGTAACAGAGCACATGAATAATTGGGGTTTCACTGACTTTCTTGGCTTTTCCCAAGTGCAAACAACATAAATTAAACCATGTCATTATTCTAGCCAAGAGGCAGTAAATCAGAAACAATATACAGTTTAGAATAGAGTATTAAGTTAAATTTCCTAGCACAGTATTTGTGTTATTAGTTGTCATCTATTGTTTGAACAAAACACTTTATGAAAGCACCTTACTCAGGGATCAATAGATTACAATTACAATTGTTATATATGTGCATCATGTTTTATGTTGTTCTTTAAGTATTGAACCTCAAGAGGTCAATAAACAAAGGCTTGAAGATGTTTCAATTCTTCCTCTAGTTATTCACCTTGAAATCTTGATTTCATTAGCTAATATTCTAGAGTAAGTCCTTTGTAAACATGAGGCTTATGTTTACTCTGTTATATTTTGGCTACTATAAAACTATGCAATAAATTGATGCAATAAAAAGCAAAGTGGAATTAATACTTGCAAATCTTAATTGGTGCAAAGGAAATACTAAGAAAATAAATGCATCTCTGAATGAACTTTTGCAACACAACACAACTATCTTTGAGTTCCTCTTGAAACTTCCCCAGCGCTCCATGAAAATATAGGGGTTGATTCCATTTTGCTATGTATGTGCACAGCTCTGTTCACAAAGAAGAGCAGGCAATGGAACAGAGAATCCCTGCACATTTTTGCAGCTCTGTGGATGTGAAGCCTTTGTACCGAGAGGGGGATTTTCACCTACATTTAACTGCCAGGATCTCTGTGTTGTATAATCTGAGTCTGTGAAAAGTTATTTTAAAGAACATGAGCCCTGCTGGACCAGATCAAAAGGCTGTTTAGTGTTCTGTTCACGCAATTGCCAACTTGATGCCTATGGGAAGCCTGCAAGGAGGACCTATGGCCCCAAATACCCCCCCCCCCATGTTCCACAGCAACTGGTATACTTTCTTTGGTACTAGGGGAGTTAGTTTATGTTTTTAATCAATAATAACTACATTCATTCAAGCCCTCTTTAAAGTATGATACATCCAAGCTGACATATATCAAATCTTGTAGCAAACTTCAGTTTACCTATGTGCTACATACTACTTTTAACCTGACTCTTTCTGACTCTTCTACTATTCAGCTTCACTGGATAACAGTATGTTCTAGGTTTTTTTTTTTAATCTCAGAAGACAAACCTCTCCTTCTCTGCTTTCTCTACACCATCTCCAGTTTTATACATCTCAACGATCACTCACCAAAGAATCATAGATGTGGATGGGACTCCAAGTGCTAGTTTATCCAACCAGCTGCATGTGCAAGTACCCACAGCTAAAATGTCTCTGAAAGGTGGTCATCCAGTCAAACATGTCTCCTGTTACCTGCCTTTCTTCTAACTTGTACAGCTCCAAACATTTGGAGAAGCTGCTTTGGGTCCCATTTCTCCAATTGGAGAAAGGCAGCATATAAAACAAACAAATAAATAATGAATAAACATAACTTTATCTTATGAAAGCACTTTGATAATTTTGGTTGGCCCTTTCTGCCCCTTTTCTGTCTCCACAATCCTGTTTTCCCACTATCAGGGCCAAACTGGACACAGCACTCCAAATCTAGCTACATCATAGATTAGTAAAATGGCATTGTATGATAATGTCAGTTTTATTTTCAATCCATTTCATGCCCAATATGGAATTTGCTTTCCCCCCACTGCACTTTGGGTTGGTGAAGTTATCATCAAACTATACACCACAATTTCAAGATCCCTTTCTTGGCCAGTCTCTGCCAGCTCAGATCCCATCACTATATATAAAAATGGGATTGATTTTTTTTGCCCCAACTATATACATCATTACATTTGTTTATAACTGAGTATCATTTGCCATTTTAATGCCCTTTCAGAGCTCTCTGCAATCCATTTTTGTTCAAAACACTCTAATCATTCAGTGTTATCAGAAAACATTTTGATCACATGGTATATCCATAACTTTGGGTCATTTATGAAGATGGTGAAAATCTCTGGTTCCAATATAGATCCCTGGAGGACCCCAATGTTCACACACCTTTGGGCAAGAATTGACCACTTATTAAAATACTCAGCTTTCTGATCTTTAACTAGACAGTTTCTAATCTATAAGAAGGTGATTGCAAAATTTATTCAGGAGTCTACAATGTCCTCTGTAGTCACACACATTTGCCTCACTTCTGTCTTTCTTCCTAGAAATATAAAAGCAGGCATGTTTATCTGCCTTGTACTTTCATCAGTGACTTATTTAGGTTTTCTGTAATCTATTTCCCCCCCTTCAGTACTGCTTTAACTCAGTTGTGATCAATGGTCCAGTTTCCTCCTCCTAATGTATTTAAAGAATTTTCATGCTGTTAGTAATATGCTCCCCCAAATCCCTTTTAGATCCCTAATTGCTATTTATATATTTTTTTTGTATGGAACCACTATGGTGTAGTAGTTTGAGTATTGGATTGGGATTCTGGGACATTATAAATTGGGTTTGAATCCCTCCTCAGCCATGGGAACCCTCTAGGTGATCTTGGGCATGTCACATTCTCTCAGCCATAGAGGAAGGCAAAGGCAAACCTCCTCAGAAAAAATCTTGCCAATGAAATCCTATGATAGAGTTGCTATAAGTCAGAAGAAGCAGCTACACTATAGAAATAATGCAGTTTGATACCATTTTAAGTGCTGTAGCTCCATCCTATGAAATCCTGGGATTTGTAGTTTTACAAAGTTTTAGCCTTCTCTGCCAAAGTGCTGGTCCTCCAGAAAAGTTCAAAATCCCAGGATTCTGAAGGATGGAGCCATGGCAATTAAAGTAGTGTTAACCTACATTACTTCTAAAGTGTAGATGTGCCCAGAATTTACTTGATGTCACATAACAAATTGCCTTCATGCAAGTTTGCAATTCTTTATGTTTACTTTACTTACTTGAGCAAATTTTCAAGGTTCAAAAAGAACTCCCCCCCCCTCGAAAAGTCACTATGGTGTACTAATTTGTGTTGGACTGGGATACAAGACAGCCAACTGATATATGAAACTCAGTCACCTTGTCTATCTCCTAGCGCTGTTAGGATAAAGTGATGAGGAGAGCCATGTACACAGTCTTGAGCATGTGTGAGAAAGGAAGGGGTATAAATGTAACTACTAATAATATATTCTATTATATTCTAGCTAAAAGGCAGTAAATCAGATACACAGTTCAAAATAGATTATTAAGTTAAATTTCCTTGGACTGCGACCCCTATCATTCTAAGCTGCTTCTGGAGAAGATGAGTGTTATATCCAACAGATATGAAGGGAATCAGGTTTGGAGAGGCTGCTGTAGATACACCAGACAGGAGGTTGTACATAGTAGTAGAATTTCCCTTGAATGATAATTACTCGAAAATGTCCGAGTATATTAGGTATTCATGTTCCAAAATTAAACTATTAGAATTTTAAATTAAGCTACAGCACTTCTCTTCATTTAAGAAAAATAGCCAGAAATGTATTACTAGAGAACAAAGATGGGCAAGTGTGATTCTTATTATATTTTGGCCTACTACTCCTATTAGGCTGCCTCTTTCCAAAAGTGAGAGATGGATGATGTAAAAATAAAAATAAAAATCTGGAGGCCCATAGTTGACAATCAATGCTATAAAAATTGTACTGTTGACAATTTAGTTGGTTAATACAAATCAAACACTAGAGCAAAATAAATGATGGCTGGCACCCTACATTGCAGCTATGAATTCATAACCTAGAGTTACAGTTCTGTAACTGCTCCCTAGTCAGCTATACTATGTATTCATGATTGTAGCACTCTTTCCATGAACATAAATGCCCCTCAACTTACCTTAAATTCCAGGGAACTGTTCTAAGCAATGGAGGTCTATGGTATGGTTGACTGGGGTGCTTCAGGATGGCATGGGCAGCACCCTCCTGCCCTTGAAGCACGGTGTCTTTTTTCCTCTTTGCACCACAGTTTGGATTATGGAGCTGACTGCATCATCCTGAAGTGCCCCGCTTGACTGTGTTGTCAAGTTCTGTTTCTTTGTGTGGCTCCCTGGAGTTTAAGGTGGGTTTCAGGGGCCAGTTCCTTAGGTCATTTGTAATTACAATTATGTAGCTATAAATGCAGTGCAGGCTCTTGGCCAATATATTTTCCATCCTAAGGCAAAGTAAATATGTACAAATTTCACTGAGATGTCTCTGTTAAATAAAAGACAGAGTGAATGGCCTACTGTAGTGTGAAAACAGAATGTAACTTACATGTTAGCCAAAGAGGACACTCTGCAGTGAGTAATATTTCCTGCTCTGTTTGTTTAGCATTACCAGTAAAGCAATGTTTATTACTGTCACTAGGTGTTATTAAATGTTATTTGATTGCCTCCACACTCTTGCTGACCTATTACAGTGAGAGTTCTTAGGCCTAGGGCACTACAGAATTTCACCAATTGCTCTAATTTCTGCAAGGTTATTTGTCCAATCATGTATTTCAGAAGCCCTTCCCATATTGGTAATGGAACTGTTGACTACACTTGATAGTTTATTCTGTGTATAGCTTTTTATTTTTGCTGTGCGGTGATTGGGCCAGTTCTGCTCCCACTGGGATCTGTGCCAAAAGCATTACCGACGTCAGTGAGTACAGGATCATTGGCCTTCTAATAATGAAAACAATTAGGGGAAAAACAGTGCATAAAGGGGTGTGTTCAAGGATAGTGTAGATTAACACAAATAAAGCTCATGCTACCCAGGCATCTGTAAACAGCTAAAGACAGATGCCTACTTTAAAGAATCTCCACAATACACAATGGGAAAGTGAATCTTTATTTATTGGAGGGAGAGAGAAAAAAAAACATACTTAAATTCCAGATGGTAGTTATGCAAATAATCCCTTCATGGGCAAGCAGGACTAGTTCCTTTTGCCCATATTTATTTTCTGAGATTAAGCCTTTGCTTGTGCAAATGGTGTCCACAGGCTGGTACACAACAATAGACATCTGTGCTCTTTCAAATCATTAACAGTAGATTAGTCATTTTGGCTATTAAACCCTATAGTGCAATGATCTTGGCTCACATCTATTTCTTTCCACTTGCTCCCATTAATAAAGTCCCTGTGTTACCCTCATCTGATCACAACAATTTTCTCTTGGCTCTAGAGTTAAAAAGTTAGTTTGTTTTCCTGAAACTTCATCCCTCAAAACACATAGATGAGCTGGATACAGTGTACAAACAAAAGCCAGTGTTGGCTTAGAAAAGGAAAAGGTTTATGTCACGTCACAGTTTAGGCCTGCAAAAATTTGATACTAAAAGTTTATGTGAGCTACATCTGATAGAGGATGCTTTAGAGGGAGAGAAGATCTGCTGGACTTATTCGCCTTCCCCACCACCATTCCCTTCTCCTTTTGTGCCTTGTCTTTTTAGATTGTAAGCCTTAGGGCAGGGAAATGTCTAATTAATGATTTGTAAGCCGCTCTGATAACCTTTTGGCTGAAGAGCGGGGTATAAATAATAATAATAATAATAATAATAATAACAATAATCTTTCAGAATTTCCCTTTAAATCTGCTTTACTGGACTGACTGAAGTCTTGTGATGATATGACCACTGCTTTTGCTACAAATGACTTGGTGAGATAAGCTCCCTTTCTCTCTCAGTGCTTGAAATGCTGAGACTCTGGACTGTGAGTTTTGTTTGCCCCCCAAGGGCAAAACAGAACACATATATCACTGAATAGTAATAGTTGTGACATAAAACAACGAGCAAAATTAAATTTATATCTTTAAATTATAATATCATGTGCATAACCTAAATGTATTTACATGTACATAGTTTCATGTGGTTACAGTTAAAATTGGGTAAGATGTGATATTTTTAAAGAAAAATTAAAAAGAATAATAAAAAATTACATTAAAAAACCCTGGGGCTTCTCCTTTCTCCTCCCACTGAACCTTGTCCTATTCACCCCATATTTTCAGTGTTTTAAAGGGATGCAGGTGAACGCCACAGCCCATTTCTACCAAAAGGTAGATGTTTAGAGAGCAGTGGTGTCATCCCCTAGGATGTCACCTGGTGTGATCTGCACTTCTGCACCCTCCTAGTGATGCCCCAGCTGTGGCTGGCAACCTTTGCTTTTGAATGGTTTTATCCAGAACTCTAATTGTGGCAGTCTATGTTAAAGACTGATAAAGCTTGTCATTCTTCTTACCATCAGATATCTTCTTCAGCAGAGTCAGTGTTGCATCCAGATTTTCCCCTTACATCCCCCACCTCAGAAGGATACATGAGTAAAGCACTAATGTGTATGCCCTCATAACTTTCATTGTCCTTTGAAACTTGAGAATATATGAGTAACCCATGATAACAGTAAACAAGATTACCATTTTAAATACAGATATCTGTCATGGAATGCCACTGTCAATTTGTACCACATCCTTTGCTAGATGTGGATAAATATTAGGACAAGGCAAGATAAGTTAATTTGAAAGAATTAAAAGTACTGGCTGTGTAGGAGCCTTTCCTTTGCTGTTAATATTCACAAAGAGTAACTTGTTCTTGACAAAAACACAAACTGAGTAATTAAATGAAAAGGCACAGAATACAGAAGAGGGAGATGAGGGAGAGGAATACTTCTATGTTCAAGTCTGCATACCATCCTGGTATGTAGGAGCTGCTCTAAAATCCCAGAGATCCTAATCCCAATGTTATGTTTTTGCCCATTTATTACTCTCTTCTGGCAGCAGGTAATGAAATAGATCAACATTGTCCTAGATAACAGCATGGGCTTTCTCTGGGTATAATTTACTGTTGCAATATTTACTAGGGGAATGGAACATTGAAATAGTCACAGACAGTAGATTCTACAAGCTGCCATGTTGTCCAAATATATTGTTTTCCATGGCTAAACATCCACTTCTCTGTCACACAGAGAATGATGAAGAGAGGGTCTTCTAAATCTGGCCATAAGAGTAAAAGTAGCATTTAACGTGCATGTTGTTGTTGTTGTTGTTGTTGTTGTTGTTGTTGTGTGCCTTCAAGTCATTTCTGACTTGTGGCAATCCTAAGGTGATCCCATCACAGATATTCTTGCCAAAATTTGTTTAGAGGGGTTTTTGGCTTTGGTTTCCTCTGAGGCTGAGAGAATGTGATTTGTCCAGCGTCACCCAGCTGGTTTCCATGGCTGAGTAGGGATTCAAGCCCTGGTCTCCTGAGTCATAGGAGATTATTGCATTAGGTTTGCTGCCAAGATTTTCATGTTTTTGAAAAGATGTGGGATAAGCCTGAAGAAACCTGGGTTGCACAAAGGCTGCACACTGCCTGGTGATGAGTGAATGTGATAAGATCCATCTTAAGAAAATTACATCCCGCGTCTATCCTGGTTTTTTAATGTAATTTTTTATTATTCTTTTTAATTTTTCTTTTCAGTGAAGCTAATGCGATAATCTCCATAGTCAAACCACTACACTATGCTGGCTCATTTAACAGGCATAAGGCAAGCAAAAATTAAATTAAATTAAAATAAGATTAAATCAGTCTTAATGTGTATGGTCCATATTTTTGGACTTGTTTTCCAACTGACCTAGATCTGTGAGGAAACATGAATGTTGTTATATGGATGTCCCCCTCCCTGTCCCCTTTCCCTCTTCTTCTCTTTCCTACTCCTCATCTTTTATATCTTTTGTACTTGTTTTGCTGTTCTTATGTTTGTAGGTCACAGAGATGTGCACAGATGTGGTTCTGATAAAAAAAGGTGAACAACAAAACCGGAATGCGTGAGTGAGATTATTCACATAGTTGCACTAAAAACAACAATGTCTGCATAACCCCAAAGAAATAAACACAGCCACTGTCAGTTCCACTGTTATGTAGGCAAAAATAATTAGATACAACCAATGCATGACCACAGTGGGCGTGCCCCCTTAAGCTATCTTGGCTCCCTTATGGGGGGGACTCATGTGGCTTGTCTTCTTAATTCCCGGTTGGATTAAAAAAGACACATGTGGCTCAAAAGGAGCCAAATTAGAATAAAAATAACTCATTGTATTGCTGGGACAGATTCACTCCTATTTGCAGTCACAGTGTTATTACTAACATTGAGGTTAAGGAGAGGTAACGTGAGGGAGATATGAGTGAGATGAGGATAATGGTTCATGATTTTTGGGGGGACAATTAACAACAGTAATAAATAATTATGCACAAAAGTCTTCAAAACATCAATTCATTCCATGAATTTTGTCTAGGGACAGTTTCCAAACAACAGCAACTTGGGTTGTAGGACTGAAACCCACTTTTCAAAATGAACCATTAGTTTGATTGGCAGTAATAAGAGAATGAACATTCAAGTGTTTTTTTTTTTTTTGGGGTCATATGAATATGCACCTATTTTGTCTTTTACGAACCTTGCTTGCTTAATCCTGAACTTGACAGTAAGTGGCACACAGACTCATTCCCATTATGGTTTGTGTCATTTGTTGAAGCAATTCCTGTGCTAGGAGAACATTCAGGGATCCAGATGAAACCAAAGCACCTACCCTCAAACCAGGGTGCTTAGCAGGAGACTGATCCACAGAAAACAAGGTAATGATTGTTTCGTTGAGATCCTGGGAGTCAGATAGCTCATCATTGGCTATAAAACAGACAAGCAAAACTTTTATTGTTTTAAATCATGTTTTCCCTAAAAGCCCCACATTGCCCGTGAATTGTCAATAATGTTGCATGCCTGGATTGTAATGGATATGAAGTGAGTGTGGGTTTTTTGGCCAGTGTAGACAAGCCCTTAAACCATAACTACTTTCAGAAGAAACTATTTATTTATTTATTTTATTTATATTCCATCTTTTCCGCTGTGAAGGATCCAAGGTTGTTTACAGCATTTAAAAAAACAGGTTATGGTTAAAACATTATTTATATAAAATTTTAAAAAGAACTAAATCCTTGCAATTCCAAGTTAAGTGAAAGCAGTCCTTAAGTCTGGATTTTGCAACCTGGAAGTCAGTTTTCTCCATGGTGGTCCCGAATTTTTGGAATAACCATCTAGTATTTGAGAGCCATCAACTGCAGAGTGGTTAGGTGTCTGTTAAGGATCTACTTCTTCATTCAGGTCTTTCCTGACTAAGGAGTTTATCACACCGGGAAAATCCCATGCGGAAACGGGGCTTTAAATTAAACAAAACCCACAAAAGCGGATGTTTTTTCAGATGACGTCGCTGTTAAAAGGAGGTTAATCCAAATGGAAATTAGACAAAAACTGTTTCTTTTTACTTCCAGAAGATCCCGAAAGTAAAAAAAAAAGCAGTTTTTGTCTAATTTCTGTTCGGATTAACCTCCTTTTAACTGCGCTGGAATTTATCACATGGGGAAATCCCGTTGATAAATTGCTTCCGCTTTTGCGGTTTTTCCCCAATTTAAAGCAACGTTTCTGCACGGGACTCCCCGTGTGATAAACTCCTATCTCTGGGCTCATCCAAAAGGACAGGAAAAATCAAGAAGTCCCTGGTTTGTTCCTGTCCATTGGAACGCTACATGACATTTTCCCTAACCTGAGGTATTCCCAGGGAACTCCCAGCACTTACCAGGACTTTTTATTCCCGTTTCCCCAATCAGTTTAAATTAACCTAGTATATCAAAATGAAATGTAGCTCTCCATGGCTTTCTGTCTGTGGAATTAGCTAAGATGGCTGCCACCAAGAAGCATAGTAACTGTTCCCAGGACAGGAGATTCCAGAGAAAGAGGGAAAGAGGAATCTTAGTAGTAAATGCTAGTAAGGAAGGAAAGAGGAATGTCAACAGCAAAAGTTAGATTCTAATGCTTAAGTAGTGTAATATTGCTAAAGTGCTTGAACACTTCACTACAATTCCTGAATAATAACTTAATTAATTAATTAATTAAATTAATGATAATGAAAAAGGGCTTAGTGGAAATTGGTAAAAGTTGGTTTCTGGAATGATGCCTGAGTCTAGATATGACACATGATCAGTGGAAAGGAGAGGACAGAATTTGGATCTAAAACCATGAACAGACAGGTAAAAATCAAAACAAAAATAACTGGAAACTCTTAATTCTTATCCTTTCTGGATAAATCCTGTGCTGTCCAGTTTGACCACTGTGCATTAAGCCTCTGAGTTTAAATGTTGTAACTGATGATTATTTTATTTAATCATTATTTAATTATTTGGGTATGGAAACCTGTTGGGTGACTTTGGGTAAGTCACACTCTCAGTCTCAGAGAAAGGGAAGGGCAAAACCCTTCTGAACAAATCTTGCCAAGAAAACCCAATGACAGGTTCACCTTACAGTTGCCATAAATCAGAAATAACTTGAAGGCACACCCAACCCAACAATGTCAATGCTAGTATTTTAACATATGTTTAATTTCTTTTATTTCATTTTATTTTGCTTCCAGATATTTTAGATATGACAAGCAGGATAGCAATTGATTAAATATAGTAGCAACAGCAGCAGCTGTTACTATTGTTAGGGTGCCTGCAGATGTGCCAAAACAAAGGTCCCAATGATCTTCCCATATGGTTGTTAGCAGTTCCTTTCCATGGCTGAACTTGGTGAAAACTGGTTCAGTAGGCTGTTACATTTTTTTAAAACTCCAGAATGGATGAATCCTGGTTTCTACCTCCTGCTGTGATGAGAAAACTACTGTCACACTGCAACTGATGTCACAATCTCGTATTTTCTCTTTTCCAGAGCACTTTTGCAACTTAAAACCCAAACAGAGGTTTTAAAGAAAAAGAAAACTAGAAACAACTTCATGAACATTTAAGCACACATGATGGCCCTGTGTTACTATCATGGAATGGCTTTTTTTACATAGGGTGTTTGCTATATGGAGTGGGCATTGTGGTTTTATTGTGGTTTTAATGTTTGTAATTTTATATTGTTTTATGTGATGTTCTAATTGTTTTATTGCAATAACTTTTTAAAGAGTTTTGGGGGGGGGGTTGCAGACTGCCAGAAATAGTGTGAATTCAGTCCACTTTTAGGGTTAGGGTTAGTGCTAGGGAATCATGGGAACTGTTATTTTTCTGAGACATTGAGCCTTCTCTGTCAGACAACTCTGATGCCACAATAAAATACAGTTCCCATGGTTCCCTAACTCTAACCCTAACCCTAAAAGTGGACTGAATTCACACTATTTCTGGCAGTCTGCAACCCCCCTTGATTTGTGAGCCACCTTGGGTCCCTTTTTGGGAGAAAGGTGGCATAGAAATTAATTAATTAAATAATAAAATTAATTACCTTGAGGGACTTTGGGGCAGAGCCATACCCTCCAACTGTGCTGACTTGACAGGGAGAATCCTGATTAATCCTCTATCCTCCTATTTTTCAGCTGCATTAAATATCTCCCTGTTCCCCCCTTCTACCACTTTCTCACTTTGTTGCTGCAAACTAGTTCAAAGTGCAAAGTTTGCACTCAATTGATACAGCAAGGGGGTAGAAGATTCCCTTCCCAGTAGGCTCAGGCAAAAGCAAACTGCTGCACTCTCTCCTAGCCTGTGTGTTATTCCTTTTGCCATCTTGAACACACTCAGATGTTGCTTGGCCAGGCATGTCCCAGCTTGCATCTGTGAAATGTTGGAGGGTATGCAGATGCCCACAGCCACAATTACCAAAATGAGCAGGAGAGCCCACAAATATAGCATGTATGGGTTAATATATTTTGAATCAAGTGACGTCAGCCGCATTACCATCTAAAGCAGGAGTGGGTAAATTGCAGTGTTTCAGATGTTACTGGACTGCAGCTAGCCCTTGCCAGCATAACCAATGTTGAGGCATGCTGGGAATTGCACTCCAACAATGACAGAAGGGTTGCATTTTGCCCATCCTAAATAGTCATTTGCACCACAAGACCAATATGTTCAGAGAAACCCAAACCTCAGAATATAAATTACATGATGGAACCACCAGGAGCTGGCCAGCCTTAGGGCTATTTCACACTACAGAATTCTAGTACTATTATTCCACTTTAACTACCTTGGTAACATGTTATGGAATCCTGGGATTTGCAGTCTAGGGGAGGGGTATTTCAGAATTATGTCAGAGAATTCTAGAGCTTCATGAAAGAACAAACCTAAAGATTCTTTAATTTGTTGCCATGGCAGTCAAAGTGGAATAATAGTGCTATAACTGAGTAGTTTGAAAAGACTCTTAGGTACTGTCTGCTTCAAGAGCAGCTTGCCTCCAGAGCTACCCCAACTCTCCATCATTACAAAGGTCCTTTGTTCCAAAGCTGGGTGGCTTTTAGCATGTATGTTCCACTGTGCTTCCTGGTGCATCCACTGCTGCCGTGGTTGCTTTGTTCTGAGGTCAGAACGAGGTGCCCAGCCATAATCTTATGTCTGGGCACCTCATTCTGACCTTAGATCAAGTGACTGGTGGCAGCGGTGGTTGTGCTGTGTGGCTCAGTGGTACTCGGAAGATCTGGAGCAAATAGTAAGTTTTTTTACGCCATTATAAGGAGGGGTATACTCTAGGTTTGGTGCTGAATGGGCCGGACATTGTCTGGTGTGTTTGGTCCAGAAACAGGGTCTGTGTGTTGTGCAGACTGCCTGCTCAGAGGATGGGGGAGGGCATTTTATTTGGCCCATGCAGACAAGGCCTTTCTCAGCATTTGGCATTGAGACAAGTGAGACTATCAATTGTCCTGTGATGTCAGGTTGAATGAAGAAAGAAAGAGGAAGGGGCCTGGCCATGTCCTGTCAGAGTCAGTGAAGTGACAGCTTTTCCTTTTCGAGTATGTAGACTAGATCAATAATAATAATGGCTACAGGTGCATTAGTGTGTTGGTGTCACCAGGTTCATAGGGTGGCCTGCCACTTCCTCCCACTGCCTCTCTTGCCTACCCCTCGGCCAGCTACCTGCTGGGGGGCAGTGCTGAAGGCCTCCAGATGGCCCATTTAGGGTCTAGCATAGCTGTTCAGGTGAACAGCCACACCAGACCCTAAGTGGAGGGCACTGTCACCCAGCAGTAGCCACTGCTGGGGGTAGTGCTGAGGCCTCCAGATGGTCTGTTCACGGTCTTGCACAGCTGCTAAGGATGTGAGAAAGGGAAGTGACAGCCTTTCTTGCTCATCCAGAAGGTTCACTAGTCCCACCAGATGTACCATCCCACCAGGTGTACACCACTTTTGGGGGTGTCACCTGGTGCAGTCCACTTCACTGCACCCACTAATGATGCATTTGAATGGCTGGAATCCTTTATCAGATATTTAATTAAGTATCCTTAATTAAGGCCTGAAACACACAGGCAAAATGATGCAGCTTCAGGCATAATTGGTGATGTGCGGTTAACATGATGCATGCTCTGAATGCAGCCTGAAGACGCGCCAAAGCTGCATCATTTCCAAAGAACTGGGCCAAGAAGGAGCGAATAGCATCCCCTCCTTCCAGTGGCCCAGTTGAGGACTGCGGTACCGGCCCAGATTGGGACTGAGCCCGTGCAGTTGCCATGGCCTTGGGGCGAACGGTGCCAGCCCAGTTCCAGTGCAATCCTTTTGGCCCATCTGATTTGGGCACAAGTAACCTCTCCTAGCCTGCCCCTCCCCCCCCAAATGTCATTCATCCACACTCCAATTCTCATCAGAATGGACCTCCTTGTCTCCATGCAGCTGATGCCTGGTAAAGTTGATGTGGCATCATGACTAAGTAGTGATCATGAATATAAAACAGTTACCCAGATTTAGTCACTCAGCTTGCAATAGTAATAATTATAGTAACAACAACAGCAACAACACACCCTATCTAGCTTCTCAAGGCCTCAGAGTAATTAACAGTAATATATAAAAATTGGGTCCCATACTGGGAGAAGGGCAAGATATAAATAAAATAAAAACATACAAAGCTGTAAATTCAAAATCACAGATCTAAGATCATATCTGTCTAAAATTATAAATCAAATTGTAATTTACAATTATCTGCTAATATACAATAAAAGCAATACAAGCAGCACTATCAAAGATATGTTAAACACTGGCATGAGTGTCACTGGTGGGGAACCTTTACCCTTCCAGATGGTTCTGATTACAATTCTCACAGTCTCTTACCATTCATAATGCTGACTGGGGGGTAGTCTGGGAACTGAAGTCCAAGACATCTGGAAGGCCAAAGGTTCCCCTACAGCTGCAATATTGGACAAAGGATTTGCCTCGGGATCTACAAGGAGACCAACATCTGACATGAGACAAAACTGAAGCAGTTTTGTTTAAATGAAGGCCTATGTTTGTATTGAAATTTGTCAAAATGTTATTGTGTTCAGGACATAACACACCGACTTACAAGGCACTTTGTAAAGGCTGGAGATTGAGAGCACTGAATGAATGAAAGGTGAAGCATTAGGAAGATCTGATTTCAGCTGCAAAGGTGACCTGGAATCACTTATTATCTGTCCATAAACCTAACCCTTTTTGGAAAGTGTTTGTACTAGAAATCGCAGAATACCCAACCAGCATGGTCATGGCCAGTTTATTAACATGGACTGAAAAGTAAAATGTGAAGAGAATCTGGAAAAAAGAGTATCCTAAATTGTATATTTAAACAGCCTGCTGAGTTTACAATATCCTCTGAACACTGACCTTACTGAGAATTTTTTGTCATGGGCTTTGGTTTCATCAGATCTGAAATGGAATACTGCAGTTAGTTTATAAAGCTCTGTTCGCTCCAGGGAAGCAACTCTATTTTGTTTTTGGAATCACTGGTGTTTAATGGCCTGGTACTACATCTTTATTCCTGGTTTGATGTTATCCTTCTCTGATTTCCATTTAGTTTTGCTGCCTTGCTACATAATGTCACTGGGTTTTTTCTCCCTCTCAATAGAAAACCTATTTTCTGTAGCTTATTTTTGGGGCATGTCCACCTTAATTAAAGCCATGTCAATATTATTAATGACCTTAGGGTCATCATAAGTTGGAAACAACTTGAAGGCACACAACAACAATCAGGTTTGGCTAAGGCCTCATTCACACTTGCGTTTTTGAGCTGCGTAGATCCGGGCAGATTCATTGATGCAATACCAAATCCAACCCGAATAGAAGTTCACACTATGTTTACCCCAATTGAATTTCTCTGGTGCAATTAAGCCCTGTCAAGTTCACACTGACCAAAGTACCAATTAAAAATGGAGCCTCCTTATTGATCACATTTGATCATTTTTGTTTTTTTTTGTTCTGTCAATTAAATGATGAGCATTTACATCACACTGTTTGTGCGAACCCCCCTCATCCTCAGAGGATGGGGAGGACAAGCCTTTTGGAGGACCTCTTGCCATGATGCTCCCATGAGACCTTCTCCTTGGGGGGATTCTCCCCGCCAGGCTTGGATGATGGGGAGAAAAAGCCTTTTGGAGGAGCCCTTGCCATGAAACACCCATAAGAGCTTCTCCTTGGGGGATCCCCCTGCCAGCCTCAGAGGATGGGGAGGATGAGCCTTTTGGAGGACCCCTTGCCATGTAACCCCCATGAGAACTTCTCCTTGATGGGATCCCCCCTGCCAGCCTTGGGCTGGAGATTAAAATCACCATGTGTTGAAGCCACGGAAATGCAAAAGTTCATACTTTCTGTCAAATAAATAAATAATCTAAAAGACCCTCCTTCACTGGCTTGGGCAATGTCTGAGCATCTGGGCTATGGCATAATCGGGGGGGGGGGGGAAGAAGCAGGAAAGATGGAAACAGCTGAGAGGTTGTTTAAAGGGCCTGGTAGTGGGAAATTTGAAATCATTAGAGCTGGCAACTAAGCGCGAGCACAAAAATGGTGCTTGCCATGCACTCTGACCTGTCAGAGGGGATAAGCATGTTCTACCTCTCTGCTCACCCTCTGACCATTAATCCCTCACTTCAGGAAGCCCCAAAGAGGATTGGGGCAAGTTCACATTGGCAGCACCCTGACAAAACCCGTTTTCCCCCAAAAGACACAGGGAAAAACTCAATATCAGAAAACCCACAATGAGGGGGATTTGCCGCGGGTCCACCCCTATTTGGGTGTGCAAAACCCAGTGCCAATCTGAACTACCCACTTTTAAACCAGTTTGCAATCTGGTTTATAACATAGTGTGAATGGCCCCTAAGTTTCCTTATTACATAATTGAAAATTCTATCTGTTCCTGCAGGTGGCCTGGCAGTGGTCAAAAATGCATAGGAAAATATACCAATAGAAAATATCACCTTTGGGGCATGTGTTATTTACTTAACACTTCTGAAATGTCAGTGGGTACCTGTCTGAGCCATTGCCACCTTTTGCTACCTCAGATATTGATCATAGCTACCTCCAGGAATAGGAAGGGCAGCTATGAAAGGACTGGAAAAGGTACTGAAGACCAAAGACATACAACTGAGCACTAAAGTCAGAATCGTTCAGGCCATTGTATTCCCAATTACCATGTATGGATGTGAGAGCTGGACAGTGAAGGAAGCAAACAGAAAGAAAATCAACTCATTTGAAATGTGGTGCTGGAGAAGAGTACTTAAGCTGCCACGGACAGCCAAGAAGACAAACAAATGGGTTCTTGTACAGATCATAGAATCATAGAATCATAGAATCATAGAATCATAGAGTTGGAAGAGACCACAAGGGCCATCCAGTCCAACCCCCTGCCATGCAGGAACTCCCAATCAAAGCATCCCCGACAGATGGCCATCCAGCCTCTGCTTAAAGACCTCCAAGGAAGGAGACTCCACTACTCTCCGAGGGAGTGTGTTCCACTGTCGAACCGCCCTTACTGTCAGGAAGTTCCTCCTAATGTTGAGGTGGAATCTCTTTTCTTGCAGCTTGCATCCATTGTTTCGGGTCCTAGTCTCTGGAGCAGCAGAAAACAAGCTTGTTCCCTCCTCAATATGACATCCCTTCAAATATTTAAACACGGCTATCATATCACCTCTCAGCCTTCTCTTCTCCAGGCTAAACATCCCCAGCTCCCTAAGTCGTTCCTCATAGGGCTTGCTTTCCAGACCCTTCACCATTTTAGTTGCCCTCCTTTGGACACGCTCCAGTTTCTCCACATCCTTTTTGAATTGTGGTGCCCAGAACTGGACACAGTATTCCAGGTGAGGCCGGACCAAAGCAGAATATAGTGGCACTATTACTTCTCTTGATCTAGACACTACACTTCTACTGATGCAGCCTAAAATTGCATTGGCCTTTTTAGCTGCTGCATCGCACTGTTGACTCATGTTCAACTTGTGGTCCACCTGGATTCCTAGATCCCTTTCACAGGTAGTCTCATTCAGCCAAGTGTCCCCCATCGTATATCTGTACTTTTCGTTTTTCCGCCCTAAGTGCAGTACCTTACATTTCTCTGTGTTGAATTTCATTTTGTTAGCTTTGGCCCAACTTTCTAGTCTGCTCAAGTCATTTTGAATTTTGATCCTGTCCTCTGGGGTATTAGCTACTCCTCCTAATTTGGTGTCATCTGCAAATTTGATAACTATGCCCCCAATACCGTCATCCAAGTCATTAATAAAGATATTGAATAGCACTGGGCCCAGGACAGAGCCCTGTGGCACCCCACTGGTCACTTCTTTCCAGGTTGAAAAGGAGCCATTGTTGAGCACCCTTTGTGTTCGACCAGATAACCAATTACAAATCCATGTAACAGTTACTTTGTCTAGCCCACATTTTACCAACTTGCTTGCAAGAATGTCATGGGGAACTTTGTCAAAGGCCTTACTGAAATCAAGATATACTATATCCACAGCATTCCCTTCATCTACCAAGCTGGTAATTTTATCAAAAAAAGAGATGAGATTTGTCTGGCATGACCTGTTTCTCTGAAACCCATGTTGACTTTTTGTGATTATGAAATTATCTTCCAGATGTTCACAGACTCTCTGTTTAATGATCTGCTCCAGAATCTTTCCGGGTATTGATGTCAGACTAACTGGACGATAATTGTTGGGATCCTCTTTTTTCCCCTTTTTGAAGATGGGGACAACATTTGCCCTCCTCCAGTCCGCTGGGACCTCTCCTGTTTTCCAGGAATTCTCAAAGATTATTGCCAATGGTTCTGATATTACATTTGCCAGTTCTTTTAATACCCTTGGATGTAATTCATCTGGTCCTGGAGACTTATATTCATCTAGATTAACCAGATGTTTCTGTACTATCTCTTTACTTATTCTGTGATGAAATTCTCCTATTCTGTCCTCTGCTCCATTATCCTCAAGTTGAGCACCCTTTGCCTTTTCTGAGAAGACTGAAGCAAAGAAGGTGTTGAGTAATTCTGCCTTTTCTCTGTCCCCTGTTAACTTTTTGCCATCTTCTCCACACAGTGGCCCTACCATTTCCTTCTTTTTCCTTTTGCTACTGACATACCCCCAAAAGCCCTTTTTATTGTTCTTAACCGCTCCAGCAAGCCTGATTTCATTCTGCGCTTTAGCTTTTCTGACTTTAACCCTACACGTGCTAGCTATTTGTTTGAATTCCTCTTTGGTGATTTCCCCATTTTTCCATTTCTTATACATGTTCCGTTTAAAACATAGTTCAGTTGCAAGTTCCTTAGTCATCCATCCTGGTTTCTTGAGACACCTCCCATTCTTCCTCCTCATTGGCACGGTTTGAAATTGTGCCTTCAGTATCTCCCTTTTGAGAAACTCCCATCCGTCTTGAACTCCCTTCTCTTTTAGTATTCCTGTCCATGGGATCACCCTCAGTATTTCTCTAAGTTTAGTAAAATCAGCTTTCCTAAAGTCTAGAATGCGTGTCTGACTATGCCTGGCTTCTCCTTTCCACTGTATAATAAACTCCAGGAGGACATGATCACTCCCGCCTAAGGATCCAACCACTTGCACCCCATTAACTAGGTCTTCCCTGTTAGTTAGGATCAGATCCAAAATAGCTGACTCCCTCGTTGCCTCTTCCACCTTTTGAACAATGAAACTGTCTTCGAGGCAAGTGAGGAATTTGCTAGACCTCAAGGATTTTGCCGAGTTTGACTTCCAGCAAATATCCGGATAGTTGAAGTCACCCATCACTACTATATTTCTCCTTTCTGAGTGTGTGGTCATCTGTTCTAGAAAGGCATCATCCAGTTCTTCTGCCTGAGTCAGGGGTCTGTAGTAGACTCCCACAATAACATCCCTGTTGTTTCTTTCCCCTTTAATTTTTATCCAAATGCTCTCCACCTGGCTTCCAGGATTGTTGTCCTGGATTTCTTCACTGGTGTAAATATCCCTGACATATAATGCTATTCCTCCTCCTCTCCTGTTTGGCCTGTTTCTCTTGAAGAGGTTATACCCCTGTATTTTTACATTCCAATCATGAGACTCATCCCACCAGGTTTCAGTGATGCCTATTATATCATATTTGCTTTGTTGCACTAGGAGTTCAAGTTCATCTTGCTTATTTCCCATGCTCTGTGCATTAGTGTAGAGACATCTAAGACCATATGTCTCCTTTACTTGCTGCCTTAGCACGTTTTTTTGCCTCCCACTGTTGGGTCCCTCTACTGTTTGCTTTGTTTCCTCTATGACAGTTTGACTATTTTTTCCAGTCCTTTTGTCTTCCAGGGTGCTGTCTCCCTTCCCCACATAACTCAGTTTAAAGCCCTCCTGATCAAATTCTTCAGACTGTTGGCAAAAACGTTTCTTCCAACTGGTGTGAGATGCAGCCCATCCCTTGCCAGGAGTCCACCCTCATGGAACCGCAGCCCATGATCCAAGAATCCAAATCGTTCTCGACGACACCATCTGCGGAGCCAATTGTTGACATCTGCTATCTTCCTCTCTCTTCCTGGACCGTGCCCTTCAACTGGCAGTAGAGACGAGATGACAATCTGTGCCTCCATTTCTTTCAGCTTCTTTCCTAGAGCCTCGTAATCCCTTTTGATGTTTTGAAGGCTGTGTCTTGCTGTGTCGTTCGTTCCCACGTGAACCAAAAGGAAGGGGTATTGGTCGGTAGGCCTGACCAGTCTTCTCAGCCTCTCTGTCACATCTCGGATCTTTGCCCCAGGGAGACAACACACCTCCCGAGACATCTTGTCAGGCCCACAAATCACTGCTTCTGTCCCTCTCAGCAAGGAGTCCCCCACCACGACCACACGTCTCCTACGAGGCTTAGCAGCGACTGTTCCCTGTGGTGGTACTCCCAGATCTTTCCCTGAAGTCTGTTCATGCTGCTCTTCCTCGTCCTCCTTGGTAAGGGAAAGAGCTTGAAAACGATTCTGTAGCTGCAAGCTCCCAGAACGATCTCTGGTCTCCCTACTTCTACGTGTGACATTCCTCCAGCTGTCTACCTCCTGTGTATGTGGTGTGACGTTCTCTTCCCCAGCAACTTCCACTGTGTGGTCCCTGTCCAAGACAGTTCATTCTGTTCTGTCCAGGAAAACCTCCTGCTCCCTAATATTCTGAAGTGTAGCTACCTGCGCCTCCAGCTGCTGTACTTTCTCCTCCAAGAGAGCTACCAACTTGCACTTGGAGCATGTGTAGTTCCCGACCTCTGTAGGTAGGAAGACAAACATACCACAGGTATTGCAGGTGATGGCAGCAGTTCCTTCAGTATCCATACTAAGTATTAAAAAGGACTATGGCTTTCCTCCTCAAAGAAAATCTCTTGCTAAAACCAATGTTAAAGTCTGCAGATGACCAAAAGTTTTCTACAATTGGTAGTGGTTATAAAATTCGTGCGCTGTTAGGCGCGCGGCTCTGGGAGCAGTTGTAAAGAGCTAACTGCCTAGCCCACCCCCTATTGATTTGCAAATGCTCTTAACAAAGCCCCACCCGCTGAGTCACAGTCACACTTCCCCCAGGAGTTTTTAAAAAGAACTTAAAAACTTACCCTCTCAAGATGGCTGCCTGGAAACTGTTTTCTTCCTCTCTCCTAGCAGGAATTGGCCTGGAAAGCTTTCTTTCCTGGCAGAAACCTCTTTCTCTTTCTCTTCTCTTTTAGAAACTGGCCTGGAGAGCCTCCTCCTCCTCCTCCTTCCCTGTCCTGGAACTGACCTGAAACTGACCTCTGGGAGCAGTTGTAAAGAGCTCAGACCAGGGCTCTCCTTGGAAGCAAAGATGATCAAGTGGAGACTATCGTACTTTGGCCACATAATGAGAAGGCACGGATCACTAAAAAAAACACTAATGCTAGGAAAGGTAGAGGGCAGAAGAAAGAGAGGAAGACCACAAACCAAATGGATAGACTCGATCAGGAGGATTATGGGCAAAGGCTTGCAGGATCTGGGCAAGTCAGTGGAAGATAGGGATTCTAGGAGATGTCTCAACCACAGGGTCGCCATGAGTCAGAACTGACTCGAGGGCAGCTAACAACAACAGCAACGACCTCCAGATGTTTTAGAAAGGAGGAAGAAAGTAGGAGGAAAAAAATAAAAACAAATGTGGCAGTGGTAGCACCTTTAAGACTAACTGGTTTTTATTTTCAATGAGCTTTTGTGGATATAAACTCACTTCTTTGGATGCAGTGCAGAGTGATAATAAATGCTCCAGTATAATATATATCTACACAATTGTGGGAGTGGGAGAGAATGTAATAGGATCTCGAAAGATGCAAATCATGGTCCTTATCATAAATTTCCATAGGGTTGTGTAATGTGATACAGGTCTTTCAGAGCTTTATAGTAGTCAGTTAGTCTTGATGTATGAAAACAGTAAATCTGCTTACCAAAAGTCAGCTTTGCAGGGTCAAAACTCTCTTTAAGAAGATTTCTTTTGTTATATGTGCAGTAGCGAGGATTCTTGTATTAATATATGTAGTGTGCCATGAAGCCATTATCTTTGTTCATACCTCTGCTAATGGCTTGGAATTTGTGACCACAACCTATAAATCCTTTACTGTGGGTCCAGAAAGGTTGAAATGTTCTGCAGCTGGAGTCCAGGTACTGCTATTTCTAATGTCAGATTTGTTTTCACAAATCCTCTTGTGTAGAGACTGTCCTGTTTGTCTAACAGAGTGTAGAGGGGCATTGCTGGCATAAGATGTCTTAGGACTTTATCACATGGGGGCCAGTTTCATCTTTAAAAAGATAATAAAGCGCAAATAAACCATCCCGAAAATAAAGCGAAAATAGAGCTTGATCACGCAAATGAATTTCACATGTAATTAGAATAAATGCAAAAGAACGCGAAAAGCAATAAAAAGGTGTTTTTACATTTCATACAGAAGTGAAAGAAATCCGTAAATGTACTAGAAATGGTATACTTGCACATGCACAGAAAGAGAAGCAGAGAGGCTCATGTCTGCCTGGCATGTTTGTCACCCAAGCAAAACAGGAAGAAAAGCAGCCCCACAGAACCATGGGAAAACAAGAAAAAAGAATGAAAGGAGGGTTATTGTGCGAATAAACTGAATTTGACTTTCACACTAGAGTAAATGCGCAATTATGGTAATATCAAAAATGCATTTTCACTAAAATCCCGAAAGTAAAAAGATCTGGGATAACACCACTTTCTGACTACTTTAATAGCAGTTTTTGTGTGATGTCATGTGAAATCATTGCGCATAATTCCCCGTTGGTTTTTTTTTTGGGATTTGTATGGGATAAACTATAGATTTCCCCTGTGTGATAAAGTCCATAGAGTAGGTCCTTTGGATCAGCCAGGGTTCTATTCTGTCCCCCTACCCTATGAATAGGAAAACAAACAAACAAGATTGTGCCCAGTATAATTGAACGATGGACTGTAGGGGACCACTAAGGAGTTAGAATTAGAGAAATTCTGATGTTGTACTTTGGCCTGAAGAATTTTTTTAAAAATTCCAAATTCAGAATAGTCCAAGAACATAAGCTGTCTGACTCCTTATGGAGACTCCTTGCTGAAAATCACTGTGTAAACTAGCCAAAATCACTCTTTCAGATTCCCACAATCTGGGAATTTAGCCAGAGAATTTCTTTAGCTTTCTCAAAATTTAGCCATCTGTTGGGGGTGCTTTGATTGGTGTTCTTGCTTGGCAGGAGGCTGAACTCAATGGCCCCTGTGGTTTCTTCCAACTCTGTGATTCTATGAAAATTCTGGCTCTGATTTAAGAAGATCATGGTTAGTTTGTCCTCCTTTCATTGCACTGCTTCATCTGGGAGAGCTTCCTAACTTCTCACTTGTCCAATGGGACAAAGGAAAGACAATATCTCAATCTCTTAAATCTTTTGATTTTTTGGAATGTACTTTCTGTGCATATTGCACCACCTCAAACTCCCCCTGCTTTCTCTGATATATGTGTGTGTGTGCATGTGTGTATGTTAGGGAAAGTATTATATTGACCCTACTTTGAATTTCTTTCTCTCATCTCTCTCTCAGTTAGCAACTTGTACAGCCAGCATACTATAGTACTGAATGGCAGTGTTGTGCAACCAAATGTGCATCTGTACATGCAGTGGCATTGCATGGGCAATTCTAATTTGTGACCTTGAAGTGAATGTGGCCATTCTACATGAGACAAAAATGTTAATCCCTTCTGTAGGAGAATGTATGCACATGTAAGACACCACCAAGATTCATTCTCTAATGTTGCTCATTCATTCTTTCTCAATCATTCTCTCATCTCTCTTATTCACAATTTAGTGCTTTTTTTGTGACACACAAAATTTAGTGTCTATAGTACTGCCGCTGGCATGTTCTTTTTCATATCAGCATGTACAAAACCCATCCATGGACTGGACATTAATAGACTGATGGTGAGGGAAGCCATCTTTTTATGTACTGAATCATAGGTGTTTTGAACATCTTTGAGTATATGAGCCTAGATACCTTATAGCTGCTGTGACCACCACAAGGTAGTGGATCACTGCAGAATTCCAAAGATGAATTTTTGAACAAAAAACCATATACTACACATTCAAATATATTACAGTTTGAAATACAACATGGAAGACACATGATAGATCATACTTATTATGTTAGATGGGTGGAGGGAAGAAGCAAACCAGAAAACCAATGGGAACGATCTAATTACAAATTGTTTTCCTGTCATGTTTCAGCCTTTCCTGCTTTTTTAAAAATACTAGCACTGTTTTACATGGTCCCCCCCTTTGTTCTTTTCCATTTGTTTTCCTTGGTGTGTAATTAAGTGCTTCCTCTAAAACACACAGTAAATTAGAATTTGGATTGAGCTATTCTCTGTTCTACAGCAGAAATAGATCTCAATTTCTACAAACACAGCTAATTTATGTTAGACCATCTTTGGAAGAGGCACAGCCTGAAGGAAGGGACTGCATTCTGCACGTCACATTTCTCAAACTTCAATCTAAAAGGTTCAGACAGCGACAATTGTAGTGGCTAAATTAGTAGCAAAGACAACAACAAAGAACTTTAAATAATAAACTCACACATGGTAGGCCTGATAATATAATTTCCCCCACCAAATCACTGGTTTTGCAGAGGGATCACAATATAGCCGATCTGAATGCACACGGCAGCAATATGAAATATGTGGTGGAAGGAGAGCCTCACAGTAGGACCCAATTGTATTACTTCTACCATTTGGGCACTGTAGTAAACATTCTATATGTTAATGATTTCAAGCAAATGTCCAAAAATGACTCGTTCTTTCTGCTATACATGCTGTTCAAAGAAACTGAAAAAAACTTTTATGGCTTATACTGCTAAGCATTCCTACTTTTTAAACATTGTTTCATGAGCTCTCCTTGCCACATATTCCTATCTTTTTATCTCTTCAGGAAAAATAGAAGGTGTCAACATCAATAGATATTTGTTTTTTTTTAAAGTTCTGTATTTTTTAGATCTGTTTCTTAAGCTTGCATGATTTATATGGTGGTCTTTTGAGGACTTTGCATCTCTCACTTTGATTTTTGATAGGTTCTGGATGTATATAAGTTCTTTCTGTATCATCATTTCCTTGGAGTAAGAGAAGACCCTGTAAGTTTTTGCACAGCTTTTTTTATTGCCTCAGGGCCTGTTAAAGGTTACATAGGGCCAATAGGGTCAATGCAATGCTCTGTGCTGCCCCTGGGAATGCTGGATCGGGACCATGGCAACCACACGCTGCGGCCCCGATCCAGCTTTTTGCCACTCCCCAAAGAGTGGGCAAATGCCACTCCTTTTTAGGGTGGCAAAAAGCCGCCCTTAGAGCTGCCGCCGTGGCTCTTTTGCACGCCTTTTGGTGCAACGTGTGTGTGGCCCTGACACCGTGCACCATGTAATCAGGTGCATGGTGTCATGGTGGAGTCAGGGCACCCAGTGGGCAGTTGCTCCACCCCAACTCCATAATCTAGTGTCCATTCACACTATAGAGTTTTAGTGCTATTATTCCTCTTTAACTGCCAAGGTTCCAGCCTATGGAATTCTGGAATTGGCAGGTTAGGGAGGGCATTTAGAATGATCAGCCAGAGCATGCCAGTGCCTCATCAATCTACATACCCCAGGATTCCATAGCATGGAACCATGACAGTTAAAGTGGAATCATAGTGCTATAATTGTGTAGTGTGGATGGGCTTCGAGCCTACATTCTGATCTGTCTATGGTTCTTCCACTCACTTTCTCCTCATATTCACTTTCCCATATCACTACTAGCAGTGTAGTGTGTTAGCATACCCAACATATCCCACATTATATTTGGGGTTCCTATATTTCATATTTTCATATTTGGAGACAGACATGCTCTTAAGAAGTCACAATGGCCTTTAGAATGCCAAGAGATTTTCCCATTGGAAGGACATGTAGACTCAGAGGCATGTGGAGGACCCAGGTAATAACAAGATAAAGCCTGAATAGGTTTACTAACTGCTCTACCCTCCCCCCAGGTTCTCTGCATATTGTCTCACACTAAAAACGAAGGCAAAGGCAACCTGCCCGTGTTACCAGCCAAGTTCCCTGTCCATCTATTTTTTGGGTTGTCCTAAATCCAATCAATGCTTTTGTTAGTCTGAAGTTAAAGCCATCAATCTGGAATTCCATTGTTGATTCCAGGGAAGACCATAAGGTCTTGTTATAGTGCAAGATAGCACGCCCCTAGAATCTCAGATATAAATATCAGTCCCAAACCAGGATCTTCAAGAACAGAGAACACAGGCTGCCTAGAGTGACCTTCTGTTCACTGGGTCTCCCTCAGACTCTGTATGAGTCACATATTACTTTCTGTGGTCTACTCCAGGACAGGTAAACACTGCCTTCTCTACAACCTCAAGCTATCCAGTTTCTATACCTCTACTTTAGTTGGTTCTGTGTAGTGTGTCTGTTTGAATTACTATCATGTGTTTGATTGCATTCTTTCATACTTCTAATAAAAACCTTATTAATTCATTCCAAACATGGAGTCCTCTTCAGTTAATACAGGTATACATAGATGGAAATGATCTTCAATGTTACCTAGCCTCTCTCAAGCTTTCTTGAGCTAAAACCTTTTAAAGAGATGCTGACATGAATGGTGGAGACCCCCCAGTCCCCCATCTTTCTTTGGGTAACAGTAGAGCCAGTGATCTTAATTGGGATTGTCAAGAGGGGACTATAACTCCCCCCCCCCAATCTTGATACAGCCCAAAATGATAATTTTTGATGGCTTTGTGAATTGCTTTGCTGTCAGCACCCTGCTAGTGGAAATAAGGAAACTGTATTGCTTTTACTAGAAGTGCAGGAGGAAGATGTTTATGTGTAAGGCAAAAACAGAGATAGCAAGATGTCAAGGGGGGGAGCTGATAATGGAATCAGGGGATTAGTTATAGAAGAGAGATGTATGAATGAATAAAGGGGAAAAATGAAGGTAACACAATCCATTCCATACAATTCCATGCATGCAGCATTGTGACTTGCTTGCATAGGAAGGCATCCCTAAAGAGGGATGATTAAAGTTTTTCTTATCCTACTTGTATCTGAAGCCTTCAGCAGGGAATACATTGTGCCAGGTAGATGCACATCACTCTATGGTTATCACATAGCTTTTCTTTGGGAGCTTAGAGGCTGCTTTTATGTCTGGAACTGAGCAAAGTATCTCAAACAGCTTAGTGGGAGAAATGGGAGGGTCATCCTTCAATACTTCCCATTTGAACTGCAATGTGTCTGGTAGAATGTACACCCACTGGAGGGCTGTGAGTAAGTGATTTCACTTACCAGAGAAAGTTCAGCAGAGTAGCATGCATACATGAGTAATGTCCTTGGGTTTTTTGCACTTTTTAACATGCAAAAGCCTTAAAATCACCAGAATGCTAATAGTTTAGCACACAAAAACCAAAAAGAATGCAAGAATATAAATACTAAGAAATACTTACCGGTAATGCAAACTTGATTCATAAACTGGTTCACTGGCAGATTTTGGAATGGCTCTCATAATATGGGATTTGAAATTGGCTGAATCACAATGTTCTTGTTATGAAAAATGAACCCTTCAGTTTTTCTAAAATCCCCTTGCAATGACTGTGGATAATAGCTTTTGAGAATTGTGATTACTTCAAGATACTGGATTTTGTATCATATCTCCCCTGCCTTGACTTGGGCTGAAATAAGTAATTTTGGGAAGAGAAAATAGGTTTGACCAGCTGGAGGAGTATTAAAAGAGTTTTCTAGCTGGCAAAACACATTTGAATATACTGCTTTGATGATATCCAATTACTGCATACATTTGCACTTATTTTCCACTTGTCTTATTAATATACAAAATATATACATGAAGAGTCTCCACTGTTAGCATATATGATTTTAATAAAATTTTGGGACATGTGTAGTTCCCTTGATGACCCTGAACTGATGTCTGTGTGATGTCAGCCATAAGCCTCTAGATGGTAAGTCAAGTAGGCACAGGAAAAGGGCCTGCCCAAACAACTGGAAAATTCCCTACCAGACAGGTTTGGGAGTTGCTAAAGGGGAAAGACCATTATCCCTAAAGGTCAACATAATAGTGCTTGTTTGTCTTGAGTCTTATTCCTGATGGGGCAGTGATTACATTTAACTGTGCTCTTTTCTTTCTAGCCCCCTGTCTTGATTGTGTCAAGATCCAAGTACAATGTTTAGGTCATCCTCACACCTTGGCTTAACAAAGCCAAGGCAAACAGCACTTTTGTCCAGGCTTCTACCAAGCCATCAGGTCTATAGTCAGAAGTAAGATATTCCCTATATAAATCCCTAGATTTTTAGACTCCATGTGCTATCCTTAGAGTGCATCTTGGCTTTATGTCAGTCTGCGGTCTGATCAAAACTCCCTTGGCCATCCATTCCCCCATTTCGGCAGCCATGCATCATCATCATCATCATCATCCACATCCACAGCGGATCCTTCGGAAGTGAGTATCTCCCATAGTTTGGCCCATCTCATCTATTCCTGCTTTCACTCCTTTACTTCCAAGTGTGCAGCGTGAGTGCATGTGTCATATTTGTATGTTTGCAGTTTTCCCCTTTTAATAAATATTTAGACCTTAATTGAAGAAACTTGTTTCAGTGTTATCCATTGTGGGATCTCTGGTATACACAATGGTACTCTGGTCTCACGGGGTGTTGTTAGGGCCACACTTTTGCATGTTTTGAGCTAATTATAAACCCCCCCCCCCAATTAGATCCTTCCTAACACTACCCTACTGAAATTCTGTATATATATCTAGGATGAAGAAAGCAAAGTGAAGAGACCAGGCCATGTGCTTGATTTTTGAGGAGAACTGGAAGAGGTCTGATAGTGGGGGAACATTACATAGAAGTAGGGAAAAAACTGAGATGGTATACCAGGAGGATATGGATAGCGGCTTGAGGCCTTTTGTAGGTCTGCTTAAGATGAGCCAGGATCGACAGCTTGAAGGTTTACTCTTTTGATGAACATAGATGGACTTTGTTTTGAAGACTTTTACATCTTTGTGTGTTGTACCTTTAGGAGTTCAGCTATCCTATTGAATTAGCAGATTCCATGTCAGGACAATACAAGTGAAATTTAAAAAACGAGGTATTTGGGACTAGAAAATATTCAAACTATCATGTTTAAATTGGATGCCCCAAAACACAGCAGAAGAGTTATCTATGTTGGGACTTGGTACTTATATAGAATATTTTGCACAGCAAGTGGTTAAAATTCTGCACTGTACCTAGTTCTGGAAAAGCTACCACATGGTTGTATACAGATCTGATATCAAGACTATTGCTATTACACTCTCATAATAATTTGTCCCTCAGATTTTCTTTCTTTTCTCTTTCTTGCTGTGATGTCTGTATCCCTCAGTATCCAGTTCCCAAGTTTCTTTCCAGCTGTTGTATACATTTCTTCAAAGTAAAGAGTACAAACATTTTTTCTAAACAGTGAAGATCAAATACAAGAGCTGTGTTTTCCTTTTGCAGATATTTTGCTCATTGTTCCCTTGCCTATTTCCTGCACAATCCGGATTGCAAAGATTGGAGTGAATTCCACCTTGTCTTAGCAATGTTTGATCTTGAATAACATCTGTACCAGAAGGATTTAGCCTGAAGTTTTAAAACTACTGATGTAATATAAAAATATTTGAAATGTTAGAATGCCCAGGTTTTTCCTCATGTAGGTGTGGTATGGTAGAAGAGTTAAATTTGGCATTTTCATTTTTTAAAAATTCAAGCAAATGCCCATTATTTATGTGTTAAACTTTAAAATATTTTTCTTCTTTGACCCAAAATATTTTTAGGAGAGCTAAAAGTAAATAACTAATGAAATAGTCATCAATAAAAGAGGTATTCCCTTCAGGTCTGGGGTAAGGGAGTTGCCACATGCCAATTGCATAGCCTTTGTCTCAGAATCAGAATGCCACCATTCCCAAAGGGAGTATGGATCAAATCTCTCCAAGGAAGAAGTTCCAAAGCCTCGACTCAACTGCTGAGAAGATCTACCATACTATATCCCCTTAGCTGTATTTCAAATGGTGAGGGACCTGCAGCAGGCCTTCCAAAGAAGATCCTACACTACAGGTATATTTATATGGCATTTTTGGAACTGAAACATTGAGGGCTTTATAAGTCACCACTACAGCTTAGAATTTGGAAATTCAAGCTGGAGGCCTTTCAAACTATCTTAAGATATCATTTTATTTCCCCAGAGACACTTCCTTCCACCTGTCCCCCAGACATCAGTCTGATGGCTGCATCTGATCCAGTTACATTCCAACAGAGTACCTTATTGTACTCTTGTCTGGCTGTGATTAGAGCATCATAGCTAGACCATTTCCACTTAAGAAAAGGTACAAATTGTAGGCCACCTAACACTGTGCTATCACCACTAATGGATCAATCAATGAAAGAGACTATGAAGTGGGTGGGTGTTCCCTGGGGTACCTGACCTCCCTGCCCTCCCTTCCAATTCCAGAAAGAGCACTCTGATAACATCAAGAGCATTGAGGTAGTAGAAAGCTTTTTATTCAACAGTGCTACATTTCTTCACAAGCATCCAACTTTATTTACGATTTGGGCATACATTAAGTAGGTGGTAATTCCACTGGCAGAGTTTCAGTGCTACCTCTCTCAGTAGGGTTGAGATGTTTAACAGGTAAGTTCACTTTGTTAATGCCCCCAAATGAATACAGTTGGCCACCTTAACAGGTAACAAGGCCCCCAAATAGCTACAGTCCACAAATTCAAGAGGTAGAATCTCTCTTGCCATCAAAATTTGCCACTACAGATGTTTCCCCCAGAGTTCCTTCTCATGCTTCTCCACCACTCTCCTTTTTAGCGGCACTTCCTCTTCTCCCAGGCCTCTTCAGAGACATGTGCCAAGGATATTGACTTATGTGGGTGAATGTCACTTCTGGGTCCATCTTCCTTTCCTGCCTCTCTTTCTTCTTCCCTCACACTTTCCTTTTAGCTTAGCTCACTGCCAGGGACACTTGTCTTCACTTGTCCCCCTTCCCCAGTGTTGTTGTTGCTGTTGTTGTTGTTGTTATCTGTACATCATTTTAAATTGAATTAAGCCATCTTGGGTCCTGTGGAAGGAAAAAGTCAGGATATAAAATAAATAAGTACATACATGCATAGATGTCTAAAGTTTCCTGCACAGAAAAAGTATTTTTCAGTGTAGAAAATAACATTTCTGTACAGAAACGGTTCTGCCCCAAAATAGCAGTTTTCTGCACAGAAAATAGCATGAATGAATAATCTTAGACATCTGTGCATGTATGTACTTATTTATTTTATATCCTGGCCTTTTCCTTCCATAGGACCCAAGATGGCTTACGTTCAATTTAAAGCAATGTACAGATAAATAATAATAATAATAATAATAATAATAATAATAATAAACGATTAGTATGAAAGTTCTATTAAAGAAACAAAGTGAAAACTGTTTAAAATACATTTAAAACATAATAGGAATGAGAAAAGCACAGCCCCATTAAAACTTTGTTTTCTGCACAGAAAATGTTGTTTACCTGTTTAAAAAACCCTTTGCACATTTTTCACACAGAATAAGTCTCAAACTGTGAAGATTCTTGTACATCTAGGATTTTCTCATTAGAATTTTGCAACACTTAAGAAACCCATTTTTGTGTATTTTTGGGGGAATGTTTTCTAATATTTTTTCCATCTTACCAGTTGCTTATAGTACTGGAAATAAGCAGGATGGTATGTATCAGGGTATTAGGTATTAGGTACAATCAAACACACATTTAAGTGCAAGTTAAGCTCCACTGGTTTCAGATGAATTCAGTGATGCAATTCCAATTGACATTGATTTGGATTGCTGAACGTAAATTAAAAACTTCATCTTCTGGAAATAAGTCTGTGATCAGAGAAGAAAAAACATCCAGAGATGATTATGCAGTAAGGTTGTATTATGGAGTTTATGATTTTTAATCAAATTATTCAAAATAAAAGACCTTTGGGCATAAGACAATATCTAAACCGTCTTGTGTTTTTCACCTCCAAGCCCCCTCAGTTTCTTATTTTGCTTTCATGCTTTTACAGAAGAAATGATAATAATTTGTGCTGCAGTTAATGTAGTTCTTCTGAAGCTGCCAGAAGAAAACTACAGTGTGAAAAATGCCAGGGGCAGATGGGTTATGACACACATTGTTGGGAAATGAGTTTAACAACAAGATAAAAAAGAGAAGAGAGGAGAGACTTGAAAAACCCATTCTGATTAGGCTAGAATTAAACACATCCACTTTCTGCAATCTCCTGTATGTCAACATGAATTAGATTCTTGGCCATTTAACCTGTACACAGTGAACACTGTTTTTAAAGGTCTGATTCATTACGCGCTAGAACATACACACTCTTGGCACCAGTGTAATTGGCTAACACTATTTTATAAACAGCGACAGCCATGTAAAAATATTAATTCTCTTAGCTTGTTCTGTGCAAGGCTGTTTATAAGCTGTCTTGGTTCCTTCCTTCCTTCTTTCCTTCCTTTCTTCTTCTTCTTCTTCTTCTTCTTCTTCTTCTTCTTCTTCTTCTTCTTCTTCTTCGAAAAGACATTTAACACAGTTCTTTGGTTTTCCATCTTGTCACACTAAAGCTTTGAGAATGAAGCCTTCTGGGAGCTCCCTGAATGGCAATGAAAGAAGGAGAATGGAAGCTTCTTTGGAATTAAATTGTGGAGGTTAAAAATGCCTTTCCCATGTGCTGGGGGTCTTGTGAAAATGCTCCTCCCCCAATAGCTGTGGTTAATTTTGAAAAATATTGACATACTTTTAAGTGACATGTTTAGCATCACATATTGGCAGGCACCCTGTTGGTGATTTTTTTGTTGTTCTGTGCCTTCAAGTTGTTTTGGATGTATGGCGGCCCTAAGGGATTTTCACAGGGATTTTCTTGGCAGAATTTTCTCAGAGGGGGTTTGCCTTTGCCTTCCTCTGAGTCTGAGAGAGTGTGACTTTCCAAAAGTCACCCAATGGCTGAGTGGGGATTTGAACCCTGGTCTCCAGAGTCATAGTCCAACCACTACACCATGCTGGCTCGGTTAGTGACTTACACATGCATAGATTATCTTACATATCTGGTTGTACTTTTTTGATCATGGTATAATATCTGTATTCTGTTGCAAGTTGAGAAAGCAGAGTTGATCATGTAGTGCCATTGGACATATGGTGCCACTATGCATTGCACATTCAGGTGTGTGTTATGCATTGAAACAATGCATTTCAGGTTTGTTTGCACATCCAGTTGTGCAGGGTTACAATTCACTAGTGCACAATCACCACACAACTCTGTAAGTGTAAAGTTACATTCCCTCTTTTTGATGAAGAATTTTGATGAAGAACCTTGGCCCATGTTTGGTCCTGAAAGTTATAATATAAACTGGGATAGGATGACACAAGGGCAATTACTGCCAAAGATAACAGTAGTCTGGTTAATTAGAATGAGACTTCTGTATAACCTGAACACTTTAAATGAGCAAAGGTAGAGACAAGACACTTCTGCAGAAGGGAAAGAAATCTGATAAGAGCTATTGTTTTACTCATGGCATACACACTCATTTAATTAAACTCGTTCTGGTTAAATAGGTTTTACAGGCTTTTGAAGCACCTTTTTGACCAGATGAAAGATGTGATAAAACAGTTGAATGTTTTTAAGAATGTCTACTTTAATTATTCTTTAATTAGAAAGGGGAATTTGAGGATGGTGGACACAGATGCTAGGATCCTGTTGGCGACTATTGCATCAGCAATAGCAATAGCAAGTACATTTCTATACTGCTTATCAGTCCACTTAAGCACTCCCTAAGTGTTTTGCTATGTGTAAGCCAGTTGCCCTCAACAAGCTGGGTACTCATTTTAGTGACCTTGGAATGATGCCAGGCTGAGTCAACCCTGAGCCCCTAGTTAGTATTGTGGATGGTGAGTGAGAGGCTGCAGTACAGGCATTTAACCACTGCACCACTAGGGATCCTGCTGTGCCAACATAAGTATTACTTATGTTGGCATACATGGCAGAGGATTTATTAGTGAAAGCCATCCCCATTAGGAAATAGCTCTGCACTGCTGGCCTCCAAACAGCTGTCAGGACACCTTTGTCTTGTGAGGGAGATCACTTTTGCTGTTCTTCCACCATTATTGCTGTGCCTGTAGCTCCTTTTTCTTTGCTGCCATGGGATTGTCTCCTGCATCTACAGGGACCAGAACTACTGGTCCCTGACTTACCAAGGCAGTCAATTTGCAGTGCTGTAGGGGTAAGGTGGACTAACAGGGAGCTACCATGTTTCCTTGCTGTGCATTGGTCTTTGTCCCAGAAGCCTGAACCATTTTAATTGGGGACAATGAGCCAATTCACAGGCATGAGTGAGATCACAGGCTTTATCCAGGCCTGCCAAAGGAAAAGGATAAAGCCACTTTGTTGCTGCTCACTGCTGCTTTTAATACCTTCCCATCTGCATAT
Source organism: Phrynosoma blainvillii (assembly GCA_026167975.1). NCBI lineage: Eukaryota > Metazoa > Chordata > Lepidosauria > Squamata > Phrynosomatidae > Phrynosoma > Phrynosoma blainvillii. The sequence continues at coordinate 45,422,981 of JANUYF010000003.1, read as the reverse complement.
TATTGTCTGTCTGTCTGTTTCTTTCTCTCCCCATCCATCCACATTTCTGTCTCCAGAATCACATCAATTAGTTTGATATTCACTACTTCTGCTTTCATACCACTGTCTACAAAACCAGAACAGGTACACAAAGAAACCAAACAACCAGGAAACATGTGGTGCAAGAAGAAAAGATTGATTTCTAAAATAATCAAGACTAGAATGCTTCCTCCCATGATGTACAAAGCCTGCATCTTCCTTATTTCAGAGCCAGGCAACAACCCCCTCCAGGCAATACAGTCTCATTAAATATGGCTGCACCCATGAGGTCTGCCTGTCTTTAATCATATATCTGCTTCAAATGGGTTTCATAACTGAGAGACAGGGAACAGCATATTTATGCCTCCTAGTCAACGTGATGTTATAACACAAGGAGATATCATTCTTCTCCTTTCCCTTAATACAGAAAATGACCAGATGCTTGTTGGTAAATTATGATAGTGGTAGTCAGATTTACACCATGCAACTTATTGGTGATAGTGGAGGTTGAAATTTTCTATTGACGGCATAATGACCAAAATTCCCTTCCCTTCCATCTTTTCTCAGCTGTATCCCTCAGAACATGTCCACTTCTTATTACACAAGGCTTTTAAACTGCAGAATTCTGCCTATGACCTGTATTTGCTGTGTCTCCCAAGCACCCTCCTCCCAAGGGTGCCCTTTCATTGATGGAGGAAACCAATCAACGAGCTTGCAATCACAATAGCCAATAGGTGAGAAATAGTCCCTAGGTGTGAAACTTTGCTGTTGGGGCAGTTACAATATTGGTAGTCATGTGGTGTCAGCACCTCCAACTTTCCTCCTGTCCCCCTTCCCCCTCACTATTGCCAAGCAGCCTGATTACCTTAATTTTTTTCTATTTCTTTTCTTGTTAAAGAAAACTTAAAGTAGCAGAGCTTCAGAAAAAACAAAACAAAAATAAAAATAAATAAAAATAAATTTGGAAGGCATGCTGTATAGGACATAGGGCAGGGAGGTGGGATTAAATGGGAGTCAGGAAGAGAGTGTGATGGCAGCAGTAACTGCAGTGTTGCGGTGACTAAAAACAGGCATAGTTCTGTTGTCATTACAAACGTGATTGTAGTAAGAATGGAGCCTGTACTGTAAAGCCCTTAGTTTTTTGTGGGGTGGGGAGCAGCTGACAAGCATCCATGTATTTTCTTGTAGCTGGACACAGAGCAATTAAGTCATTTGCAGGGACTTCTGGAGGACTCCTGGAGAACTCAGGGATGCTTGACACTGTGCATCCAGTTATAGAGAAATAGCTAGACACTTGGCTGCTACTCTCCTTGTTCTCGCTGACCAGGAAATGGATGGATGGTATGTATGAGTGTGTGTATGATTGACTGGGATACTGTTGTAACTATGGAGCTTATAGCACCATGTACTATCATATGTAGATGACATATTGGTGCATTTCTCAGAAGAGAAAATCCCAGGCATCACTAGAGAAGTCCTGAGCTTGATCTGAGATGCAGGATTCAAGGCATACAGGGAAAAGGCACAGCTAGTCCAGATCCAAGTCAAATACTTGGGATTAAACTTTCAAAGAGACTGTAGGACACTAGACTCCCAGAGAATTGAAACTATAGGAAAGCTTCCAGGCCCAACTGATGTAGCATAACTAAGAGCCCTGCAGGAACCTTTAATTTCTCTAGGGAATTCATTTAAGTTTTTGCTGTCAAAGCCAAGCCTTTGTACATGCTGCTAAAGAAAGGAGGCACTTGGAAATGGGGACCTGAACAGCAAGCAGCTTTTGCAACATTAAAAAGAGATTTAGCTCAAGCACCAGCTCTTCCCATCCAGATATGAGCAAATCATTTCACATTCATCTAGCAGTCTCTGATAACAACATAGGAGCAGTCCTCTCTCAACTTCGAAATGGGACACAGAGAACTGTTGCCTATGCCTCCAAAAATCTGTTCTCCACTGAAATCAAATACAGTCCTTGCCCTGGTGTTGGTATTGACCAGATGGGGATTCATAACAGAACAGAGAGGAGGAGTTTGGTGGGCTATAGATGATGAAGGCAACCACAGCTGGATTGTTCCCAAGGAACTTCGGGCAGATTTGATCCAGTTCATTCATGAAATAGGACACAGGGGAAAGCAATCCACCTTTGAGAGAGTCAGGGAAACTGGACAGTGGCCTTAGATGCAACAGGAAGATGAACAATGGATAGACAATTGCTTGTCTTGCACCATGGTTAATGAGGACTAAAGTGGTCCTAAGGCCCCGATCTGACATCAGCATATTGAAGGTCCATGGGCATAGGATAGACTTCATTGGCCCCCTACCAACCACTCTGGGGTAAAACAAGTATTGTCTCATCATCATTGATCCCTTCAGCAAATGGACTGAAGCTTTCCCCACTAAGGACAACATGGCCTAGGGTTCTGTTCAATCAAGTTCTGACTTGGTTCAGGATACCATGCACAATTGATCATGATTCCAGCCTCTCTTCTCTGGAGAAGTGATGCAGGAATTGTACAAAGCACTGGGAATTCACCAGAGGTTTCACATCACTTATCACCCACAGAGCTCAGCCCATATTGAGAGGGCTAACAGAACTCTCAAGGAAGCCTGAGAAAGGTGGTGTGTTCATCTGGCAAAGACTGGGATGCAAAACTGCCCATCATCCTCATGGCCCTTAGAGGAACTATAGCTTCCCATGGTTTCATCAGGTGACGACTGGCAGGAAAATGCTGATGCCTGAAGCATTCTGGTTAAACACTACACTTCCCTCAGACTTGGAACCTCTGGTCTTAAACCATGAGTGGGTTCAGTTTCTAGTCCAAAGCATCAGTCAGATTCACTATCAGGTTGCAGAGAAAATGGGGAAAAATATGCAAGCCATGGACCGCAGACTTGGTTGGTTTCTGAACCCTCAACAGTGGGAAGTGGGTCAGCTTGTGTTGTATAGGAATTTTTCCCAGAATTGACATGCTTTGTCTGCTAAATGGGTGGCCCTGTTAAAATCACTGAGAGAGTGTCTCCAGCAGTTTATCAAATTTGCATTCCCCACAAGCATGGAGACAAGCACGAGTACTTTCACAGCTCTCAGCTCAAAGAATGAAAGGGAGGTCTGGTCCCTGTCAAGCTTGTGGCATGGGACTGGCCCGATCTGCCTGTAGTTAATTTGGCTGAAACTTTTCTGTACCCGGAGGAGGGTGAATGCTGTTCAATTAATACAAGTTGGGACTACAACATTCAAGCTGATTGCCACTAGGCACCCCCCTTACCCTGGAATTTAGAGGCCTTAAGTGCTATGAGAGAAGCTCATGAATGGTATGATAAAAATCTCCCTTTAAGAGTGATCATTAGAGTTTTGATAAGTTCATGGAAGACAATTTCTTTAAGAATGATAGTGTTTGGTCCTGGAGGACATGAATGGGTAGAAGCTGATGCTGGACAGATTCTTCTGACTCTTAGAATATAGAATTGAAATTTCTACGACCTATGCTATTGCCCTCACTTTGGACCAGCAATGCCATCCTACATGGACATGGAAAACCAGGCTGTTTATATGTATTAATATCATGCAGATGCCTGCCAATTGTGATGTAACATGCAATAGAATGGGGTGCCCTTATGTTTACATGTATCTCCTGGATGTTTTAAAAGAACCACCTTTATACCTGGGAAACATAGTAATCCAACAAGATATATCTGCCTTTGCATACACTGAAGCATAGCCCATTTTAACCACAATGATTCTTAATCTGACCACAGTAAATGTAGCCAGAGCAATCCCAACTTGCAGCCCTTATTTAAAAGCAGCCTGGATGTAATGAGAACAGAGGGAAAAGCAATGGCAATCCATCATGCATCTGCTCTTCAGATTGAAAAGAGATTTCTTGGATACCACACTCTGGGAACGGTTGGTGCAATCATAAATGACATAGATTCAGAAGTCATAGTGAATAAATTAGTGTTGATTGAATCTAAAATGAGGGATGTGGGAGTTTCAATCACATTGGGATTGACCAATGTAGCACAGGGAGTTGATCGGATTGGTCACATTTTACCACAGTGGGTGGGTGTTGAAAAGGAAATTATTTTGGATTTGGGACATTCCTTACAAAATAGTATTTATAACCTTTTGCCATACAATGCACACAAATACAAAGTTCCCTCATAGCTTTTGCCTCACAGTTGATACAAGCCACATTGATGAAATTGATATATCCAGAAATCATGAGCCTGTTTAGAGACAGATATCCTGATTCTCTAGAATACCCTGCTGATTTAATGAAAATGATAGGAGCACAGTGGAAAGACGTGATTCTAAAGGTGGGCACCCACCATGAACATATATGAGATTCCATAAGCACACACCCTGTTTCTCACTTAGGAGTTCACTTAGTCAACACTACAGTGTTACCAAAAATGTTATATCATCGGACAAATGGGATGCACCTCTTTGATCTCGCTGGTTGCATTAAAATGCACCAATGGGTACATTGCTATGGTACTCTAACTGGGGTCCCTACTCAAGATATCTGAGAACATACAATAATTTATCTTAGTAACACAGTCTTGATACAAATAATGCACAATTGCTTCTGTTTGTGAACATCATGCACACATGTCATGATTTTTCTTCTGGAATACTCATTAGCCATAAATCGAAGTTTAGGAAACCCTTCTTTTTGCAGATTACATTTAGTTGATTGTTTTGGAAAAGAATTTTATTTACATGAGATGATAAGAAATTATGCAGTGAATAGTCCATATCAGATAAGTTCAGATATGACACAAGGATTTCACCTGGAAGATGAACTGCCTATCACACAATGGTTACGTTCACTTTCCAATTTAAGTGAAGTGGCAAAGAAAATTGAAAAAGCGGAGGCACAGATTAAAATGGTGGTAGACATCTGAGCTAAAAAATCCTTAAGATCACACAAGATATGCTTCAGAAAACATGTGGTGGGGCAGTCCCAACTGGTCTGGCACAGGCCAAGCAATTTTACACATACTCACAAACCCAATAGCCATAATTGTGTATATTCAGATTGTCAGAATAGCATGTTCTATTGGTTTAATTTGCTGGATAAAAAAGCAGCTGGCAGAGCTTCAGGCGAACCGGGTTGAAACATACCTCCCTCAGAGAAACCTTCCATCCTTTCCAAGCTGCTTCCATGGCCAAAGTAAGGATAAAAAACTCAATTCTGTTATTTAAAACCATTAAATAGCAAAGTTAAAAGGTCAGCCTCAGCAGTAATGCTTTGTGCAGATGTGAGCATGACTTCATCTTTGGAACCATTGCTGAAACCCTAGGGTACAATGTATTCCTCCTATGGGAGTGTTTATTGAACCTTTCAAGTCTGCCTTCTGCACATAAGCTGTACCACCAAGGCTAACCATGAGAGAGAAACCCTTCACAGGGCCAGACTCTGGAGTGATTTCAGCAATTTTTCCAAGAGGTCCCAATTATTTTCAGTTCCACTGAAAACTTAGGGTGAGTTTTCAGTGAGTGAGCTTTGCCCAAACCAGTTTTACCCAAATCAGTTAAACCCAGGGATGGAATCATCCAGACTCTCACAACATGACCATCAAGGTTTTTTAATTTTAAAAATGCTTAATTTGGACTAATTTGCATATTTCCCCAGCATTCACAATCAAACCCAGAAGCCAGACACAGGCAAAATGGACAAAGCTACTGCCTCTTAAAGGTACAGAGCTCAATTTCGCTAACCCCCATTTTTCTCCACAGGTCTCTTTAAAATCATTCATACACCCAGGCTGAGCCCTCCTCTTCAGCCCATGCACACATATAACACATGATCACTCCCCCACACTCATCCATGCACAACAGCACGACCCCCGCACCAACTCTATCTGGTCTCTACCACCTTAAATGTCCTGTATCATCTGTCCTCTGCCACTGATTTGCTGTCTGACCTTCCACGCATCACTTAGATCAGGGGTAGGCAACCTTTCCCCTTTAAGGGCCGAGGGACTTCAGCTCCCAGAAGCCTCAGCCATGTTGGCTAATAGTCCCATGTTGGCCAATAGCTCCTGGGATTCTGGGAGCTGAAGTCCCTCGGCCCTTAAAGGGGAAAGGTTGCCTACCCCTGACTTAGATACTAGCCTGGCTCTGTAAGATGCCAGTAGGTGAAATTAATTTTAGGATTTCTTTTCCTTTCTGGTAATCTTCAAGGTATGCACAAAGGTCCTAGCCTCCCCCATCACATATATGTGTGTGTCTTGTTCCTGAGAATCCTGATACGGTGAAATTCTTAAAGCTGCAAGGAGGGGTGACCGTGCTCCAAAAATGACCTCCATAAACCTGGTGCCATTCCAAGATATTCCATGACGGTCTTTCCTAGCAGATGTCCCCTTTGCCACGCCAGCCACCCTCCCAATGTCCTACATTTGGCACATGCTGTTCCAGTCCAGACACATTCACCCTGATCCGGACCTGATTTGTTCCAGTTTGACACAGTCGGTGTCTTCCCAGACAGTCTTCTGCTCCTGAGCAGGTGTCCAGCTCCACAGCATAGCCCACCAAGGTTTCCTTTTCCAGTATGACAGTCTACTTCACCTACAACGCTGTGCAGCTACACCACAGCCTTGCTTAGTTCCAGTGGTCCTCTATGGTCCTCCAAAGTCACAAATTGCTTCCTGACATTGCCAGTGTCCTCCAGAGATGTCCTCCTGGCCCCCTGCTGACTTTTCCCAGGCAAAATGTTTCCACATCATTCCACATAGGGAACTACCTGCCAATGGATTCCCTGATGCAGTAATAGTTTGCTCCATACTGCCATCTCATGTACACTGCCTATACCACCCAGGTGATGTATAAGCACAGCTCAGTTCAGCTCTACAACCTGGACAAAAATACATTGTCATACATTGCAGGCCTTTTGCACATATAATGCCTGTTAGTTACCACATTTCCTGAAGTACAACCTTGCCGGTGACATACTAGATAGCCAATTTCTTCAAATTGACTGCATTTGACTTTGTCCATTCTGAATTTAGTCTGCATAAACTTTCTTCAATTTTGCTCAAATTCACTGGACAGTTTACTACAGATCTTGTTGACCAATACACAAGCTATCAGACACCTTCTGACACTTAAACTCTGTTTTCTAGATCATGTGGATTCACAAATATTGCCTTGGCCTATTGAGACCTGATTTTAAACAAATTCTATAGAATTCTAAAATTCTTATTAACATATATCTACGTTATACTTGATATTGATACATAATATGCCTTTATGCATGCTATCACTTTGATATATTCTTAGTTAATAATATATTTAGTGATTATTATAGTCATAGTTAAGGATTATTGATACTTTTATTATTAGATAGTAATATTTGTGTTATGTTGATTAAAGTTTTCATATGAGAGTGCATGAATGGGTTCCAGGAGAGAAAGACTCATTCTGGCCAGGACAACAGGGTTGCTAATGAAAATGATTCCCTGAATTTTAGGTTTAATGCTCCCTAAATTCACACCCTTAAATTTTCTCAAGGAAGGTAATTCAAAAACACCTCTCTGTCATGTAAATTACTTAGACATAGATCATTTTTGAGGACAGGAATATGTTATGAGAAATGCTGTGAAAAACGGATAGTTTCCCATAGTTCTGAGTGTGTGGATTCTCTGAAATGGCTCTTAAGCAGAAATGCTGACTTTGTCATTGATTTGAAGTGAGACCATCATGTAGGCACAGCCAATTGGTAAATCAACCATCTAGTTTGGGAAGTTGCAAACAGCGAAGATTCACACCTTACATGGGAGATAGTGATTTACAGCCACAGGATGTCTTCTGGCAAGGTTCAAAGAGAAGACTATCAACACTCCCCAATCTATCTATATCAAAGTAATCTTTATGGAAATCTGAGAACCCTTTGTAATACAGTAACAACCTTCACTTTAGCCTTAGATCAGGTCTATTTAAAGAACAAAAATCCCTTTGTTTAGTGTGCTAGTTTGAAATTTGGGTGTATAAGGGTCTACAAGGCATCAGTATTCATCAGTATTCATGTATTCATCATAAGTAGCAGACTTGTTTAGGTAATTATCACCCATTAGAAGGCCTCTTGTCTATATCCACAGCTCATCCTTTATTCTTGAGTTCCTGGGTGTATGAGTGAGTGAAAGGTTGTGTGTGTGTATTTCCCCAATAAATTCAACAATTTTACGTGTATGTATATTTCCCCAATAAATTCAACAATTAGTTTGAAATGCATTGTCTCTGTCAATCTTGTTCCTAGCTACCTTCATATAAATAGGGATAAGACCCCAGAGTTGATTAACTGAGCTAATTAGAATTCCCCAAAGTCAATTTCATTCATAATATTCCTCCCGATCTAGGCACGGAATGAAATCTTCTAAATGTGGATTTTATTGCACACCTCTGTGCCCAGGCAGGAGGCATTCCATACCTGATCTGGGCTTCTCCTGTACCTTGCAAAGAATGGGAAAATCCTGTTCTTTTCAAAAAGTGCCACAGAAGTCCAGATTGGGTACAGGATGCCTCCTGCCTGTGTATGAAGGTGTGTGATGAAATCAGTGTTTAAATGTTTTCATCCCGCACAGAGCTTGGGAGGAAAGAATAGGAAAAGGTAGTGCGATAAACTCTTATGTCTCATAACTAGGTCAGCCAGTACAGCAGCATGGCTATAATGATTTTACAAATTAGTCAATATCTTGTATAAACTCTCCAAAGCATGAATTACAACAAAATGGGTTAATATCTCACGTTTTCAGCATTTCAAATAGCAACAGAGAGTTATCCTCCCTCCTATTTCCCCCCTATCCTTATTATTTGATATTACTTTGGAAACGCTGGCATGCATCATCTGACAGGACTCAAAAATCAAAGAAATTCTATCCTGCTACAGGGAACTTAAACAATACAATATAATACCAGTAGGGGATGGGTTTCCCTAAATTCTACTCATCTTCAAAAATCTCACATCTATGCACCTATCATCATGGTCATAAGGAGGGTACAGAGGGATTTAGGATCATCTATTGGCTTTGACCTATGTACATCATGCTGACCTCATACTAATAATGCATTATAAAATAAACACTGGAGGTAAGCCAATAGTATTATATGTACAGGTACATGTTACAATTAACACCTTAACACATATACTTGAAATCATTTGATGATCTTAAGTCAAAATTCAAGCTCCACAGCAATACCTACAACTGTCTTAGTTAGTGCCTAAGGGGTATGGTCAACTCAGATGCCCTGACAGTATCAGAAACTATTAGAGTACTTAGGTGTCTTCATATGATAGAGATTTTCCTATGGGCACACAATTTGTTTTTTGTTAAAAATATCATTTTCCTAGAACTGAATCATTTTAGATGTGCTGCAGACCAAAGGGGCTACTGAACTAGAGGCTCCTGGATAGCTCCCATTGGAACTGTGTTCTTGCATAAATCAAAAACTTCTATATGAAGTAATTCAATAGAAAATCATTTCATGCACACACTGGATACCAGAAAGATTCCACCAGCTAAATATACTGGAGCACAATAAATGTTAGAGATGCTCTCCACATGGAAAGATATTAGTCCACATACTTTGATTTTGTCCAGCCACTTCTACCTTCTGGTAAGGATTAATGAAACCTCTTAATTTTGTACTTGAGATAGACCTGGACTTCTTTGCATGTAAATTATTGCAGAGTAATTTGCTATTGGAAAAGAACCTGGAAATGGGCACAGATGCTGAATTGTATAAGGAGCCCTAGTGGCCCCATACATTATCTTCTTCTTCTTGTTGTTATTATTAATTGCCTTCAAGTCAACTTCAACTCATGACAACCCTGTGAATCAGACACCTCAAAGACCCCCTGTCCTCAACTGCTCTGCCTAGGTCCTGCAGGCTTAGGGCCATAGCCTCCTTGATTGAGTCTATCCAACTGGTATGTGGTCTTCCTCTCTTTCTACTGTCTTCCATCTTTCCTAGCATTATTGTCTTTTTAAGTCAGTCATGCCTTCTCATGATGTGGCTGAAATACAACAGCCTCAATTTAGTTGTCTTGGCTTCTAGGGAGAGTTCAGACTGAATTTGTTCTAGGAAGCATTGTTAGCATATCCTACACCCCTCTCACACTGAATATGGGGTTTCATATTTTCATATTTGATATCTAAGATCAGACACATTTTTAAGCGGTCACAATGACCTTTGGAACACTAGGAAGTTAAACGTGTGAAAAGGCACACTGGCCTGAGAACATGAGGGAGTCCAAAATAGAACAATAAAAGCTAAATGGGCTTGCTGCTTACTCTACCCTCCCCCAGACTTTCCATATATCCTGGTATAGCATGAAGTACCCTTTGAGGCTATGAAATCAGAAATAAATATCAGCCCACCTTGCACTCACAGTTTGCCTACTGACTCTATGTGCACAGAAGGTCCCTCTTATCATGCAGTCTTCAAGGCTGTCTTTTACAGTATGAACTGAATCATAGAAAGATAGATTTGGAAGAGATCACAAGGGTGACCTAGTCTGACCCCCTGCCCTGTAGGAATACAAAATCAAATCACCCTCGACAGATGGTCATCAGCCTCTGTTTAAAACCTCCAAAGAAGGAGACTCCACCACACTCTGAGGCAGCATGTTCCACTGTTGAATAGCTCTTTCTGTCAGGAATTTCTTTCTAATGTTGAGGCGAAATCTCTTTTCCTGTAGTTTGAATCCATTGATCCATTTTCTAGTCTCCATAGTGGCAGAAAACAAGCTTTCTTTATCTTCACATGACACCTTTTCAAATATTTAAATACATCTACCATGTCATCTCTTAACTTTCTTATCTCCATTCTAAACATACCCAACTCCCTAAGCCACTCCTCAAAGGATTTGGTTTCCAGATATTTCATAATTTTGGTCATCCTCCTATGGACATGTTCGAGCTTGTCAATACCCTTGATATCTATTGGGGTTGGTTCCAGGACCCTCTGTGGATACCAAAATCCATGGATGCTCAAGTCCCATTAAATACGATGACATAGTACAATGGTGTCCCTTATATAAAATGGTGAAATAAAGCTTTGCTTGTTGGAATTTATATATTTTAAAATTATTTTCAAACAGTGGATGCTTGAATCAGTAGATAAAAAGCTCTGTGGATATGGAAGGCTGACTGTATTCTTCTTGAATTGTGGTGTCCAAAACTCAGCACACTATTCCAGGTGAAGTCTGACTAAAGCAGAATAAAGTGGCACTATTATTTCCTTAGATCTAGACACTGTACTCCTACTGATGCAGTCTAGAATTACATTGGCTTTTCTAGCGACCACATCACATTCTTGATTCATGTACAGTTTGTGGTCCACTCCTAGATCCCTTTCACGTGCATTGCTGTCAAACTAATTCTATATTTGTGTAATCCATCCTATATCTGTGCATTTCATTTTTTCCTGCCTCAATATCTTACATTTCTCCTTGCTGAAATTTATTTTGTTAGTTTTGGCCCAGCTTTCTAATTTGTTAAGGTAATTTTGAATTCTGGGATATTAGCTACCTCTCTTAATTTTGTGTCATATGCAAACTTGCATGCCTCTATTCTATAATCCAAATCATTGATAAAGATGTTGAATAGCATGGGACCCAGGACAGAACCCTGTGTCTTTCCTCTAGTCACTAGAGGAATCATTGGTGAGCACCATTTGAGTTTGTCCGGTCAACCAATTATAAATCCACCTAATGTTTACTAGCTTGTTTGGAAAAATACCATGGGAGGCCTTGTTAAAAGTCTTACTGAAATCAAGATATGCAACACCCATAGCATTCCTTTCATCTACCAAGCTTGTAACTCTATCAAAGAGGAATAAGATTAGTCTGACAAGACTTGCTTTTGAGTAACCATGTTGAGTACTTTTAGTGATCATTACATTCCTTTCTAAGAGCTTACACACTGCCTTTTTACTGATCTGCTCTCACATCTTTCCCATTGATGTCAGGCTGATTGGGTGGTAATTGATTGGCATCTCCTACCCCATTTTGACAATGGGGAGAACATTTTCCCTCCTACAATATCCTGAGACTTCTCCTGTTCTCAAAGATTATTGCCAGTGGTTCTGAGATTATCTTTGCTAGTTCTTTCAATACTCTTGGATGTAGTTCATCTGGCTGTGGAGACTTGGATTCATTTAGATTACCAGGAATCCCTGTATTACTTCTTTACTTATTCTGTGCTGCATTTCCCCTTCTGTATCATCTGCTCCATTTCCTCCTGGCTGAGCACTGTTCTCCTTCTCAGAAAAGACCAAGGCAAAAAAAAATGTTGAGTAATTGTGCCTTTTCTCTGTCCCCTGTTAGCATTTTGCCATTTTTTCCATGCAGTGGTCCTGCCATTTCCTTGTTCTTCCTTCTGATATGGCCATAAGCAAAAAAGCACCCTCCTTTAAACCTCTCTAGCAAGCCTGAGCCTGTTCAGTGCTTTAGTCTTTTCTGACTTTCTCACTACACATGCTGGCTATTTGTTTGGATTCCTTGTTGGTGATTCCTTTCTCCCTTTTTCATTACCTGTACATGTCCCTTTTAAATCTTAGATCAGTTGAGGTTCTTTAGGAATCCATCCTCTCATTTTTCCTCTTCAATGGAACTGCTTGAAATTGTTCCTTCAATATCTCACTTTTAAGAATTTCCCATCCATCACAAACTCATTCCTCTTTCAGTATTTCTGACTATGGGATCACATCTAGTATTTCCTTAAGCTTACTAAAATCAGTTTTCTTACAGTCTAACAAACTCCAGGATCAGATCTAAAATATTTGCTTCCCTTGTTACCTCTTCTACCTTCTGGACATGAAGGCAGGGCAAGTGAGGACTTTGTAGTATCTTATATTCTTAGCAGAGTTTGATTTCTAACAAATATCAGGATAGCTGAAATATCTTATTATTATTACATTTTTCCTTTCTGAATGTTTGGCCATCTGTCCCATGAAGGCATTATCTAAGTCCTCAGTCTGGCTTGGGGTTCTGCAGCAGACCCCCACAATGATATTACTGTTGCTTCTCTCCCTTAATTTTTACCCAGATGCTGTCAACCTGGTTTACAGGATTTAAGTCATGGATCTCTTGACAGATGAAAACATCCTTGTCATATAATGCTATTACTCTCGCTTTCTTGTTTGGTCTGTTTCTCTGAAAAAGGTTATACCCCTCTATTACTACATTCCAATCATGAGACTCATTCAACCAAGTTTCAATAGTATCTGTGGAGATTATCAGACAGGGGGAAATTGGAGGTAAAAAAGGCATACTCCCAGAAATCATGCTGAAGATTTTCAGATGACATTGTGCTTATCCAGGACTTAACCCATGAAGCACCAGAAATGCTCCAGCAACAAACCATTCATGGGACTTCCCATGGGACTTCCCCATGAATGGTTTGTTGCTGGAGCATTGTTGCTTCTTCATGGGTTAAGTCCTGGATAAGCATGATGTGTCCGAAAATCTTCAGCACAATCATGCTACTTTGCCAGGAGTATGCCTTTTGCTCCCAGCTTTGCCTGTCGGATAATCTCCTTTGTATCATATTTACTTTGCTATGTTAAGAGTTCAAGTTCATCTTGTTTATTTCCCAGGTTCTTTGCCTTAATGTAGAGCTATTTAATACCAGGTGTCATTTTTCCTATCTGCTTATTTGAGATTTTTTCTTCCCATTGTTGGTTCTCACTGTTGCTCAGTTTCCTCTATAACATTCAGGGTATTTGTCTCCAGTACATGATGAACTCCTGCCCTCAAGAATACTATCTCCTTGTCTCATATAACTCAGTTTAAAAACCTCCTAATCATGTTCGTGATAGTCTTAGCAAAAAAGATGCCAGAAGTCCATCTTCATGAAACTGGGAAACATGGTCCAAGAAGCCAAATCATTCCAGGTGGCACCATGTTAAAAAACAAAACAAAACCAAAACCCCAAGGCCTCTCCTTTCTCCTCTCACTGAGCTTCACCCTACTCACGCCATCTCTTCCTCAGAGCATCTTGAAGGGATGCAGGTGAATGCCGTGGCCTGTTTCTGTCCAAAGGCATATGTTTGAGCAGTAGAGGTGTCCCCCACTTAGGGTGTCACATGGTGTAGTCCGTGCCCCCAGCACCCCCTAGTTATGCCCCTGATCCCCTGTTTGTTCCTCATCCAGGATACTCTGCTCTGTCCTAGAAAACCTCATGTTCCCTTATATATTGAAGAATAGTTGTTTGACCTTTTCTTCCAACAGGGCAACCAACTTGCATTTGCTGCATCTGCAGTGACTCACATCCTCTGACAAAAACACAAACATGTCAAAGCTGTTGGAGGTGGTAGGAAAAGAGGAAGACTGCGTTACATGTAGACGCAATGAAGATAGGCACATCCCTGAGTTTGGCAAACCTGAACAGGCCTGTTGACAACATGGTGTTGTGGGGATCTCTCATTCATAGGGCTGCCATAAGTCGAAGCTGGCTTGATGGCCAAGAGAAACTGAGGTGTCTTCCCCCACTTCTAATCAGTTCTCCTTGTTTGGAATTTGAAAGGAGGGAAGCATTTGTTTCTGCAGCATTGATATCATCATTGTCAATGGCTTAGTATGGTCACTGCATTCTTATAGCAGGGGAGAGGGGACAAAAATTCCAGTCCAGCCTAGAGCCTAGAAATTTATTTTTGGATTAGAACCTCCAGAACCTCCCAGTTAGATCTCTGAGATCTGGGGACCTCAGAAAAAGACAGTCATAGTCCAAAAATAACTTTCCCAAGCTTTGGAATGATTCCATGTATAGACAATATATGATTTTCGCTGTATTTCTCTTTATCTGGTGTAGTTTTTTTTTTAAATCAACTGTATTGTTTTATATAATGTAATTTTGACTGATGTAAGCCATGCTGAGTAGTGCATAGGCACTAGCAAAGGAGGACTTAAATCACTATATACAGTCAGCCCTCCTTTTTTAATCCATGGATTCAAGCATCCAGAGCTTGAATATATTTTTTAAAATTCCAAAAAGCAAACCTTAATTTTGCTATTTTAAATAAGGGACACCATTTTACTATGGCATTGTATTTAATGGGATGTGAGCATCCATGGATTTTGTTGCCCATGGGGGGTCCTGGAACCAAACCCCAGCAGATAACAAGGGCCCACTGTAATTAAAGAAATAAAATAAGCCAAAAATTCTTCATATATTAAGGCAAATTTTGAGTGAGATATATTTCCTTGTTAGACTCCATTGTTCATCATTACAAAGTTTTTTCTGTACTGACATCAAGTCTTTTGTTGCAATGCTTTAGGTATGTACAAACTGGGTCATCTGTTCTGAATTAAGTTGTGTACATCATGGGAGTGAAATCTAGAGATTTGAGGAACTAGAGAACAAAACAGGACAAACCAAACAAAATAAAACCAGGGAGAAAATAGTTCTTGCTCTACTCAGTAAAGCCAAGAAGGGAGAATGGGTGCTTAAACAAACCCATCATGCTTGTCAGCAATGGTGAATGCTAACCTACATTAAATCTAGTTTGTTATACTGAACAAAGGACAGCTCAGCCCTGTTTTTGCCAGGATTACAAGAACGCAGAATTGTTAATTGGGTTAATAGTTTTAAGAAAAATAAATCACAGGCCTCATGAGTCCAGAGTCTAGGATGGCAGTGAGTGCTGGGAACTATATATAAAAAAAGTTTGGCCTTGGGGGAAAAAAAGAACTATTCAGGGTCAGAACTGACAATTCAGCTTTATCTGGATGTAACTTATCATACAGGCCTGTATATCTGAAAAGCAATGATAAGGCAGAGTGTGAGATTATTATTACAGAGGCAGCCTGATAGAGCCAAGAGTTGCTGAAATTCTGATGGCAGTAGAGAATATTAATACAAATCCATCATCCTGCAAAAGCAAATCTAGTTTGTACTGACTGGCATTGGTACAATTCTGCCAGCATATCAACTGGATATATTGATTCAAGGTGTGGTTCTCATGACACCATAAAATAACAATGGACACATTGAAAGATGGATAATCAGCTTGACACATTTCACCTGGGACAGAGACATACCATATTGTTAGGTGTTTAGGGTCTGCTGTGTTTTGACAGGCTATTTATTGAGAAATGTGCTTCTTTAGATGGTGGTTGGGTGAATTCTGTCTCTTTGTGAATATGGATTGTCCCCAAGGGGTTAACCTGAAGGGTCAGCAAGCCTTGTAAACAATTCTGAATTCAAGATGAAGAGATGGGAGTGTATAAAAGGATTTATATCCTTACAAGATGTATTGCTTGGCTTCAGTTGGATTCCAATTTATTGTATTATTGTGAGTCTTCAAGTTGTTTCCAACTTATGACAACCCTAAGATGACTCTGGGGGGTTGCAGACTGCCAGAAATAGTGCAGATTGAGTCCACTTTTAGGGTTAGAGTTAGTGCTAGGGAATCATGGGAATTGTTTTTTTTCTGAGACATTGAGCCTTCTCTGTCAGAGAGCTCTGGTGCCACAATAAAATACAGTTCCCATGATTCCCTAACCCTAAACCTTAAAGTGGACTCAATTTGCACTATTTCTGGCAGTCTGCACCCCCCCCCCCCCCCCCCAGGAAGCCTGTTTTGTGTCCTTCAAGCTGCTCTGCTGTTTTCAGGTTATTTGGACCTGAATTTTGGGTGAGAAATTATATGCAATCTTTTTCAGACAAATTCTTACACTCCTACTTCCACAACTCTTAAGAATAGAAGTAGGGGAGATGCCCTACCAGGTGTAGACACAAATGATTTTTCATTTTTTTCCAATGGTATGGAATCTATTTTTGCTGTAGAAGGGGAGGCATCACAAGGAAATAACATCAAGATACTCAAATTGGAAAGAAAAAGGCCACAACCTTATTGAGTCCAGCTAACAGGTAGGGATGGTCCAAATGCATGTGGCCTGGATTTGGCATTAGCCAACGTGCCTGTTGATTGATGAACCAAGTTGCCCGGTCATGGCTGGGCCTCAGAATGAGAAAAGGGGTAACCAATTGATTGCATGTTCGCATCTGCACCCTTTGTCACCGGGTGATGCTGATTAGGAGTTGCCCCACAATAGCAACACCTCAACACTCCCAGCATCCTGAGGGACTTCCACCAACTCCTTGATGGCTACACCTCCTCCAACAGTTCACATGGCTGCCCCGTGCAGGAGTCCAAACCTGGCTGGGCACATACTTCCACCTGCCCATTTTATTAATAGAGTCCATGGGCAGGCTGCATCCTGCTGCAGTAGTAGCCACTCCAATAAGGAACAAGTGTCCTTCAAAGTCCTCTGTTGGAACCACATAAGAGGAGTCTCATCCTCATGGGTGAAAAGGGGGCCTTTAATCAAAGGGCAGGATGCCAGATACATGTGTAAAGTCTGAACAGGGCACAGTCGGCAGCCATGGAGCCTACGAGGTTCGATGGTGGACCCTTTCCCCAACTGGTCACACTTAGACCTGCGAAGAACTAAAAACACAGCATTTCCCACAAAAGAGGCATCCCCCTTCTGAAGAGACTGCTCTGACCCATTCGACTTGGAGGAGGGGACAAGCTGACCCACCCTCAGTGCACCAAAGAAGGTAGTGACAAATGCAGCTTGGAAAAGGTGAGCCTTTGCTTTGGAATGACACCCCCCCTTTAATTGAAGAGAGAACCTGGACAGGAATTTGAATGGATCTCCTCCCATCTAGCCATCTGAGGGATGTCTTTCGCTAATCTTCAATGATAAAGGATACACAAGGGTCCCAGAATCCCACAGCCTTGGAAAAGAAGGAAATACCAGCCAAATGGACCGACATGGTGTGTGGTGCAATATCAGACTCCCTCAACCAAACTAGGAATTGCAGGATGGTATGGGCACTAACCAGCCAGCATGCCCAAAGTCCCACCACCCCACAGAAAGTGAAAATAATAATAATAATAATAATAATAACAACAACAAAATAAAAAAGCTTATAGACAGCTCTCCTGTAAGACCTAAGGGTGGCTGGGGCCAAAGAGGACAGGACTCCCTGCATTACAGCATGTTTCCAATATCCCAAAGCTTCTCTGGGAAAGGCATGGGTGAGGGGTCTGCTCTGGGCACCAATTGATGGAACCTGTCCTCCTGGAAATGAGAAAGAGAGTCTGCAATGTTATTCTCCAGGCCAGGCACAAAACAGGCTTTGAAAGTGATATTATTGGGGAGGCACAGCAAGACAGAGTGACGGACCAGGAGCATGACCCACTCAGACTTAAAGGATTGGCGGTTGAGGATCCTGACTACTGCCTGATTGTCACACCAGAAACAAACCACTCGGTTGGCAAAGGACTCCCCCCAGATGTGGACCACCACCAGAATAGGAAAAAAATCCAGAAACATGAGGTCTGGGAGGAGCCTTCCCCTCGCCCAATGGGCACGGCAATGTTGAGTGTACCAGTGGCCCTGAAAAAAGACCCCAAAATCCAGGCTGCCTGCCCCCTCTGAATGGACCAGGAGGCCCTGACCCAGGTTCCAAGGGTGCTGCCATAAGGAAACCCCATTACATTCCTGGAGGAACTCCTCCCATAACCTGAAGTCCTCCTTAATACCCTTGGTGAGGTAGATGTGGTGGTGTGCTGCCCTGACCCCCACCGTAACTCTGGCAAGCTGTGCACAGAACACCCTACCAGGGGATTGTTAGAACAATGGTCTTTGCAGTCCCACTGGGCCTTGCTGTTCTGGGATGCCTGCTTGCGGAAAGCAGTATCGTATGCAATGACTGCTGCCTCCCCAGCTATGGCCTGAGCCTTAAGGACATTGGTCATGTGGTTGGAAAGGTGCCACCCATGCTCTGAATAGGTCAATTGGACAAGCCCCATAAAGATGGAATATCCCACCATCCAGTTGTAGAAGGATTGTTCAGCTGGGTCAGCCTTGGCCTCCTGCTTACCCTTCCTGCTGGATATAGGGGAGCAGCCTGCGGAGAGCAGGCAGAATTATGCCAAGCTAGCAACAGCCAATCAGGAGTAAGCTGGTGACAGCCAATAGAATCTTGGGCTGTTGGTGATAAAAAATTCCGTTGCTGACAGAGTCAGACTGGGTCTGGAAGTGTAACAGTCCAGAACACAGGATTGTGAGGGAAAAGTCCAGTAGTGAGGGACTTAGGGCCTTTGCAGACTGCCAGTAATAGTGCACGTTAAATTGAGGCACTGCCCTGGCTCAGTGCTAGGGAGTCATGGGAATTGTATTTTTTTTCTGAGACATTGAGCCTTCTCTGTCAGAGAGCTCTGGTGCCACAATAAAATACAGTTCCCATGATTCCCTAGCACTGAACCAGGGCAGTGCCTCAATTTAATGTGCACTATTTCTGACAGTCTGCAAAGGCCCTTAGTTCGAATATAGCACTCCAAGTGAGTGAGTTGCTGGTATTTGATATCCTGCAGGATATAGTTAGCCTGAGGGCTAGTATAGACATAGGTCAGAAGGATAATAGTAAATAAGGACTGTGTAAAGATCCTAAATGAGAGTATGTGGTGTTCTCTGTAGTTAAAGAGTGTGTAACAAAGTATAACAAGAACAGATGAATACAAAATCATAACGAATGAAACATTGTTAGCCATTATTCAAATAAAGTTTTATTGTTATTTAATTACAAGCTTGTCTGAACTTGGAATCTTTATTCATGCTACTAACAAATAAATAATAATAATAATAATAATAATAATAATAAGTTTTATTTATATTTCCCACCTCTCCCTATGGATTGAGGCAGGATTACACAATAAAATGAATACAATGTACAAAATATAAACAATAAAGTAATAAAAATCAGAGCAATAATAATAGATTAAGAGAATAGAATACAATATAATAAAACACCGTAAATGAAAATAAAATAAAATAGAATAAAATAAAATAGGCAATCATTGTCAGAGTCTCCAAAAGAGAAACCAATTTTGGGGAATAAACCCTTAGATATATATAAAAGTGGTCTGGTATATCACATATTGAGGCAGCAGTGGATAGGAAAACCTATAGGTCTGCAACATCAGGAAAGGTAAGCAGTGCTCGTGATAAATTGGTGGCAGCTGTGGGATAGTAAAAGCCATAGGGCTGCCATCTGAGGGGGAAAAAGTTAGGTGAAGGAGTGGCTCTTCACATAAATTGGTGGCAAGCATCAGGATATGGAAAAATCTGGTGCTTAGAAGTGTGCTTGATGATCAGTGTTACAGGGTCTGAGTTCGAGGAACTAAACACAAGACTTGATCTGAACTTCGAAGAGGAAAGTTCAGAGGCTTGAGGTTAAAGTAAAGGCATTAGTGTCAGAGGAGTAATCCCTGAGGTAAATGTGAAAGGTAAATTGTAAAAGATTACTCAGAAACTGACTGTGCTGGGGGAAAAAGTATTATTACCTGCCCCTGAAGTAATTTGCTGAGGTAATTGTAGAGGACTGTGGAAGAAAAGAGATAAAGCAAAAGAGTGAGAGTGGGTAAAGTCACTCCATATCTGAAAAAGTACCAAAGCCAGAGCACACTGAGAAAATATCTTAGAAAAGTGATTTCTGAGGTAAAAATTTGGAGTAAAGTAGGAAATCACTGATTTGCCATTAAGATCCAAGTGTTACCTTAGTAAACCATTGATTAAAAAGTAATTGAGAGTATTTCCTGAGGTAAAAGTATTGGATAATAGTAAAGAAATAAAAAAAAGCCTCCTAAGAAAGCAAAACCTACTGGGACAGAAATAGAAGTGGTGGAGAAGAATTGGTAGTGAGTTTGGACACCTCAGTATCCGAATCTCAGGAGAGTGTGGAGATTTGGAAAATTAAGAGGGAAATGGAACTAGCCAGACTTGAAAATGAAGGGCTTTTAAGAGAAAAAGAAATAGAAAATGAGAGAAGAGACAAAGAAAATGAGAGGAGAGAAAAAGAAAGGGAACAAGAACTTGAAAAAGAAATAATAAGATTAAGACAAGCAGAACTGGAAAGTGAGAAAAGAGAATGGGAAAGAGAGAGGGAATTTGAGAGGGAAAAATGGATCATCAATTAGATTGAGGCAAATGTGAAAGCCAGTATCTTGAATACAAACTGTTACTGAGGTAAATAGTTTACTGAGGTAAAAAACTGTTACTGAGGTAAAAAGGCTCCCTGTGTGTGGAAAATCTGTGTGTCAGATCAGAAGGAACCTTAGCTCCTATTTCCTCTTTCTAGTTGTCTTTGAAGTTTTTGATAAGCAAGGACGTCCCCCTCACCAAAAAGGCCAGGTTTTGCCATTTGACTTTTCGTTAATATGGCAGCACTGGTCAGAAAATAGAGATGCAAAATCTTGCCACTTCTCACTTGTGAATATGTAGCTTCCCTGTTGTATACAAATGACAACTCAGATGCTTTCCGCATCTTAACAACTGCTGTCCAAAACAGTATTGATAGCATCTATATCTGTCCTGGAAAGCTGACAGGAGGGCTGATATCAGAGGCAAAGGGAAGCCCAAAGCAAGGTCCATGTTACCAATCCAAACAAGGTAAACAGAAGCTGCCCTGGAACTCCTTACTCTTTACTGTAGAAAATTCCAAATATTTTTCTTTACTTATGTAATGGCTACCTGATCTAGTTGTTTCATTTCACATGCACATACGAATAAACAGTCAACTGAAACATATTCATGGTGCTCTTCTTTTTTTGTTTTTTTGTGGTATAGGAACCTATCACTATTCTTTTAACATTATTTCTGCTTCTGGTAGCATAGAATCATAGAATCATAGAGTTGGAAGAGACCACAAGGGCCATCCAGTCCAACCCCCTGCCATGCAGGAACTCCCAATCAAAGCATCCCCGACAGATGGCCATCCAGCCTCTGCTTAAAGACCTCCAAGGGAGGAGACTCCACTACTCTCCGAGGGAGTGTGTTCCACTGTCGAACCGCCCTTACTGTCAGGAAGTTCCTCCTAATGTTGAGGTGGAATCTCTTTTCTTGCAGCTTGCATCCATTGTTTCGGGTCCTAGTCTCTGGAGCAGCAGAAAACAAGCTTGTTCCCTCCTCGATATGACATCCCTTCAAATATTTAAACACGGCTATCATATCACCTCTCAGCCTTCTCTTCTCCAGGCTAAACATCCCCAGCTCCCTAAGTCGTTCCTCATAGGGCTTGCTTTCCAGACCCTTCACCATTTTAGTTGCCCTCCTTTGGACACGCTCCAGTTTCTCCACATCCTTTTTGAATTGTGGTGCCCAGAACTGGACACAGTATTCCAGGTGAGGCCGGACCAAAGCAGAATATAGTGGCACTATTACTTCTCTTGATCTAGACACTATACTTCTACTGATGCAGCCTAAAATTGCATTGGCCTTTTTAGCTGCTGCATCGCACTGTTGACTCATGTTCAACTTGTGGTCCACCTGGATTCCTAGATCCCTTTCACAGGTAGTCTCATTCAGCCAAGTGTCCCCCATCGTATATCTGTACTTTTCGTTTTTCCGCCCTAAGTGCAGTACCTTACATTTCTCTGTGTTGAATTTCATTTTGTTAGCTTTGGCCCAACTTTCTAGTCTGTTCAAGTCATTTTGAATTTTGATCCTGTCCTCTGGGGTATTAGCTACTCCTCCTAATTTGGTGTCATCTGCAAATTTGATAACTATGCCCCCAATACCGTCATCCAAGTCATTAATAAAGATATTGAATAGCACTGGGCCCAGGACAGAGCCCTGTGGCACCCCACTGGTCACTTCTTTCCAGGTTGAAAAGGAGCCATTGTTGAGCACCCTTTGTGTTCGACCAGATAACCAATTACAAATCCATGTAACAGTTACTTTGTCTAGCCCACATTTTACCAACTTGCTTGCAAGAATGTCATGGGGAACTTTGTCAAAGGCCTTACTGAAATCAAGATATACTATATCCACAGCATTCCCTTCATCTACCAAGCTGGTAATTTTATCAAAAAAAGAGATCAGATTTGTCTGGCATGACCTGTTTCTCTGAAACCCATGTTGACTTTTTGTGATTATGAAATTATCTTCCAGATGTTCACAGACTCTCTGTTTAATGATCTGCTCCAGAATCTTTCCGGGTATTGATGTCAGACTAACTGGACGATAATTGTTGGGATCCTCTTTTTTCCCCTTTTTGAAGATGGGGACAACATTTGCCCTCCTCCAGTCCGCTGGGACCTCTCCTGTTTTCCAGGAATTCTCAAAGATTATTGCCAATGGTTCTGATATTACATTTGCCAGTTCTTTTAATACCCTTGGATGTAATTCATCTGGTCCTGGAGACTTATATTCATCTAGATTAACCAGATGTTTCTGTACTATCTCTTTACTTATTCTGTGATGAAATTTCATAGCAAAGTTTCTGATAAAGAAGTAATGCCCAGGAACACAACTATGGCTGTGCTTGAGAGGTCCAATAAAACAAGAGCGAGGGAAGGAGACTGAAGGAAGCATCTAAGGACGTTATCACACAGGGGGTCGCGGGGAGAAAGTGGAAATAAACCGGACAAGTGGAAGACTTTAATTTATGGGATTTGTCCCATCCCGCCTCATCTGATAACTAAATTCGAATTTAAAAGGGGGTTAATTCGAACGAAAACCTGATCTTTTCATTTCCTCAAAAATCCCGAAAATGAAAAGATCAGGTTTTCGTTCAAATTAATCCCCTTTTAAATTCGAATTTAGTTATCAGACGAGGCGGAACAGGACAAATCCTGTAAATTAAAGTCTTCCGCTCGTCCGGTTTATTTCCACTTTCTCCCTGCGACTCCCCGTGTGATAACGTCCTAAGACTGTATACACTTGGGACCATCATGGTAATTGGAGCCAAGCAAGCAGTGGAACATCAACATCATGAATTGTCAACCTTTCTGCTTCATGAGCCCTGACAACAATAGCACAGAGTCTGACAACAATAGCACAGAGCCTGGGAACAAAACAAAATTGGACTGGGAGGGAGACTTCCACAAACCCAGCTGTAGGGCTTGGAAAAGCATCCTACATGTCATCTGTGCTGTAGGTAATATTATGTGGGATTTAACAGTAGTTATGTAAAGAATTCTTGTCAAAATTTAACAAACACATGAAATGTCTGTTATTCGAAGATTTAATAAGCTTTTTAAAGAGAAGAAATTATTAGAACTTCTCGATCTCAAGTAAGAATTTTGTTTTTTAAACATTTGCAAATGAAGTGAAGGGACGGGAACTTTCAGCTGACAATTCAATGGTCAGGATTTGCGTATTTTGCATAATCAAAGCTACATTCACACTGGGTTTAACCAGAGGCTATTTCCTTGTTAGGGTGATGTCCTCCCCCATCTTTGCTTAGAAAAACAAATGAGAACAAAAGGAGAGAGCATTTTGTGTGTAGGTGGTGGTAGATACCTTCAAACCTTCTCCTCTTTCTCATCATGCTCTCCTATTCAAATTCTCACAGAAACACTGGATATTGTTCTGCCTCTGCTGTCTGTGTTTCTCCCAGTTGTGTTGTGTGCAGGTCCAAGTAATTTACTTCTGGTGAGCTAAGTGAACTTTATTTACTTTGGTTTAATTGTTATCAACAGAAGATTACTGCAGACCAGAGTCTGAGCAGCTGAAGGAAGTTGTAAAAGTATTCCCTGCTAAATTCTTCTTCTCATTTGTTTTTCAAAGCAAAGGTATGAAGTGAGCAATCATGGAGGAGGGTGCCTTGTCTCCTTTCATCCTGTTGCTTTGTCATGATCATGAATGATGATGGTTCTGCCCCTTGTAAAGCAGAGAATGTTTGATTTTGTTTCATTTAAAGAAAGCCTCTTTAAATGTTAAAGCTAGAATTTATTTATTTAACCTATGATTGCTTTGCTTTTGGGCAGGGAGAATCCAGAATGTCCCTGAGGTTTAGAGTGTGTGATCTACCCAATGTCACCCTGTGGATTTACATGGCTGAACTGGGATTGGAACACCATAGAATCTCATTGGGTGACCTTGGGCAAGTCGCATGCTCTCAGCCTCGAAGTCCAACTCCAGAATCCTAGGTATTCCTTCATGGTAGAAGGGGGTTGGATGAGATGACCCTTGGGAATCCCAATGCTAAGATTTCTCCATGGCAGAATTCCTGCTTAGCAGGAGAGCACATTTGCCATTTCACCCCACCCTGCCCCTTTTCTCTTTTGTGAGGGCCACATTCTCTCAGCCTTAGGGGCAGCCTATGGCAAAATTACCCTTTATGCCAAAAAAATTCCTGTGATAGGTTTGCCTTAGGATCACATCATCCACTGCCATCCTGATGTTGAACAGAGGGTGAGATTACATGTCCTCTAGGATCCTATGTATTCCTATGTGTTCCTTAATAGCAGAAGGGGGTTGGACTGGATGGTCCTTGAGGACCCCTCCCCCAAGTCTACCATTTCTTGTAGGAGCTTCAACCAAAATTTATTAGTTGATATTGAGTTTTTTCTTTTTGTGTGCCTTCAAGTTTTTTTCAAGGTGAGGAATGTTCTTTAAACCTCTGCCTAACTTCCCTTTGACATGCTAATTAAATTATCACAAATACACTTAATTAGTGTAAATGTTCGCCTTATCTTTTATTGTCATTCAGGAAATCTGTGAAAAATATTTCTCTCACCCGTGACAGGGAGAGAAAAAAAATAACCTTTTGAAAGTGGGACTTTTGAAATGAATCCCCCCCCCCCAAAAATCGCATCTAGTTCTCAGTGGACAAGAAGAAAAAAATCTGATTTGTCACAACACTATGTGACAGGAATGTTTTCAGCAACTACAGCTATTGAATACACTTTGTTGCATATTTAAGTGTAAAAAAAAAGGATAAAAGAAAAAAAGAAGAAAGAAAAAGAAAAAAAGAAGGAAAGAAGGAAAAAAAGAAAAAGAAAAGAGAGCCCCATGGCTTTCTGTTCCCTGTTCCTTAGTTAGTTGGGTTTTACCTGGATTCTGCATGCATTTACCACAATTCCTAGTATAACTTTCTCAACTAATTGTCTCAGAAGCATTTCTACTTCCAGCCTTTCCTTAACCTGCCTCTGTGATATTACAAGAAACCACTCCTCGGGCACATCAAGGGCCTATCCCTGTGACATAAAAAGAACCTGTCCCTGGTGTTGGTTTTTTGGGGGTAATTTAAGTTTCCTAAGGCTTCAGCCTTTTTAAAGGAAATAAAAATATTAAAAATCAAAAGCCAAGTCTGTTAGAGTCTAGCTTTAAATTAGCAGAGTAGCAGTTGCTTAACTTTGTTTCCCTAAAAAAATAAGACTGAATCAAAAACAACAAACACATAGTTTGTAGTTCAAAAAGCAATGATGGCTTTATTCTACATTTACACAAAAAGCTAAATCCTAATCTAACAGTGATGGTTTAGGTAAGAAGAGAAAATCTCACCACCTTTAAGAGAGCAGGAAGATGGAACAGCTCAGCTGAGAATCCTAAGAGAAGGAATCTGTTGGTCCCAAAGAGAGAGAGACCTAAGTCACATGGTTAGTTTGAATGAGAGAGAGAGAGAGGGGGAGTTTGCCTAAAGGAAATCCCTATCTATCTAAGGAGGGGGAAAAGAATGCAAAGATCTTCCAACAGTTTTTAGCCTTGAAATCTCACAGAATGTGATGCTACTGGCCAAGCAGCTCTAGCTGACATGTAGCCCTCACTGTGCTCATGCAACTTTTGGAATACCTTATACTTTTACCACTTTACATTACTTTATTGCATGCACATTACATATTTGCATGAAGCTGCTTTGCTTTTTGCTTTGCTTTATAGAAATTATTGTGAATTGCCTAGGTAGTGAGCTAGGTCACAATTACATTTGCCACTCTGTAACCCTGAGGTGTGTCATACAGCTGTAAATATTTGTTTAAATTATTTGTTGCACTTTTCTTTCTTTCTTTCTTTCTTTCTTTCTTTCTTTCTTTCTTTCCCTCCCTCCCTCCCTGCACATCTAATAGAACAGGACCTAGAACAGGTAAGGTAGTTATTGTAATGTGTACTCGGACTTCTTTATGCCCAAAGGTTAAAGGGGAAGGCCAGCAGTAAGGCGACATAGTTCTGCAGTTTACAATGCTGTAACTTTATTCTTCCTGTCCACCTCCTCCCTGCCCTCAGCAGAAGTCATAGTTTGGCACCACTCTAGTAAGAACCTGAGACGACAAGGTGCATTTATGCGATTCTCTCTGAAAAGTGTGCCTCTGAGGCTTGTGCTCTGTTAATCTTGTATCTGATTTCAGATTGGCTGGCTTGCCAAAAAGCCCTTCAAACTTGGAGTTTATGTTTGAGCTGCAGCAGCAGCAACTGCAGCTGCTCCTTCTACCATGGCTATTAAGGAGAAGAAAGGATAAACAAGAAACTCATACAGACCTGAGTCATTTTTGCAGTAGCTATGTATGGCTGTCTCTGACATGAATGATGTGCCACAGATATCCAGCTGGGCAGAAGTAGCACTTTCCCTTCTGGAAGTGCACACACAGACTATTTCATCCTTTGCTTTGTTTGCTGAGGTGTTGCAGTATTTTTTAAGATACGTACGGTATGTGCATTTTGAAAATCTTAATAACTTAGTTCAAATAGTTTGTCACCTGCCTGAATGTTATATCTCATATTTCACATTGTAAGAATGAGAAAGGGGACATGACGGCAACAGCAATAATGGATAGGAAGTGAGGCTACAACACACATAGCCAGGGGCCTCTTCTCTCTTTTTCTTTACTGCTTACATCTTTCTAGGAATCTTAGAAGCTTTGCATCAATGTATGCATGTAGTTCCTGCAGAATTACAACAGAATCTCATAATTAATCTGCTTTGTTGTTCTTAGCGGCACTGGATGATATGTTGGAATATCATGTTTCCCTGATCTGTTTAGTTATGTGTAACTGTTCCACATCCACACCTACCAGATTTACACACAGTGGTGTAACTGTGAGGATTTCAGCTTATATCCCACCACACTGCCACCAACTGTGTAGATTCGTCTCAGGCAATCTTGCCACTGTGGCCAAATATGGGGCAGTAGTGTCCCCGCCTCTGGTGTCACCCGGGTTGAGGTGTGGGGCTTCTGCAAGGAGGGGCTGGGGTGAGTTCAGCCTTGTTGAACATGCATGTGCCCCACCCTTTCTTCCTGTGGCAAGGACGTGCAGGGGGCCTGGCTCCTTGCTGCGGGCCACTTCTCCTCAGAGGAAAACCAGGCTGTGGCAAGGAGGGGCAGGGTGGGGTGGCAACTCGGTGTCACTCCCCCAGGGTCATCTGGTGCAGTTCATATCACCACACTCCCTAGTGATGCCATTGATGTGGGGTTTCTACCCTTTAACCACCAACAGAAAACTTCCACAGTGCTCACTGCAATTCCAAGAGTAAAGACTTTCCCTGATCCCCACCCAAGCAACAATATGAGGTCTACCTCCTTTCCCGCCTCTGTGACACTCATGTTGAGGACTGTCTAAATGCTCTCAAAGTACCAATAAGGATTTATGGAACCTCTATCCTCAATGAATACCACCACTCTCT
Source organism: Phrynosoma blainvillii (assembly GCA_026167975.1). Classification (NCBI taxonomy): domain Eukaryota; kingdom Metazoa; phylum Chordata; class Lepidosauria; order Squamata; family Phrynosomatidae; genus Phrynosoma; species Phrynosoma blainvillii. Next base: position 45,394,544 of record JANUYF010000003.1, on the reverse strand, counting down.
GTTCAATGCTGCCAGCATAGGCATCTTGTCTGATTCTAGACTCTTAGATAAATAGCATTTCTGGAAGGCAAAAGTTTATAAAAACAAAAACAAATTTTTATTTAAAGAAGTTAAATAAACACAGTTAAATAACACAGCAGATTACTTATTTTTCACATTTAAAACACCACTATCTTTCTCTTCTCAAGCTAAGTCAGGCCCTTACCAAGCACTCAACTACGGCTCAGTGCTAAGGAATCATGGGAACTGTAGTTTATTGTGGCACCAGAGCTCTCTGACAGAGAAGGCTCAATGTCCCAGAAAATAAATACAATTCCTATGATTTCCTAGCACTGAGCTAGGATAGTTAAAGTGGCCTCAAGCTGCATTATTTCTGGCAGTCTGTAAAGGCCCTAAAACTCTCTTCTCTCACTCTAGTTCTAATATAACTCAAATCACTCTCAGACTCCTTTTTAACTGCACTTCTCTCAAATATCAGGCAAACTGAACACTTCTCAAACCCTTGACTAACTGAACTCTCCACTCAAACTTCACCTCCCAATTGTCATTCACCAGACTTATGCAAATCTCTTAAAACATTCCAGCAACCAACATTCACTTCAATACCCCCCTGCCCCATTCCCAACAGTTCCATGCCTCATAAACCAAACAACATTTTCAAATACAAACCAATGAAGTGTGTGTGTGTGTGTGTGTGTGTGATTAAAATCAAAAGTGGTTGAAGGTCTGAAACCAAATATACTTGTTTCCCCCCATAAAACTTGCTTCTGGTGTCATCCAGGAGTAAATAAATAAATAACTTTTCCAGAGATATATTTCAGCATGGGGTTATATGCAAAAACCTCAGATCCTTTTCAGTGGCTGCTCCAGTTGTGGAATTCTCTCCCAGTGGAGGATTGGTTAGCTCCCTGTCTCCTTTCCTTTCAATGGCAGGCTAAGAGCTTCTTATTCAGGTTGAAAATCTATGCAATAGAATCTATGTCGTGGATTGTGTTTTTAATATTTTTATCATAATCTGTGTTTTTATATTGTTTTGGTGTTTTGCTTTTAATTGAATGGCTATGTAATTCTTTTAAAAAACTTTTGAATAAATCATGTTTTAACTGTGCCCTGTTTTTTAAATATTGTAAGCCACCTTGAATTCTGAATATGAAGGTAGGTAGGAAATCAATCAATCAATCAATCAATCAATCAATCAATATTAAATGGTACATGTACCTCATTGGCCACATTTTGTCTCTGCAATTTGGATTTAATATTCACAGCACATATACAAACAATACAACACATGCTGTAGCTACAAGAGGATGCTGAAATGTTCTCGGCTGTTTTTCCTTCAATGCCTCCTTTAGTCAGCACAGGAAGTTAGAGTAGTATTCTGAATGCATTGTTTGGCTCTTATGAAGATAGTTAGTCATCAAAATACCTTCCTTATCCCAAAAAACTGTGGACATGACCTTTCCTGCTGACCTTTGAGACTTAAATTTCTTTGGCCATGGAGAACCTGGCTGCTGCCACTGCAAGGAGTGTTGTTTGGTCTCTGGATCATAGTGATGTAGCCACATTTCATCAACAGTGGTGAGTTGTTCCAAAAAATTATCACTAGATCACTCAAAATGTTGCAAAATCAACTTGCAGGTATCCATTTGATTTCATTTCAGCATTCAAACATTTTGGCACCCCCTTTGGTGATAGTTTCTGCATGGCGAACTGCTCATGGGTTATAAACACAATGCATTCCCAGGATATCTCTAGTGCCTCAGCCATTGTCTTAGCTGAAATTTGCTGATCTGCTAAAATCAGGTCATGAACATGCTCAACAATTGCAGGAGCTGACACTGTTGAAAGTCTCACAGACGTGGCTGCATCTCTGGTCTCAAAATCTCCACACTAAAAGTTGGCAAACCACTTCCTCACAGTTGAGCAAGATGGGCACTTGTTACTTGATGTTTCCATCATACACTCATGGATTTCCTTTGGAGTTTTCCTCTGCAGGAACAGGAACTTCATGATGGCCTGGTTTCAAGTATTGCACTTGAAAATCCCACACTTTTTGTTGACATGGTTCTATCAGAAATTAGAGCTATGCATCTGCAAATTGGCATCTTACAATCAAAAGAACACTGTCAAACTACAGTGACAAAATTATACTCTGATTTTGGGAAGTGAATCAGGCTGAGAACTTTTCAGCCTTTTCTCATATACGTTAGAAAAGACATATTGCCAGATTGTTCCCAGTATGTAAGGGTTTTTTGTACTCAGCTTGTGCCATGATGGGGCAAATGCCTGCCCCCCTTTATAGGGTGGTTGTAAGCCATGGGGCAGTCAGTCTGCCACATGGGTACTGCAAGTGGCATAGGCTGCATCCGGAGGTCCCTTCTATTAGCTGAGAAGCACTTCCATTCAAGAAAGGTGCCCCGATTCTTTCCTTCCACAGGAGTCTTTTGACTGATATTACTCTTTATTCCCTTGAGTAGACATTCAAAACTTAAATTTATAAAACTGCCTAAGACAGTGAGGGGAAAAGCCATGTTTAAGAGGACTGTGCCAAGAAGATGCCTACCCCTTTTATCCAGTTTTATAGGCAATTTACATATACCAGGTAAAGTGAACCTGAATAAGAATTTGGAAAAGTCACTTTGTTTTGGTTATGGTAGCTGGTGAAGTCTAGAAACTATAGTTCTTTTCCAGCTCTCCAATCAGTTAATAACAGCTGCTGTCGAGGTTAAGCAGAACATAGGCACCAAGGATGCACTGCTATTTTGACTATTTGCCAAGTATACTGTGAGACTAGAAATAGATGTTTAAAGACATTCTGAACGGCTGTAGTTGACAGTCCAGGCAAACTGCTTCTGGATATGACTTCCCTTGGCCACAGGCATGCCTTGGGAGGGGAAACAGAGTGGCAAAGGCACCAAAAGAGCTTGACATGTCAGGAAAGCCTAAATCCAAACTTAAATTTATCCTAAGGATAGTAATATGAATGAGCTGATATTGCCAAAAGGCATCTGGAGCCTTTCTACAACAAATTGCAATAGTTAAATGAATGTGATATAGAAGTGCAATATTGTTGTTCTGCAGGCCAATGCCATCTTAAGTTTTATTATCAAATGGAAGGATGTTATCTTGGGTTGATTTCACATGATTAATCTCTGTGCTGGTGCTAATTTCCATTATATAGCCTGGTAGTCCTGAAGGCCTCATCATGCTGTGGATTTATGTGTGACTTGCCCCCATATGTCCCCAATCAGATCAGGGAAATCTGGCCACATTTTGCTCCCCCTCTTGGCAATTTCAGGTTAAGGAGAAGCCTTTTATTTTTTTTTAAAAAACCCAGAAGCTTAATTTTTTGGGGGGTGTATGTTTGAGGACTTGGAAATCACAAAAATAACTTGGGGTACATAAGGGACTCTCCAAAATTTCACAGATGAAAGCCGGGGCACATGTCAACAAAATTGTGGTCAAGATGGCAAAAGTTATTAATAAAGAACAGACAAGGTAGGAGAGAGTGCAGCAGTTTGCTTTTGCCTCAGCCTATTCAGAAAGACAAGATTCTGCTCCCACCTCTTCTCTCTCTTCTGCTGAGTTAATTGAGTGCAAACTACTGTTGAACTTTGAACTCAGTTTGCAGCAACTGAAGTAAGCTGAGGACAAAGGGGGAAAGTGGGTGATGACATTTTAAAAGCAGCTGAAAAAGTGGGACAACAGAAGACTAATGAGGACTATCCCTTCCAAACTGGGACAGTTGGTGGTATTCCTTCCACACTCCTGTTTATGAAAGACAAAAACCTCTCCCTGCTCCATGAGAGGGTGTCACATATATGCATCTTCATGTACCAATAAGCCAGTAAGAACAAGAATATAAGAACACTGGTTTTACTTCAAGTAGTTGCATGTTATGGACAAGCAAGAAGTTCTTTTAACTGCTGATTTTTAACTGCAAAATTGGCCACCTGGGTCATAGGATCTACTTGTCTGAAGGGCTGCCTGTCCTTGATCTATCAGTGAAGTGGGGATCACTCACTGACCTGGCAGTGAAGGAGAAATACTTTATTGATTTGTTACTAAAATTCTCCAGTTCAAAGAGCTGCATTAAGACAAGATGTTGGATTCAGAGATAGGGCATTAATCAGGTTGTCTCTAAATCACTTTGCATACAATGACATGAAGTAGCCAGTATAATAATGCAAGGTAAATATTCTGGGATAACTTTGTCTTTGTTGGGTAATCAACAATAAGCACTAGGGATTTCCATCAGGAAGAAATGCATCCCCACTCTGGGGGCTTTATCACACAAAACTCTACTGCCAAAATAGTGATCTTTCTAGAAATGCTATGCAATCACTATACTCTCTTTCCTATTGCACATTTCCAGGACTGCATCCTTCATTTGTGCTAAAAGTATTTCATGCAGTATTTGGAACTGCCCACCCCCTGACCATCTAAAATTCACAATAATGTGGAACTGAACTATTGTAATAGACACTGAAGCAGAATAGTAGCAAGAAAGGAAGTGACTAATGGGTTTTTGTGTTAATGAAAATAAACACTTTTCAAACAGTCTCCCACTGGGACAAGAACTGAAGAGGGATGGCATCATGTGATAAGCCCCAGCCAAATTATCCTGGTGTTATTGCGATTTACTTTCCTTGTGTGATAAAGTCCTAAGGTTCACAAAGGGATCTCTTTTTAGCCAAGGAGTTATTATTATTATTATTATTATTATTATTAACATTTATTTATACAGCACTGTAAAATTTGCAATTTTACAGTTCAATTAACAATATAGAAGATCTCCAGGGAAGCTGTCTAGAGCAGTAAAAAGAATTGCTGTTTCCTTCCAAGTCTGTGATGATCAAATTTTTGGAGGTTTCAGTTCACAGTCTAGCCATCTGTAGGAACCATTATTAAGGAACCATTGTCAAACAACCATTAAGAGGAACATAATAAGGGATTTTTTTTAAAAAAATGACTACATCAAACCTCTTAGTTGCATAAATTATACTAGTGAAATAAATTAGGTGTTATCTGTCCTATGGTGGAATAAAGTAACACCACATTGCAGAAATCAGTTTGGCCTAGCCACATGGTAACAGTGTTCACAAATTGCCTTTAGACAGATGAGACCACACCATGTGCCTTCAAGAAGCCTGTGAATTTCCTAGGGTTGATGAATCCTCAAAGGTGATTTTGCCAGTTCCTTCCTCTGAAAGCTAGTCTACAGCACCTAGTATTATTCCCTGGCAGTCTCCCATCCAAGTACTAACCAGGGCTGGCTGTCTCTACATGGTTTCCAAGCTCCAGATGTTGTTGGACTGCAGCTCCCAGCATTTCTCAGCATTGGCTACACCAGCTAGGGACTGCTGAAACTTGCAGTCCAGCAATAGCTCAGTTCAGTGCAGTGTATGTGTTGAAGAGAGCAGGGTAGAGAAAGAAAATTAGAGCTTGGAAAAATTTGGACTACAGCTCCTACAAACTTCCTTGTAGCTATAGGACTTGTAGACAAAACTGAATCTCAACACCTCATTGGCAAGATAGCTTTACCTTCACTAGTGTGTGAAAATTCACACCCTCTTGCACCTCTGCAGTTTTATTGCAATGATGCCATAAAGCAAATGAACAAGCTTCAAAAGAAATTTCCCATCTCTGATTGGAATGGCTGATTGCTGGCCATTGTGAGAGACAAGACATTGTAATTATTTCACACTTTTTGTGTGGAGGAGAAAAGTAATGTTATTGTCCACCATTCTTCAGGCACGAGAACTATTATGTCATTTTACAACATTAGTTACAAACATGAGTCTATAAAACTTAAGCAGAGCAGTGGAAGATAAGGAGTCTCGTAAGTGTCTCATCCACAGGGTCGCTCTGTGTTAGGGCTGACTCAAGGACAGCTAATAACAACAAATTATTAGGTTATGTTATTATGTTATCTTGATAGATTTAATAAAATATTACTAAAAAAAGAATATTAATCCAGCCAATTAGGACAGACTTAAGAGGAATGCGCCATCAACCAGCAGAACAACTTAAGAGGAATGCGCCATAAACCCCAGTACCACACCACCTAGCTGAGGAAAGGAGATTGTTGGGCACTGTTGTGAATGACAGACCAACAGAATCCTGAACACTCACCTTCAGATACATGCTCTCATAACACACAGTGGAGTTAATATTTAAAATTGCTTGTATATGAAGACAATGAGCGAATATTGAAGTAGGGTCGAGTACAAACTGGAGATACCTTGGAAGTCAAATGTAAATATTTGCAGATACATGCTCTCAAAGTGATGGGTTGTGGAATGGAACATTCTAACTCCTGTCCTCAGAAAAGCAATCTTTTATCAGAATGGCTTGATTAAACCCGATAATAGAATAAATGCCTCTTTTGTAGGTGTACCTTACTTGCATTGCCGTGAGCCTTTCTGGTACTAAAACTCTTGATTTTGTAGTATGTTAATTTCAAATTGCAAGTCCCTGCAATATTTAGCAAACCTTTCTGGTACAGAAGCACTAATTGCGCATAGATTTCTGATTGTGTCAGAAATCACAATTTCTGGTCATCACACAATTCCTTTCCTTGTGGTATAAATGCTAAGCAGAAAACATGTAAGTGTGGTATATGTGTCATAGGTTAGAGAAAGTCAGTAGGTTTTAAAAAGATGAAGGTAGTATGACAAAGATGCCAGATCATGGTTTACATATCCATTTCCTCTTCTCAAGGATAATTTATAGCCAAATTGGTTTTACAGTTTTTTAAATCACTCTGCTCGACCCATGATGGATGATGGGAGAAAAGAAAAATGGGCACTTAGCTTATGAGGAATGTCTAAAATGTGCTGGATGCTGTCTTTAATCTATCATTTCCAGATTCATACCTAGATAAATGTCGAGAAGGCCTGAAAACAGAATTACCATTACCTGTCAACATTCACTGCATATCTGAGATTTTCAGTAGTACAAATGTTGTCCAGGACTGCCAGTATTCACATGTGAATATTAACACTCACTGTATTTTCAAAATTTACTACAACTGATATATATGTAGGGACAGTAGCATCCCTGGGGGGGGGGGTGCGGGCTTCACTGAGTGACACCCCAAAAGTGGAGGGGACACCCCAGAATGGGGGATGACACCCAGAAGGCCCTGCCCTCTGTGGGCACTGCTTCAGCCTCTGTGGAACCTCCTGGGGCCTGCGTGCGAGCTCCTGGGGGCCTGTGTAGGCATTCTTGGGGCATGCACAAGAGCTCCTGGGACTGTGCATGCACTTTTGGGGCCTGCTCAGGAGCTCTTGGGCCTGTGTGGGCACCATTCTGGGCTGCATGGGTACAATTCCAGGCCACACAGGAGCTCCTAGGGCCTGTGTGTGGGCTGCTCCAGGCCACACAGGTGGTGTTCTGGCCTGCACGGGTGCTCCCATGCATCCCTCACCCCGCAAACTCCACTGAAAGTCCAGGACCAGTAGTCCTGCCCCCCAGGAGTCCCGTCCTCATACTGGGTATTACCTGGTGTGGGAATACCACTATGTAGGGATAGAGAAAATCTGCCAATTTCAGCTTCACCCACACACAGATACATTAAACTTTAAGTTCTTTCCTTCTCAGAAATGAATATTGGTGCAAATATTGGTAACTGCTTCATAAATAATCTAAAATGCAATTCTCTTTTGCCTCAATCAAATTCAGCAGACACCACTGTTCCCAAAATGGAGAAGACAATTTTGTATCTTAAGAGTAGCCAACACTGATGAATTCCTTGCTTTATTTTATCCTCCTGAGACCTGTTATGGGCCTCACCCTACTTTCTATTTTGCTGGCAAATCAAGTTCAATTTGGGCAGCAAAATGGGAAAAGTCATTTAAAACCACAAGGAAATGCTTGCACAATGTGCTCCCCCCCCCCCCCCCCCGGAATATTGAGATCCATGGAGGAGGCCTCATCAGACAAGGAAGGGGAAGATATGAGCCTAGGCTTCAGTCAGTCAGAGGATGCTGACATCTCCACCATGAAAGCAAGACCTGGACCCTTACACACAGACCTTGAACAAAGGGAGTTCAGAGCTGAGCTACTTCATCCTTCAGGTCATCATAGACTTAAATGGCAGCAACAAAAGCCAAGGCCTGCCTTAAAAGAGAAATGTTGAGATAATGAGGCCAACTGTGCTGACTTCCATATAAGTATAAATTAGCACAACCAAGGCTGTTCCTGTGGTGTGAACAACCCATTCATGTCTCCTTGGCATTAGGATATTCCCTGAGGTCTGGTTTCCTGGACTTCAGCTTGCTCTTTGGACTCTTCTCCTTGGTAATTCCCTGACTCATATTTGACCCCACTTGAAGTGCTTTTTGTAGTAAGCTACTTTGACCATACCTCTATTCTTATGGGACTTTTGTGAATGATCATGGAGTGGATTGTTTTCTTGAATTAGAGAAGATTACTTATAACATCAGGTTTTAGAAATTCAGAATTTAGAAATTCGCAAATTTAGAAATATTGTTTAGGGGGAGGACTTCTGGTGGCATGGTGATGAGAGAATCCTCCTAAAAGTACAGCTCTGACGGGAGGATTGCCGGTCGTAGGGACAAGATCTTCAAGACCCTGATGTCTGGGGGTGAAAGTTTCTTCCCCAGTTAGGGGAGAAGCAGAGGGGCTCAGCAGTGACCTGATTGCCGTGCCTGGCTTACCAGAAATTGATTGGAAAGAGATCGAGACTAAGCAGACAAAGACGATCTGGTAAGGGGGAGCTGGCATGGAGGTTTGAGCTGACCACGTCCACGGTTCGGCTGCCGCTAAATGCAGCTTTAACGGAGCCACCACTTTCAACTAATAAGTAAAGACAACTTTTACTTAGCCAAGCTTGTCTGATTTGGAGCTTAACCTTCTACTATAAAACCATTTGTTTCTATTTAATCGGAGTACCATCAACAGAGTATAAGAGAAAGTAATGAAAGTAAAGAAACAACAACAGGAAAAAGTATAAGTAGAAAATGAAAGCGGTCTGATCTAAACAAACAGACTAAAAGGACTAAAGGGTGAAAGGACTTTGGATAATTGAAAAATAATGAATCCGCTCCCTGTGTATTTAAAGAAATCAAATACAAGGCTTTAGAACTTCAGATCAAAGCTTCAGAATAAAGACTTATTAAAATTTGGTAACCCGTAAGGGACATTGATACAGTGGTAACCTTTCCCAGACTTGGAACTTTTTTCTGGAGTTGAACTCTTTTGCCTCTTTTTCCCCCTTTCAGGATAAAAGACTCTGACTTTCTCCTTTTCTCGGGGCTTAGGAATCTGGATTCTAAACGTTTTAGACGCCCTAAAAACTCCCCTTTGGGATTATTGTTTTTGAAGGAACAAGGACTTTATAACAACAGTGCTAATACTTTATAGAAATCCAATTTACAGTGACTGCAGAGCAGAGACGAATTGTCCATGACGGAAACATGGCGGATCAAATAAGGTAAACAAGGAGCGGACATGACACAAGCAAATCAATTATTGAGTAAAAATAACAATAATAAAGAAATAAAAGAGACAAAGGACTAAGTAATTGTTTGAGATTATTCCATGGAAATTAAAGGGATAAAAGATAGTGGATTTAAATGGATTGTGGAAGAAGGGCAAGCGATCGACTTTCCAATATGAAAAAAGATGGGAGAAAACAAGTCACATGTGTGGATACAGAATCCATGGCTTAGCGGCTTGACTTTGAGGATTGTTAAAAATATTCAAGAACTTCCAAGCACGGCAATGAGATAGTACAGAAACATCTGGTTAATCTAGATGAATATAAGTCTCCAGGACCAGATGAATTACATCCAAGGGTATTAAAAGAACTGGCAAATGTAATATCAGAACCATTGGCAATAATCTTTGAGAATTCCTGGAAAACAGGAGAGGTCCCAGCGGACTGGAGGAGGGCAAATGTTGTCCCCATCTTCAAAAAGGGGAAAAAAGAGGATCCCAACAATTATCGTCCAGTTAGTCTGACATCAATACCCGGAAAGATTCTGGAGCAGATCATTAAACAGAGAGTCTGTGAACATCTGGAAGATAATTTCATAATCACAAAAAGTCAACATGGGTTTCAGAGAAACAGGTCATGCCAGACAAATCTGATCTCTTTTTTTGATAAAATTACCAGCTTGGTAGATGAAGGGAATGCTGTGGATATAGTATATCTTGATTTCAGTAAGGCCTTTGACAAGGTTCCCCATGACATTCTTGCAAGCAAGTTGGTAAAATGTGGGCTAGACAAAGTAACTGTTACATGGATTTGTAATTGGTTATCTGGTCGAACACAAAGGGTGCTCAACAATGGCTCCTTTTCAACCTGGAAAGAAGTGACCAGTGGGGTGCCACAGGGCTCTGTCCTGGGCCCAGTGCTATTCAATATCTTTATTAATGACTTGGATGACGGTATTGGGGGCATAGTTATCAAATTTGCAGATGACACCAAATTAGGAGGAGTAGCTAATACCCCAGAGGACAGGATCAAAATTCAAAATGACTTGAGCAGACTAGAAAGTTGGGCCAAAGCTAACAAAATGAAATTCAACACAGAGAAATGTAAGGTACTGCACTTAGGGCGGAAAAACGAAAAGTACAGATATACGATGGGGGACACTTGGCTGAATGAGACTACGTGTGAAAGGGATCTAGGAATCCAGGTGGACCACAAGTTGAACATGAGTCAACAGTGCGATGCAGCAGCTAAAAAGGCCAATGCAATTTTAGGCTGCATCAGTAGAAGTATAGTGTCTAGATCAAGAGAAGTAATAGTGCCACTATATTCTGCTTTGGTCCAGCCTCACCTGGAATACTGTGTCCAGTTCTGGGCACCACAATTCAAAAAGGATGTGGAGAAATTGGAGCGTGTCCAAAGGAGGGCAACTAAAATGGTGAAGGGTCTGGAAACCAAGCCCTATGAGGAACGACTTAGGGAGCTGGGGATGTTTAGCCTGGAGAAGAGAAGGCTGAGAGGTGATATGATAGCCGTGTTTAAATATTTGAAGGGATGTCATATCGAGGAGGGAACAAGCTTGTTTTCTGCTGCTCCAGAGACTAGGACCCGAAACAATGGATGCAAGCTGCAAAAAAAGAGATTCCACCTCAACATTAGGAGGAACTTCCTGACAGTAAGGGCGGTTCGACAGTGGAACACACTCCCTCAGAGAGTAGTGGAGTCTCCTTCCTTGGAGGTCTTTAAGCAGAGGCTGGATGGCCATCTGTCGGGGATGCTTTGATTGGGAGTTCCTGCATGACAGGGGGTTGGACTGGATGGCCCTTGTGGTCTCTTCCAACTCTATGATTCTATGATTCTATGATTCTATGATTCTAATTTTTGGGGAATAAAGCACTCTCCTACTTATATATCTGATTGTCTAAATTTGTAAACCTTTAAATGATGAGATTCCTGTAATAAGATAAAGTAAATTGGAAATTAACAGGGTCTTTGCTACATCTGAGATATTGAAACATTGTTTACCGACCTTATTCATTCTGTTACATATTTAATTTAGAGTTAACAAAAATTAGCTGAGGGGGGGAGGTAATTTATTAAAGAGCTGTAAAGAAGATTTGATTTTGGAAAGGGCATTTTATTGGTTTAAGATAATTGATTAAAGAAAGAGGTACTTATAGATATATAATTTAATTCCTCTTTAATATTGGTTATAAGCTTTAATTATTTTGTGGGGGAGAAATTGATATTATTAAAATTGGAAAGGAATTAAACCAAACTTTGGGGGAAAGGTGTTTGTATAAAGTTTAAAAATAATTTGTTCAGAAATTTTCCCCTTTTGTATCAAGAATAAGAGGTGACTAATATATAGTATTTTGGTACATGATATATATTATAAATTATTAATTAAGTACTGGTTAAATTGGTATAAGTAAAATTACTAGATTTTGGGAATATATAGTGATTTAGATGTGCAACAGGATTGGTGTTATTAACTGTTAACAACTGTGTTATTATTGGTATTATATTTTTTATTAGTATTGGAATTATTAGAAATTAAGAGTTATTGATATCTTCTAGGGGAATATGCTAATTTGAAGTAAGATTGTTACGTATCAAGTGTATTTAATTATAAAATAATTCTTTAGCTATATACATAGGACTTCAATCAACACCAATTCAACACCTTTTAAAGAAATTATATATCATCGTGAGGTATAAAGGAATATTTAAGCCAAATTTAAACTTTAACAAGAAATTATATAATCATACCACACTATAAAACAAATTTAATTAGATAACTGAATTTCTTTGCAAACAATTTTTTTTAGTTAGAAATAATAAGACAGAAAATATTATCTGGACAACTTGAGATTAAATTTGAATTTGAATTGTAATAAAAGGTAACCTCAATATTTTTGAATTATTATTGAATTATTAAATAAACAAATAAACAAACAAATAGATAAAAAGAAATTAGTAAATAAAATACAGAAATTAGATTTACTAACTGTTATATATAAGGAACTTCCAACACTAGTTAATATTAGAACAAGATAGTTAGTACAAAATAGAATGATGTCGAGGAGAGAAAAAGAAAGATTAGCTCAGTCAGCATCCTCATCTGGACAACATAGACCTTCCTTAGAGACATTACTGAAAGGTAATGATCATAGCACAAACATGCTTGATGAACTGAAAAGAATGCATCAGGAATTAAGAAATGAAATAAGAGACTCCAAAGATGAAACAAGAAGAGAAATTAGAGAATCAAGGGAAGAAACAAAAAAAGAACTGAAATATGAATCAAATTTAATTAGACAAAATTTAGACAAAATCAACAAAATATTGAAAAAATAACTGATAAGATGGAGAAAATGGAACAAAAAATGAAACAAGTGGAATTTAAGATAGAAGAAATATCTAAATCCCAACAAGAAGACCACGAAGCGATTTTAAGATTACAAATTCAACAAAGGAAAAGATGCTTAAAGTTTAGAGGATTTCCAGAGCAACATAATGAAAATCTATATGAACTACTGATTCCATACATTGCAAAATTCCTGGATAAGTCTGAGCAGCAAATATATTCTGAAATAGATAGAATGTATTGAATAAATTCAAGAATCGCAAAGACTAAAAACTTACCAAGGGATATTGTGGTGTATTGGACAAAAAAATAAACTAAAGATGAATTTCTCCAGAAAAATTATAAGACGAGATTTGTGATTCGAGGTAACGAGATTCAGGTTTTTAAAGATGTCCCAAATCAAATTTTAAGGAAAAGAAAAGATTATAACTTCTTGACAGAACAATTAAAGCATTATAGGATCCCATTTAGCTGGGAAGAGATTGAAGGCTTATCAGTATCATGGAATCAAAGGAGATTCAGATTAAACTCGGTGGAAAAAGCAGCAAATGTTTGGAGAGAATACAGGAAGGACATCGAAAAACAAGCAGATACCAACAAAAAGAGGACAAAAGGGGACAGTAAAGAAGATTTAAGCGACAAGGAGGAGGAAAGAGAAGGGAAAACCAGGAATAACGGAAGAACTAAAATGAAGCAGACAACTACAAAGACTAATTTGACAGATGAAGAAGAAGAAATTTTGGAAAGGGACGAATCAAGCAAAGAGGATTTAAGAAGAACAGAAGGAAACGTAAGTTCAGAAGAAGAAGGAGCATGTTTAGGATAGTTGAATTACATATATATTCTAGCACATTTGTGATCCGATATTAAGGTTTAGGGAAATTGAGGGGCACTAATCAAAATTAAAATAAGAAAGAAACTTTAAAATGAAAATTATAACGTACAATGTAAAAGGTTTGAATTCAAAAGATAAACATAATTTTTTTCCACTTTCTAGAAAAACAAGATTGCAAAATATCATGTTTACAGGAAACTCACATAAAAAAAGACAGAAAGGAGACTAATTAAGAACAGCGAATTAGGTAACGCATTTATTTCTGCAAACAAAGAGAAAAAAAGGAGTAGTTTTATATATAAATAAACAGATTAACGCTACTGAACTTTTAAATGACCCATCAGATCACTATATTGGAGTAAACATAATTTGTGAAGGAGACAAAATTTTGGTATTAGGAATATATGGACCCCAAGAAAATAAGGGAATGTTTTATTCAAAGTTAGGTAATGAAATAGATGAAATTGAATTTGACAAATTAATTATATTAGGAGATTTTAATGGAGTAATAGACCCCAAACTGGACAGGAAATCTGAAAAGAATGACACAAATTTGCAAGGGAAACTCCCATTGACCTTTTTTGAACTAACTAAAAGTCTGGCTATACAAGATGCATGGAGATACCTGTATAAAAACCAGGACGGTTTTACTTTCTTTTCAAATAGACACCGATCACTGTCCAGAATTGACATGTTTTGGACCTCCACAGTATTATGTAAAGCAATACAATCAATTCGGATCTTACCAAGGTGCCTATCAGACCATAATCCAGTAATAATGACACTTAAAGATCAACCAAAACAATATAGTTGGAAATTTAAGGACAAACTATTATTGAATCAAAAAGTAGTGGACATAATTAGAAAAAATATAAAAAAATTCTTTGAAGAAAATCAAACACCGGAAATAAAAATTAACACAATTTGGGAAACTGGAAAGGCCGTATTTAGAGGCTTATTTATTAGTCAGGAGGCTTTCTTGAAGAAAGATAAGAAAGAAAAAGATTGCAAAATACAAAATTTATTATCACAAAAAGAGAAAGAACTCACAAAAAATCCAGGAAACTCAAATATACTTGAGGAATTAAAAGTATTGAAAATACAAGAGGATAGGAGAAATACCCTGGAGGGGGAAAAAAAATTAAAGGCCATTAAACAAAGAAATTTTGAATCAGCCAATAAAACAGGCAAATGGTTAGCCAAAAGACTAAGAAAGAAAAAAGTTAAAAAGACTATATTAGAAATAAAGGATGAAGGGAGGAGGATAATGCAACAAGCAGACATTAAAAGAGCTTTCTTCAGATTTTTTCCCCCTAATCTTTATTAAAACAAGGAGACTGATATTACGGAAATATGAGATTACTTAAACAAACAGGAATTTAAAAGCCCCAATCAAACCCAATTAGAAGATCTGAATAGACCAATATCAAATAAGGAAGTGTTAGATGCAATTAATAGAAGCAAGGAAGGCAAATCACCTGGTCCCGACAGATTTACCAACCTTTTTTACAGAATATTTGCAAATGAGCTCTGTGCCCCTATGCAACAGGTGATGAATGCAGTTTTGACAGAAGGAATTCCACCCACATGGAAAGAAGCTGAAATTATACTTATCCCCAAAGAAGCGAAAGAGAGAACAGATATAAAAAATTACAGACCAATCTCATTACTAAATTCTGATTATAAAATATTTGCAGATATTTTGGCACATAGATTTAAAAATTATTTAAAAAACCGGATAGATCACGATCAAAGAGGCTTTCTCCCACAAAGACAAATGCGGGAAAACTTAAGAATAATAATCGATGTAATAGAATATTTTGACAGGCATAATGAAAAAGGACTGGGTATGCTGTTTATAGATCTGGAGAAAGCCTTTGATACTGTAAATTGGTTAACTCTTTTTGAAATTTTAGATAAAATGGAATTAGGCCATAATTTCACCAATTGGATAAAAGAAATTTACAAAGAACAAAAAGCCAAAATTATTATTAATGGTGATAGGACTGATTATGTTAATATTAAGAGAGGTACTCAGCAAGGATGCCCCTTATCTCCCCTTTTGTTTCTGATCGTAATAGAGAGATTAATAAAAGAAGTTAAGAATCATGATTTAATTAAAGGTTTAAAGATAAAGAGAACTAATTATAAAATAAGAGCCTTTGCTGACGATATAGTTATAATTTTGGAAAATCCAAAAGAACAGGTAAAATATTTAATGGACTCAATTGAAACATTTGGGAAGGTAACAGGATGTAAACTAAATAAAGAAAAATCGACAATAATTACTAAAAATTTAAACACAAAAGAGGAAAAGGAGTTAAATAATATTACAGGTATAAATATTAAAAGCAAGACAAAGTATTTGGGTATAACAATTACAAAAAAGACACTTGAATTAGTGGATGAAAATTATAAGAAAACATGGAAAGAGATTAAAAGACAATTGAATTATTGGAATAAAAAACAACTTACACTATCAGGATGGATTGCAACAATTAAAATGAAGATTTTACCTAAAATGAATTTTCTTTTCCAAATGTTGCCAATAATAATAAAAGAGGATATCTTTAAAATGTGGCATAAAGATTTATGTAATTTTATTTGGCAAAATAAGAGACCAAGGATAAGACTAAAAACCTTACAAGAGCTGCGTGAAAGAGGTGGGATGGGATTACCTAATTTAAAATTGTATTTCGAGGCCTGTTGTATGGTGTGGATTAAAGAATGGATAACTCTAGAAAACGAGGATTTCTTAGAGCAGGGGTAGGCAACCTTTCCCCTTTAAGGGCCGAGGGACTTCAGCTCCCAGAAGCCTCAGCCATGTTGGCCAATAGTCCCATGTTGGCCAATAGCTCCTGGGATTCTGGGAGCTGAAGTCCCTCAGCCCTTAAAGGGGAAAGGTTGCCTACCCCTGTCTTAGAGTTAGAGAGTGATGGTCTATGCTTTGGCTGGCATGCCTATCTGGGTTATGGGAAAGTTAAAGCTAACAAAGCCTTTAATAATCATTGCGTAAGAAGGGCCTTATTTAAAATATGGAATAAGTATAAAGAGAGAATTATGCCCAAATTTCTGAAGTGGTTTTCACCCCACGAAGCTAATCAAAGAAAAGAAATGAAGAAAGAAATGAATTGGATCACTTATGGTAATCTATTGAGGGAAACCTCAACGGACACTTATGAATTAAAATCCCTAAATGAATTAAACAAAGAAGGGTTTCAATTAGATTGGTTTCGATATAGACAGATTGTGGAATGCTCTAAATCTGATCATAAAATACAGGGAATTGATTTAAAAACAAATGAATTTAGTAAGATTTGGTTGGGGAAAGAGCAAAAGGAGATGGAGAAATTTTATAAAATTCTCTTGAGGTGGGATCTCAAAGAGGATATAATAAAAGAGAACATGATTCGTTGGGTGAAAGACCTTGGACATCCAATACAATTAGAAATGTGGGAATTGGCTTGGGGTAAGAGATTAAATTACACAGCTTCCCAAAGTATTAAAGAAAACTTTTATAAAACATTTTATAGATGGTATCTAACACCAATACAAATATCCAAAATCTATAAGAATGCAAATAACATCTGTTGGAAATGCAGGAGCGAACCAGGTTCATTATACCACTGTTTATGGTCATGTAAATTTGTGAAAGGTTACTGGAAAAAGGTGAATGAAATAATTAATTCTATGTTAAAGGTGAAAATTCAGATGCAACCTGCGATATATTTATTGAATATGTGGAAAAAAGAAAGGGATAGAGATTATGGGAAAGTTCTTTTATATCTAATTACCACAGCTAGAATAGTTTTGGTTCAAAAATGGAAATCAAAATATGTTCCAAGTATTAGAGAATGGATACTGAAATTATATGATGTAATAGAAATGGATAGGCTTACCAATTATTTAAAAAATAATTTGATTGAAAACTCCAATGAAGAATGGACACCAATATTAAATTATATAAAAAACGAATGGGGTAATTTGGGAGTAATAGCTTTTTAAACTAAAGGAGTATAGACTCAATTAACACAATTTAAGGTATGTCCAGACTGTAGTTAAAAATTAAAGAATGAAAATAAGATCATGAATTACTTCAAACAAACAAACAACAACAACAACAATAAACATCTAGATAAAATCATTAATTACTTAATGATAATTTTATTGTTAACTTTTATGGAATATGAAATAGGGTTATATGGTACAAAGATTCAATAATTAGAGAAAAAGCAATATATATGAACAAAATATTATAGAAGTTAGGGAAACAAAAATGGTTCAAAATTAGATGAGCTGCAACACAATGAACATTATATAAGGAGGAAATTTAGGATAAAGAAGGACGATCACCATTTTCTCCAATAATCCAAGGAAGATAAGCAGGAGGTCAGAGAGGGAGTGAAAGGTTGAAAGAATGAATGAAAGGGAAAGAACAAGATGAATAAGATGAGGAAAAAAATGAAGGCTAAGTAAGTTGAAGAAGGTAAGAGTAAGTAGTATAGTTGTAGGATATATTGAGTGAGGAGAGAGGATAAGATAAAGGAAATTAAGAAGGAATAAAGGAAATAGAAATAATAGGATGAATGGTAAAGGGATGTGAGGAAAGTGAATGGAAGGGTGTTGAGAGTGAGGGGAAGAATAAATGGAGAGGGAAACAAGTGAGAATAAGGAAGAGGAACGGACAAACAAAGGAAGATTCTAGTGGGTTTTTTCCTCTTGTTTCCTTTTTCTTTCTGTTCTTTTCTTCTGTCTTTGTTTTTCCCCCCTTTCTTCCTTTTGAAAAAAGTATTTCTTTTTTTAGTAATAATAATAATAATAATAAAATTTATTTATACCCCGCCCTCTGAAATATCAATCTGGGTGGCTTACAATTAAGAATGAGTACATCAATAAAACATATATATACAGTAACCCCCCACCCCCCCTTAAAACAATATTAAATCAAGTAAATTTTAAACAACAAGAAACACAGCTATTTAAAATAGATAAAATGAGGACCCAGAGTATATGTCCAGCCAGTGAGATCCAACCATCAATGATGGGGCCACGTAAGGATCACTGGGGAGAATGTTTTTTATTTATACCCGAGGCTTAGATAATTAATCTGGAAAGGCCTGCCGGAAGAGATCCGTCTTGACAGCTTTTTTAAAGCTGTCAAGTGATGTTAATTGACGGATCTCGTCCGGCAGGCCGTTCCAGAGTCTAGGGGCAACAACTGAGAAAGCCCCCCGGGAGGTAGCCGCTAGCCTCGATTTTTGAAGTTGCAGCAATTTCCTCCCGGAGGACCGGAGAGCGCGGGGAGGATTGTATGGGAGAAGGCGGTCCCTGAGATAGCTTGGACCCAAGCCATTTAGGGCTTTAAAGGTGATAACCAACACCTTGTACCTGGCCTGGAAGCTGATAGGCAGCCAGTGGAGGGACCTCAGAACCGGAGTAATGTGATCCCTCCGAGATGTTCCCGAAACGAGTCTGGCTGCCATATTCTGTACCAGCTGTAATTTCCGAACCAGGCACAAGGGTAGCCCCATGTAGAGTGCATTACAGAAGTCAAGGCGTGAGGTTACCAACGCGTGCACAACAGTCTCAAGGTCCCCTACTTCCAGAAAAGGGCGCAGCTGGCGTATCAGCCGAAGCTGATAACAGGCGCTCCTGACCGTCGCATTTACCTGATTTGTCATCAGGAGCGACGAGTCAAGGAGCACCCCCAAGCTGCGAACACAGTCACTGGAGGAGAGCGTGACCCCATCCAGGACTGGAGGTTGCAACCCAATTCCTGGTTTTGGGGCCGCTACCGTGAGCACCTCCGTCTTGTCTGGATTCAGCTTCAATCTGTTTTTCCTCATCCAGCCCATTACCGCCCCAAGACATTCATTGAGAGAAGAGATGCCAGTGGAATTCGAGGCCGACGAACGAGATATGGAGAAATAGATTTGGGTGTCATCAGCATACTGATAACACCCAGCACCATAACTCCGTATTATCTCACCCAGCGGCTTCATATAGATGTTGAACAACATCGGGGACAAAATAGCTCCCTGAGGGACCCCACAAGTGAGGTCTCTCTTACTGGAGCTACAGTCCCCGAGCAGCACCCTCTGGGACTGACCCGAGAGGAAGGACCGGAACCACTGCAAAGCAGTGCCCCCGATACCTAACCCCTTCAGGCGGTCCAAGAGGATGCCGTGATCTATCGTATCAAAAGCCGCTGAGAGGTCTAAGAGCACCAACAGGGTCACGCTACCCCTGTCGATGCTCAGACGCAGATCGTCGGTCAAGGCAACCATGGCAGTCTCAACCCCAAAGCCTGTCCTGAAGCCGGTTTGAAATGGGTCTAGATAATCGGTTTCATCCAAGACTGCCTGGAGCTGAAGAGCAACCGCCCTCTCGATCACCTTGCTCAAAAATGGCAGCAATGACACAGGCCTATAGTTTTTCATATCCAGGGGGTCCAGGGAAGGTTTTTTTCAGAAGCGGCTTAACCGCCGCTTCCTTTAGACATGATGGAACATGTCCTTCCCTGAAGGATGCATTGACGATATCCGTAAGGAATCTCATCAATGCATCCCCCCCCTGGACGGCCAGCCAAGATGGGCAAGGGTCGAGAGGGCAAGTCGTCTTCCTCACCTTACCAAGCAGCTTGTCCACGTCCTCGGTACTCACAGATTGCCACTGATCCAGTAAAATTACATCGACGGAGTCAGTGGACGCCTCGCCTATAGACTCTGTCCCAATGGTCGCGTCAATGTCGGCTCTTATCTGAGAGATTTTATCTGCAAAGAAGTTATTAAATGCGTCGCAGCAGGCTGTTGTCGGGTTAAGTAAGGGATTTGGCGCAGGAGGCACCTGCGTCATCTCCCTCACCACCCTAAACAGCTCTGCCGGACGGGACTCTGCAGACGCAATACGTGCAGAGGAGAAGGCTCTCCTCGCTGCATATATTGCCTCCCGATAGGAATAAAGAAAATTCCTATGGCAAGTTCTGTCAGATAAGAGTCGAGTTTTCCGCCACCTGCACTCTAGCCGTTGTCCAGCCCGCTTCATCTTCCTAAGCTCAGGTGTGTACCATGGCTTACGATTAGAAGCGGTGCGGCAAGGGCGCTTGGGGGCGATCGTGTCGATGGCCCTGGCAAGATCGTTGTTCCAAGTATTAACCAGAGCCTCGACAGGATCACCGGCATTCCCAACCATTAAACCCTCTAAGGCTTTCTGGAATCCAATTGGCTCCATTAGCCTTCGAGGGCGGACCATTCGAATAGGTCCTCCACCCCCGGAGGAGCGGATATTGGCTCTCAGTTCCACTTTGACCAGGAAATGATCCGTCCATGACAATGCGGAGGAACTTACTACCTCCGCCCACGGATATTCCTGTTCCGTACTAAAGACCGCATCGAGTGTATGACCTGCACAATGCGTGGGCCCGTTGACTAACTGGGATAGGCCCATGTTTGTCATGGTATCCATGAACTCCCGAGCCGCACCTGTTAAGCTGGTCTCGAGCGGAATGTTGAAGTCCCCCAGAACCAAAAGCCTGGGAGACTCCAGCAAAAGCTCGGAGACCAGCTGTGTCAGCTCGGTCAGGGAGTCTGCTAGATAACGGGGTGGTCAGTAGACTAGCAGAATCCCTAAACTATCCCTAGTCTTCAGGCTAAGGTACATGCACTCGAAGCGGACCGTGTTCCGGATAGGTATCCTGGTCAAGGTCAAGGTATTCTTATGAACTAGAGCCACACCGCCCCCTCGCCCACTTCCCCTCACCTGCTCACTGACAGAGTACCCGGCTGGGAGGGCCTGTGCCCATGTAACAGCACTATCCTCCCCCAGCCAGGTCTCTGTGATGCAAGCCAGGTCGGCATCCTCATCCAGGAGAAGATCCTGGATGATATGAGTCTTATTCTTTACCGACCTGGCGTTGCAAAGGAGCAGAGTGAGGTTCTGTGGAATGGTTGGTCCGCTCCCCAAACCATTCTGGGAAACAGAGGGGACTGAAGGCGGGATAGCTACTAAACAGCGATCCCGTCTTCTTTTGTAACATCTGTCCACTCTGTTCCAGCCATACCTCCCATTCCCCAACGCAACTCCTATAGTCGCCCCAGCCTCTCCTCGTGCCTCGGGAAGATTCACTTTAAGCAGTGAAAGTGTTGTGAGCCCTTTAACAAGGGGGCTACATCCTATAAGAGTGTTACAGTCATCTCAGTAATGAGAGTTAAAGGCAGAGCTAATGAAGATGGTCAAAAATCATCCTCACTTCCAATGATCTGAGATGACAATTAGTTCATCCAACTCCCCCTCATAAATTATCACTCCTTAGTGTCTGTTTTCTTCCCTGGCGGGCTTTATATTGTCGTGCCCTGGGTCTCTGGGACAGACTCTGCACTATCTTAAACTTCAGAGCCGCAGCTGAAGATGGTAAGCACTGGAGGGCAGGGTGCGGGGAGAAC
Organism: Phrynosoma blainvillii; assembly: GCA_026167975.1. Classification (NCBI taxonomy): domain Eukaryota; kingdom Metazoa; phylum Chordata; class Lepidosauria; order Squamata; family Phrynosomatidae; genus Phrynosoma; species Phrynosoma blainvillii. The sequence goes on along the minus strand of JANUYF010000003.1, from coordinate 45,372,435 downwards.
CGCCGTCGCCGCCTCTGCCTCCTCCGGAGCAGGCTAACAGGAGGCTCTCAGCTAGAGATGACAAGGCTCCACCCCCAAGCCTCCGCAGGTGTTTCTGGAGGCAGGGAAGGGCAAACAGTCCTGCCAGGGCAACCTAAGCCTCTCTGCTGCTGGTGGTGTTCCTGAGGCAGTGCAGAGAGCTTTTGAGGCTTCTCCCGGCGTTGGCTCCGCCCCCAAGCCTCCGCAGGTGTTTCTGGAGGCAGGGAAGGGCAAACAGTCCTGCCAGGGCAACCTAAGCCTCTCTGCTGCTGATGGTGTTCCTGAGGCAGTGCAGAGAGCTTTTGAGGCTTCTCCCGGCGTTGGCTCCGCCCCCAAGCCTCCGCAGGTGTTTCTGGAGGCAGGGAAGGGCAAACAGTCCTGCCAGGGCAACCTAAGCCTCTCTGCTGCTGGTGGTGTTCCTGAGGCAGTGCAGAGAGCTTTTGAGGCTTCTCCCGGCGTTGGCTCCGCCCCCAAGCCTCCGCAGGTGTTTCTGGAGGCAGGGAAGGGCAAACAGTCCTGCCAGGGCAACCTAAGCCTCTCTGCTGCTGATGGTGTTCCTGAGGCAGTGCAGAGAGCTTTTGAGGCTTCTCCCGGCGTTGGCTCCGCCCCCAAGCCTCCGCAGGTGTTTCTGGAGGCAGGGAAGGGCAAACAGTCCTGCCAGGGCAACCTAAGCCTAGAAGAGTTAAAGAAAGAAGAAACAAGATTGTATGTATTATAGATGTTATTAAACAAAGTAAATTAAGTAAGCATAAGTAAGTGTGTATGTATGTGTTTGAAAAGTTTTAGATGTATTGTTTTGTAATTGTGTAATTTTAATTAATAAAATATGTATATATATTTTTTAAAAAAGAAATATTGTTTAGGCATCTAAAAACAAGGAGCAGGCATAGTGACAAAAGGAATGCAAAGCTAGGAAATGGAAAAATTCTAGGTGTGAATGATTTTCAATGTCTCATGCTCTGCAATGACAGAAATTTGGGAACTGAAGGAAGAATGGGTGTGTGTGTGAAGGGGCAACATTCTCATTTAGCTCCCTCTCCTGGTAAGTACATCCATGTTAGCAATTTTTCTTGTATAACGTTCTTGTATTCCTGATCATAAAGAAATTTGGTTCAGCTAAGCTCAGACATGCTTAACCTACACTGGGATTCTACAGCATAGTTGTCCCAGCAGTGAGGCTGGTAGATCTCTGCAGGGATTGAAACAAACCTGCAAGTCAAGTTCTAGCACTTTCCTAACTAGTCACCCCACCCCACAACTGCAAGGCTGACCAGCTCATTGATTTCATCCCCTCTGTAGGAACCAGTAATATTCTCCTGCAGAGTGGGAGTTTACAACCTCAGTTTTGCTAAGGAAAATAACAAGGAGACTGGTTATTAGCAGGGGTATATTATCCATATCATTTGGAAACCTTATACAAACTTACAATCTAAATAGCTACCTAGTAGAAATGGGATTTATTCCTTCAGAAATAATAAATGTAGCAATAAATTAGAGTAATGGCCTACAGGTATAACCCATAGAGCTCTCTGAACTGCAGTAAAAACCCTACCATAACACTATGAACATCAGTCTCTGGCTCAGAATAGAAGATATAAGCCACCCCAAGGAAGGTGAAACATTTATAGTATAATTGTTGTTGACTGTAGCAAATTCCTCCTCATGGTAAAATTGCTTGCAGCACAAGTAGATTTCAGATTCTTACAAAATAATGAAATTTCTGCTGTTGTCTGTAGTAAGGGGTGGATGGAGACTACTCTTTTTGGACTACAATTTTTAGTGTCCAGTAAATATACCAGATAGACTACCTTCTGGTGCTGCAAGCTACTACTCAGGCTTGGGAAAAGTTATATTTTCAATTGCAACTCCAAGAATCCCCAAACCAGCAAGACTTTTCCAAGCTCTGCCACTACTTTAAAAGTTAGATCTTGAACCTGAAGCTGTCTCTCCTCCTCATTCTTAAAGGGGTTGAAATTCTTGGTACATACTCTGCAGTCACAAACAAATCTTTCACTTGCTTGGAGGCATTTGCATTTGTTCTACATTTAAGAGTATACAGTACAATGACAACAGATGCTAGGAAGAGCCCTCACTAGAATTTACAGACCATGTCTGAGCCGAGGTTTCAGGGCCTGGCTTCTCTTCTCTGATTCCCAGGGCAAGGGCATACAATTCGTTCCAAGCTCATCAGAAGATGCAATGGTCAAATTATTTGTTGCTTTTTCTGTTCTGTCTAAACTATGTCCTCAGTGCTCCTTACAACAACAAAATGAGTAATACACTACAGATATTAAACTAAATGCCTGCAAGTAACAGCAACAACATCGCTTTTACATACCAGTGGTGTTTGTTATATTTTTAAGCATTTCCATTGGTTTGACTGTATGTAATGTGATCACTTGCAAATTAACCTGGAGTTGTAGATATCCATATGCATACTCATAACACTATTTCACATTTCACAAGATGCCAAGTTGATCGTTGGAGATTGGAACGCAAAAGTTGGAAGCAAAAAAGAATCAAAAACAGCAGGCAGATTTGGATTAGGCAAAAGAAACAAAGCAGGTGAGTGTCTGATGGATTTTTGTGAAGCCAACCTATTCATTGCAGCCACATTTTTCATGCAACCAGAAAGAAGGCTATACACATGGACATCACCAGATGGTCAACACAAAAATCAAATAGATTATATAATTGGAAGTAAAAGATGGTGGAACTCTACACTAGTGGCCAAAGCTAGACCAGGTACTGACTGTGGCACAGATTGAATTACTTATATCAAAATTAAGAGTAAGACTCAAGAAGAAAACAAAACCAGTGAGTATACCAAAATATGATCTAAATAATATCTCAACAGAATTTATTGACAACATAAGAAACAGATTCATACTAATAAGCATAATAGGCTGAGAGCCAGAGGAACTATGGTCTGAAGCGAGTGACATAACAAAAGAAGAATGCAAACAGACACTTTCAATATGCTTAAAGAAAGGGGGAAAACCATGGATGACAGAAAAAACAACACTACAAACAATAAAGAAAAGAAGAGAAGAAAAACAAAAAGGAGATAGGAACAAACTAAGAATTATGAATGCAACAGCACAACAGCTTGTGTGGAAAGAAAAAGAAAATTACTACAATGACCAACACAGAGAAATATAAGACAACAACAAAAAGGGAAGAACAAGAGTTCTATTTCACAAGATCCAGGAAATCAAAGGAAAATTCAAACCAAGGACTGGGATGATCCATGACAATAAAATAACAGAATTCAAGACCAGGAAGGAATAAAAAGACGTTGGATGCAATACACAGCAGAATTATACAAAAGAGATGACAAAATGAAGGACACATGGAATGAAGAACCATATGAAGATGAACCCCAAATTCTAAAAAGTGAGGTGGAAACTGCAATAAGAGAAATAGCGAAAAACAAATCACCAGGACTAGATGATATTCTAATTGAACTTCTGCAATCCACATTGATAGAATCAACTCTAGTGCTAACTAACATATGTCAACAGATATGGAAAACAAAACAATAGCCAACAGATTGGAAGTGATCAATATACATCCCCATCCACAAAAAGGGAGATACAAGAGACTGCAGCAACTATAGGACCATAGCACTGATCTCCCATGCAAGCAAAATTATGCTCAAAATTCTTCAATATAGACTCCAACCACACACGGAGAGAGAAATCTCAGAGGTCCAAGCAGGGTTCAGGAAAGTAAGAGGCACTAGGGATCACATTGTAAACATACGATAACTAATGGAGTGCACCAGGGAATTCCAAAATAAAATCAGCATGTGCTTTATAGACTATAGCAAAGCCTTTGACTGCATAGATCATGAAAAGCTATGGAATTCCCTTAAAGACATGGGAGTGCCAACACATCTGATAGTCCTGATGAGGAATCTGTACTCAGGACAAGAGGTTACTGTCAGAACAGAACACAGAGAAACATAATGGTTCCCAATTGGCAAAGGGGTCAGACAAAGTTGCATCCTTTCACTCTATCTGTTCAACTTGTATGCAGAACATAAGAAAAGTAGGCTAGGACACAGAAGAAGGAGGAGTGAAAATAGGAGGAAGGAATATCAATAATCTAAGATACGCAGATGATACCATAATACTAGCAGAAAATCTTACAGATCTGGAACACCTACTAAGAAAGATCAAAGAAGAAAGTGCAAAGGCAGGCTTAATGTTGAGCATAAAGAAAACAAAAATAATGATCACCAAGGACCTTCACAAGTTCAACCTAGACAATGAAGAAATAGAAATAGTAAAAAAATTCCCATACCTGGGATTAAACATTGATAGAAATGGGGACCACAGTCAGGAAATCAGAAGACTAAAAATGGGGGGGGGGGTGGCTATGGAAGAACTAGAAAAGATATACAACTTAGCACAAAAGTTAGAATCGTACAAGCCACTGTATTCCCTATTACCATGTATGAATATGAGAGCTGGACAGTTAAGAAAGATGACAGGAAGAAAATCAATTCATTTGAGATGTGATGCTGGAGAAGAGTGCTGAGGACCCCATGGACAGCCAAAAGGACAAATAAGTGGGTCCTAGAGCAGATCAAGCTGGGAACCTCCCTGGAAGCCAAGATGACCAAACTGAGAGTTTTGTACTTTGGACACATCATGAGAATGGAGGACTCTTTGGAAAAAACAACAATGCTGGGGAAGGTGGAGGGAAGTAGGAAGAGAGGAAGGCCACATGATAGATGGATGGACTCTATTAAGGAGGTGAGGGATATTAAGGGGTTGCAGGAATTAAGCAGAGCAGTGGAGAGAGGGTCTTGGATATGTCTCATCCATAGGGTCATCACAAGTTGAGATTGACCTGAGGGCAGTTAACAACAACAACAAAAAAAATCACATTTCAAGTGCTGGTCCAATCCATTATATATTGAGATAGTAATTAGAAGCCTGAAAATACATTCATGATAGTGAATTTCTATTATTGATAATGCATCCAAATGTATCTGAGGAAGTAGACTTAAGTCTACAAAATCTCATGCTACCAACTTCTTTCTTCTCTCTACATACTGATTTTACAGACCGACATGGCTATATCTTTGAATTCTTCCATTATTGATAGTTTGACTGAGTTTCTACTCCATTTCCCAGTCCACATTCTCAGTCAATTCAACCCTATGCTTGTCTACTTGGAGACATGCTCCACTGAGTTCACTGACACTTACCCTTATGTACAGTGTGTCTAGACTTTCAGCCAAATACTTAGAGTGATCAAAATAAGACTATACACCCCAAAACCAGAAAACCACATAAATAAATGGAATAATGCAACACAAAAGAACAGCATAAGAGACAATTAATAAGGCTGTGCAGCTAAAAATGGAGAAGACAACAAATCTGATAAAACACAATCTTCTGAAACAAAACCACTTGAAAACTATGCTTTGTGTCTATGCTACTGTTCTCAAGAGCTTTTTCTACCAGTCATTCTGTGTGGACTCAATACAGGTATCATATGTATGATCTCTGAGTATGTAATTTGCTGAGCTTCTTTGGTTTCACTCTTGTTCCATCTCCTCTTTCTCCTTTAAAATAGTGAAATAGCATAATGGCAAATCCATGTAAGCTGCCAAACTTTTCCACAGGGGCATACAATTTGGTCTGGCAAGCATTACATTTGCAGTTCCCAGTTGCTATTCGAAAGCAATGCCTAAAGCACTTTCATCATTTTCCCCAGCATCTGAGGAAGTAGACTGAAGTCTACGAAAGCTCGTGCTGCCAAACTCATTCTTTCAGTTAGTCTCAAAGGCATACTGATCTCTCTGCATACTGATTCTACAGACTAACACAGCTTTATCTTTGAATGCTACCACATGAAACTATCTATATGTTAATACTTTTAGGCTGTGCATATGCTATTGTAATTTAAAAGAATCAGTTTAATTTTTCTAGTTGTTTTACATCATGGCCATTGCCATTACATTCAGTGATATACAGAATTATGATTTATGAGTAATATTAGTACAAAAAACATTACTAAGGATTCTGTATGGTGTGGTATGGGATGAGGTCAAGGGGTGTGTGTGACATCATGAGTTACTGTGCTGGGTGACGCAAACCCTAGTGATGCCACTGGCTAGCATGATGGGAGTAGCAGCTGAAGATTCCCTATCTGATTTATAGGATGGTAGGCATCATGGGGAGAGGGAAGATAATACACATTTTCCCTGCCTCTCCAGTACTTTTTTTTAAACACCTTTACAGACAGGATACAGTATAGATAAAATTATGGTCAACAGCATTACAATTGCAGCCCAGTAAACCTACATGGAGACTATGATTTACCTGCTGTTGGCTGTGCAATGGCTTGTGCCTGTATTTCCTCTTCTTTGTACAGGCGAGCACCACCTACAACTTCCACTGAACCACCATCTCTCCATGCTGTGCTCAGTGTCTGCATTAAAGGAAAATTTAATTCCAAAGATGAGAAAATGAAGAGGAGCAAAAGAAAAAGTAGAAAAAAAGAAAGAAAGGGGAAAAAATCTTTCACTCATGCTCTTTCAATTTGTGTATATACTTGTTTATCGACAAGAGCTGTTGAAATTTCTGCTGATGTATGTATGTGATGGAAAGCACTATTGAGTCCTAAATTTCAGACCTTTTCTTGTGTTCAAGCTGACATTTTGAAAGACCCCCAAGAGTCATCAACAGAAATAGAGATTATCTGCTAAACACAGAGTTCAGCATCACCTTCTGAAGTAGCCTAGCTTACTCTTATTGAGGATGATTTTATAATAGCTTGGGGAAAAAAGCACCTCTTTAACCCCTATGAGACACCTCATGATAGATTCACAATAAAAATAATTAAAATCTTTTGCAAGATAAGGTTAAATCACTGGTTTGCACTGAATGTATTAACAATAGACTTCTAGATTTTTTTAAAATACCAAGGTACATATGAGTGTCAGTCAGAACCATCAGTGCTAGATGTAGCTTTGCTTTCTGCTCAGCTGGTTAGAAAAGCTTTATATCCATGCTTATGACAAACCAATTTATATCAGGAGTTTTTGCAAAGAATAGCCTTAATTTTTTGAGGAGTAATAGCTAAAATCATGTTGGTCAGTCCCAACTAGTCCCAATAAATCATCAACATGTAACAAAATACAGACTTCATATGCTACACAATAATAGCACAATTATTCTACTGAAACTGCCATGGTTTCATCTTATGGATTCCTGGGGTTTGTATTTTTGTGGGGGCAAAAATTCTGTCTGGCAAAAATGTCTTCTCTCTAAACTAGGTTCCTAATTCCTAGGATTCCATAGGACAGAACCATGGCAATTTAAGTGAAATGATAGCACTATAATTCTGTAGAGTGAATGTGCCACCAGATGGAACCAACCATAGGGTTTAGATTAATATCTTGAAAAATATACAAGACGAACTTGAACTCCTAGCACAACAAAGCAAGTACAATATAATAAACATCACTGAAACCTGGTGGGATGAGTCTCACGATTGGAATGTAGGAATAGAGGGATATAACCTTTTAAAGAGAAATAGGCTAAACAGGAAAGGAGGAGAAATAGCATTATATGTCAGGGATGTTTACACCTGTGAATAGATCCAGGACTTAAATCCTGGAAATCAGGTGGAAAGCATCTGGATAAAAATTAAAGGGGAAGGAAACAACAAGGATGTTATAGTAGGAGTCTACTACAGACCCCCAAGTCAGACTGAGGAATTGGATGATGCCTTTCTAGAACAGATGACCACACACTCAGAAAGGAGAGAAGTAGTAGTGATGGGTGACTGCAACTATCCTGATATTTGCTGGAAGTCAAACTCAGCCAATACTTCAAGGTCTAGCAATTTCCTCACTTGCCTCAAAGACAATTTCTTTGTCCAAAAGGTGGAAGAGGCAACAAGGGGATCAGCTATTGTAGATCTGATCCTAACCAACAGGGGTGACCTGGTAAATAGGATGGAAGTGATGGGATCCTTAGGCGGGAGTGATCATGTTCTCCTGGAGTTTCTTATACACTGGAAAGGAGAAGCTAGGCATAGGGCCTTTGCAGACTGCCAGAAATAGTGCAAACTGAGTCCACTTTAAGGGTTAGGGTTAGGGAATCATGGGAACTATATTTTATTGTGACACCAGAGCTCTCCGACAGAGAAGGCTCAATGTCTCAGAAAAACAACAACAATTCCCATGACTTCCTAGCACTAACCCTAACCCTTAAAGTGGACTCAATTTGCACTATTTCTGGCAGTCTGCCAAGGCCCATAATCAAACACTCATTCTAGACTTTAGAAGAGCTAATTTCAACAAACTTAGGGAAACACTGGGAGTGATCCCATGGTCAGGGTGGGATGGGAGTTTCTCAAAAGGGAGATATTGAAGGCACAATCTCAAACTGTTCCAATGAGAAGGGAAAATGGGAGGTGTCTCAAGAAACCAGGTTGGATGACAAAAGAACTTTCAACTGAACTAAGTTTTAAATGGGAGATGTATAAGAAATGGAAAAGGGGTGAAATCACTAAAGAGGAATTCAAACAAATAGCTAGCACATGTAGGAGTAAAGTCAGGAAAGCCAAAGCACAGAATGAGCTCAGGCTTGCTAGAGGGGTAAAGGACAATAAAAAGGGCTTTTTAAGGGTATGTCTGTAGCAAAAGAAAGAAGAAGGAAATGGTAGGGCCACTGTGCAGAGAAGATGGAGAAATTCTAACAGGGGACAGAGAAAAGGCAGAATTACTCAACACCTTCTTTGCCCTCAGTCTTCTCACAAAAGGAGAAGGGTGCTCAACCTGAGGAAAATAGAGCAGAGGACACAATAGGGGAAATGCAGCACAGAATAAGTAAAGAGGAAGTACAGGAATACCTGGTTAACCTAAATGAATTTAAGTCTCCAGGACCACATGAACTACATCCAAGGATATTAAAAGAACTGCCAAAGGTAATCTCAGAGCCACTGACAATAATTGTTGAGAACTCCTGGAGAACAGGAGAAGTCCCAGCAGACTGGAGGAGGGCAAACATTGTCTCCATCTTCAAACAGGGGAAAAAAGAGGACCCCAACAACTATCGTCCAGTTAGTCTGACATCAATACCGGGAAATATTCTAGAACAGTTCATTAAACAGAGTCTGTGAACACTTAGAAGGGAATGCCATAATCACTAAAAGTCAACATGGGTTTCTCAAAAACAAGTCATGCCAGACTAATCCGATCTCTTTTTTTGATAAAATTACCAGCTTGCTAGATGAAGGGAATGCAGTAGACATAGCATATCTTGATTTCAGTAAGGCTTTTGACAAGGTCCCCCATGATATTCTTGCAAACAAGATAGTAAAATGTGGGCTGGACTGGTTGACTGACCGAACCCAAAGGGTGCTCAGCAATGCCTCCTCTTCATCCTGGATAGAAGTGACCAGTGGGGTGCCACAGGATTCTCTCCTGGGCCCAGTGCTATTCAACATCTTTATCAATGATTTGGATGAAGGAATAGGGGGCATGCTTCTCAAATTTGCAGATGACACCAGATTAGGAGGAATAGCTAATAACCCAGAAGACAGGATGAAAATTCAAAACCACTTTAATAGATTAGAAAGCTGGATCAAAGCTAACAAAGTAAATTTCAACACAGAGAAATGTAAGGTACTACACTTAGGGCAAAAAAAAAAAAAAATGAAAGGCATAGATATAAGATGGGGGACACCTGGCTTAATGAGATTATGTGTGAAAGGGATCTAGGAGTCCAAGTAGACCAGAAGTAGAACATGAGTCAACAGTGTGATGCTGCAGTTAAAAAGGCCAATGCAATTTTAGGCTGCATTAATAGAAGTATTATTATTATTATTATTATTATTGTTTTTTCTAGAGCGCTGTCAGTGTACTCAGAGCTGTAGATCAAGGCAAGTAATAGTGCTGCTGTATTCTGCTTTTGTCAGGCCCCGCCTGGAATACTGTGTCCATTTCTGGGCACCACAATTCAAAAAGGATGTTGAAAAACTGGAGCGTGTCCAGAAGAGGATGACTAAAATGGTGAAGGGTCTGGAAACCATGCCCTATGAGGAATGACTTAGGGAACTGGGTATGTTTAGCCTGAATAAGAGACAGTTAAGAGGGGATATGATAGCCTTGTTTAAATATTTGAAGGGGTATCATATTGAGGAGGGCACTAGCTTGTTTTCTGCTCCTCCAGAGAATAGGACTTGGAACAATGAATGAAAGCTACAGGAAAAGAGATTCCACCTCAACATTAGGAGGAGCTTCCTGACAGTGAGAGCTGTTTGACAGTGGAACACACTCCCTTGGAGTGTGGTGGATTCTCCTTCTTTGGAGATCTTTAAACAGAGGCTGGATGGCCATCTGTCAGGGATGCTTTGATTTTGAGTTCCTGCATGGCAGGGGCTTGGACTGGATGGCCCTTGTGGTCTCTTCCAACTCTATGATTCTATGATTAACATGGAAACTATTTCCTCCCAACCAAGGGTCCCACAGGTATATATACTCCACACACTTCACACTCTGAAGATGCCAGCTACAGATGCAGGCAAAATATCAGGAATAAATCCTTCCAGAATGCAGCCACATAGCCTGAAAAATCCCCCAAAACATGGCATGTATGTCTGTATGTAAGTATAACTGAAATTAATCTCAGTTGCGGCTTTTATCATGCTTCATTCACTTAGAAGATTATTGCACCGGCTGTTTTCTCACAATTTGGTCATGGGCTAAGATTGTGTAAAAACAGATGTTATCACACAGCTTCATGTCCAGATTGGAGGCATCCCATGCCTGATTGGGACTTTTCCTGTACTGAGCTAAAAATGGTTCTTTTCCGTTCATTGCTCAGTATGGGAGAAGTCCCAATGGGGTATGGGATGCCTCTGATCTGGGCATGCAGCTGTGTGATAACATCTATTTTTACATGGTCTCAGATCAGGAGAGGGGGCGTGTGATAATCTCCTTAGTTCTATGAGGACTTCAGACATTGTTGTTCTCCACTTGTAGCTGTTCGTCAATTTTCTATTTCTCATTTTGTCTTTTCTCTTTCCTTGGAGAATAGGTTAAGGAGAAAAAGACAGAATTAGCAGTACCAGTACCTTCAAATTGCTAGCCTGAGGAAACGTTCAACTGGAAACACTCTATGACAGGGGTAGGCAACCTTTCCCCTTTAAGGGCCGAGGGACTTCAGCTCCCAGAATCCCAGGAGCTATTGGCCAACATGGGACTATTGGCCAACTTGGCTGAGGCTTCTGGGAGCTGAAGTCCCTCGGCCCTTAAAGAAGAAAGGTTGCCTACCCCTGCTCTATGATAAGAGCAATGGAGGGGAAACAAATGTTGGATGACAATAATCTGATTCTGAGCATACATGTAGGAGTAATCCTATTTAACTCAGTGGCTCTTGTTTTCAAGTAAACATGCTGCACCAGCCAGTTCACATTATTCCAGCTGTGTTTTTGGCATAGGTCTTTGGTAACATGCATTGTATGGTGTCTCTCTGTGAGGATAGCCTCTTGTGTGAAGTGGGACAGTTGTAGGCAGAAGCAATCTCAATAATATGATTGTTAGATGGGATTTTAGTCTGAAAATAAAATAAAATAAAATAAAAGGATGCTGACAATGTTTCTATAGTACACCCTGGACGTTTATATAAAAATAATGGAAGTATATTAAAATCCACAAATAGCCAATTTTAGAAGGAGCAAGGGGAAGAGGTGTGATAAAACATATTTATGATAGCCAACAATAGATCCTTTATACATTTGGGAACAAACATATTTTCAGGCATTTAAAAATAGATGATGAAATAAGAACAAATAAACAAGGGAGCACGCTTGACACAGAAGGGCTCATTAAAACAAAAGCACATGTTGCTGATTTCTGGAAAATCTCCAAACACATTTTTGACGAACTCTCCAGTGGCTTCCATCAGGATCGTTTACTTCTTTGGCATTCTGATTAATTCTCTTTTCCCCTTATCATTCTGTATCCTTCTTTACTTATTTTTAGTCCTTGGTTTGCATCTTCAATTCTAGTCTTCTATGTATTCTGAGATACTGGGATAGTTCAGTATATATTGTACTCTATTACAGTTTATAGGAATCTCATTATGAAGTAAGGAATCTCATTATGCTTGTGGGGCCTTGTTATTATATTAATCTCAGTAAAAAGTATGGCTTTTCTTGCAATGCTTGTAATAGCTGACAATGATATCTATTCATGTGGTCAGAAGAAATTAGTTTTATTTTTTTTCAAAAACACTGGTTTTTTTTAATGATTTCATTGAATGGAGTAGCACTATATTTTATTTATTGCCATCAGATTTCCCTACTGAGCACATAGATCCAGAGCATAGAAGTAATACTACATTAGTTGTAATATACTACCTTTTGGGATAACCAGACAGAATCACATTCTGTTTGAAAACTGACACAATTATTGGTAACACTGGGGCTAAACAGACATGCAGGAAAAAGCGTCATGGAGCTGCCTTTTCCAAAAGCTGCAGCAACCACACCACTGGCCCTGAGGGCATGTTGAAGATGGATGGAGCAATCGCACTGAGGGGGGGGGGGAGTGAATGCAGGTTTTCTGAAGTTGTATTCAAGCTCCACCAAGTGCACCACTGGCTCTGAGGATGTGGTGAAGGCAGATGGAGCAACCGCATGGAGTGGCAGCAAATGAGTCTTTGAGCCGTAGTGCTGCTTTATTTTTTTTCCTCGCTCCCTCAGGTGCATGCACACATGTGCAGGAACAAAGAAGTACTCATTTCCAAGTTAATAGCTACGTTGTCATTGCTGTGCACCTGTGGATGCTCATGGATGCCATGTTGTCCATGTGGCCTGCACTGGCAGTCAGCCTGCAATGCATGGCCAGAGGAGCTGCCGCAGTGATGGACCCACAGACCATAGCAACAGCCGCATACATAGATGATAGTGATGACACAAATGAATCAGAAGAGACAACTGCAGATGGCAGAGCAGTTTGGGGTTGCCCTACCACTGTGGGGGAAGTGTTGTTGGCGTTTGCCTTGGCCATGAAGAAACTACTGCTCTCATGCACCATGTACCTGGGGGAAGCCCATCAGGTATGGAAAATCCCATACCCTTGTCCCTTATCCTCAGCATACCTGTGCACCTGCACTGTTTCTGTCATGGTTGGCTGTACATTTTCTCATTATGTTTGTACAAGGGGGAATGACTGACAGTGCCCTCCCTGTGTATCTGCACATGTATGCCAGAGCTGTCCTCCACTTATCCTCTTTATCACCCAGAGATCAGAGCTTCCCCAGCTACCCCCCTCCCCCGTGCTCTCCCGGCATTTCTGCACTGGTACACCAGATTTGTCATTAATTCCCCCCTTCCTTCCTCTTCTTGTCACCCACAGATCATAGACGGCTTTGCTGAGCTCGGCTTCCCCCAAGGAGTGGGCACTGTAGATGGGTGCCACTGACAGATCGTGCCATCCTTGGGGTGGAGGAATGAGTTTGTCAACTGAAAGGACACTTACTCCATCGTCCTCCAGGGGACATCTGACCATAAAGGATGTTTTGTTGATGTGGAATTGGATTGGGTTAACCCATGATGGAGGGTGGCATCTATGTGCCAGGGAACCCCACCATCACCCTCAGGGGCCAGCAGATGGGCCTCGTCCTGCTTGCTGACAGTGTCTAGGCCCATGAAGCCCTACCAGGGCACCACTAATGCTAGGCAGAAAGGACTCAACAAGAAGCTGAATCATGCCAGGAATGTGGTGAAAAGGGCCTTTGGGCTGCTGAAGACTCAGAGGACATTTCTCATTGCCCCACTTCTTGTGGCAGAGTGTCACCCCCATCATTGCCTCATGTATCATCCTCCACATTATCTACGAGATGAAGGACAGGGTGCTGGATGAGGGTCTGTGCTACAGGTGCTGCTTTGTGCTGCCCACCATGGGGCACCCATGGTGGACAATGATGATGTGAAGCAGAGAGAAGGGGAGGCAATAATAATAATAATAATAATAATAATAATAACAACAACAACAACAACAAATATTTATTTATATCCCGCCCCTCTGCAGAGCAATCGGGGCGGCGTACAACATTAAAATTTCCATACAGATATATTAATACAATCTAAACAGAACATAAAAATCCCGAATCCCACCCGTCCTTTAAGAAGTAAGGGTTCTGTAAGGGATGCTCTGACAGAGTTCTTTGCCACTGGGAGAATTTGAAGCATTCCCTCTCCTCCATCTCTGATCCTAGGGCACTAGTGTACTGTGACATGATAAGCAGGTCAATATACATGAAGAAATCAAAAAAATCTATAATATCAAATTTCCAATTCTACCAGAAATATACCTCATTAACATGACTAACAAAATACCAAATACTGACATAAGAAAACATGGGAAAACTATGTTATATCTAATCACCTCCACAAGAATACTCTTAGCTCAAAATTGGAAAACTGATGTAGTCCCTACAACAGAGGAATGGCTTCTCAGATCAATGGACAATATAGAATTAGATAGACTTACAAAAATGCTAGAAGGGAAAAATACTGAAGTGATAGATACAGAGTGGATGAAATTGAAAAATTATTGTGACAAATCTTGGACTAAATGTTAAGTTAGCTACATAATAATCACTTTAAGAATTTAAGACTAAAGTTAACAATTACAGGAATTATTGTTTGGGATTTATTTTGATAATATTTTTATGTTCCAAAAACCATGTAATTTCATAGAAGTATTATATTTTTACATATCTGGGAAAGTAAAAAGCAGAGAAAAGGAAATTCTTTAATGTATTTTATAATTGCAATTTATTTCTGCAAATTGTACTTTATGATTTCTCATCTTCTGTAATCTTAAATTTAATAAAATTAAAATAAAAAATAAAATAAATAAACATATCCTGTCATCCACACTCTGTGTATGCCTACCATTTATGCTCATATGCAGTCATTCCTAACCATATGCCTCACAGACACACACACACACACACACACACGCATACACTAATAAAAGGGCATGGAGGGGTCAGCCGGTGCCAGTTTTCCTGTGCACTGACAGATACAGTGCATCAATGACCAACTGCCTCTCTTACAATGTATCCACTTCCTGCAATTCAGCATTCCCTAATGGCCCATCCGATTGTAACAATTGCTAGCCCAGAGGGCAACCATTGGGGGCCTGATTCAAATTTCTGCTCTGAGGGTTTCCATTGGCTAGGAGCCAGGTAAGGCCATCTCCTCTTGGGCACAACTGCACATAAATGCCCCTGTGAACCTTCACTGTCCATGATGACGACAATGTGGCCAGGGGAAGGAGAGTGCCCATCAGGATTGCATACTGGACCAACCAGGTGGTCGGCATTCTCCTTGATGCCGTCACTGAGGAGGTAGCTGCGAGAAGGGTGATGTTGAGTACCAATCACCCTAACCAGACTTCCCTTGCTCTCCAACACCAGGGTTTCATGAGGACCCTGCAAAAGTGCCGAATAAAGTTCAAGGCACTGAAGGGGGTCTTCTTTGAAGCCCTGGAAGATTATGGAGAGCATCCCCTGGTTAGGAAGAGAATATCCTTCTATGAACAGCTGCACTACCTCTGGTTGAAGGCTGTCTGTCCACAGTGGGAGGATCGTCATCCTCTAGGTAAGTGCTGGGCCCCTGCCATGGTCCCTGGTGTCCATTCCTACCCCCATCACCCTTGCCTATCCGTTCTTTTTTTTTTTAAAAATTGTGATGTTTTATGCATAGGTGTGCAGGTTCAACACAGGATCATTGCAGGGAACCAGTAGTACGGGATGGGTTAGCCTTGAGATGGGGGATGATTTGGGAAGACTATAGCGGTGACTACCATATCACTGGTGCTGGCTGCTAGATCCCTTTCCTCCTCTAGCTGCCCTCCACCTTTGGGGGTGGCGAGTGGACTCTGCCACTGGCGGGTTGCTGAAAAGGCTGGCAGATTCATCTATGGAGTATTGCTCACGGATCTCCACCTCCATAGTAATCCCCTCCTCCTAGGCTGGGGGTTCCACAGCTCCCTCATGCTGGAGTTGGGGGATGGCCCTCCTTATTGCACTCTGCTCCACACTGCCCCCTCTGCCCCCGATGCCACCCAGGGCTGCCTCATGATTTGCACAATATCACCCAGCTGACCAGTCTGCACTTCCAGGGGGAAGCAAGGCGTTCCTGCTGCCGGACGGATCTCTCTAGCAACTCCCTCTGCTCCCTCTGGTGCTCTGCCTCTCTCTCCCTGAGCTGATGGACATGGTCCCTCTGTTCCAGGAGTCCCCTCAGGTGGTTTGAGCTGCGATCCATGAACCAATCCATGGCACTAGCAGTTGTGGCTGCTGAACGATGCACCCTCTTCTTTTGGATCTCAGCCAGGTGAGCCATCGGTGTCATTGTGGCTTTCGGATTAGCTACTTTTCATTCTATGGGACATAGCACAGGACACAGTTGGAACACAAAACATGTCCTGTAGAGATTGGGGGGAGAGGAGAGGTAAGAGCAAGGCAAGTTTGTGTAGAAAGACTGGATATATGCAGCTGATGCTTATATAAAGGACACGGTCAACAAGACACACATAATAGAAAAGTTACCCCAGAAGCCCCCAACAAGTATGACAGGACACGAAGGTGGTGCATAGTTCATATGAATGCCTGCATACAAGAGCAGAAGACGTCACAAAAAGCCATGCGGCCTTGACCTCAACCATCAGTTGGGTGAATTGTCCAGTACCTGTCCTTTCTTCATCTTCACTGTCATCACTGACCACCATACTAGTCCATGGGAGAGGAGAGCAGTCACGGTAGCTAGTGGTCGTGGAAGATGTAGAGGTGCTCTAGCCAGCATGGGATGATGGTTTGCTCATGGAAGATGTAGAGGTCCTTTTCCCACCACAGGATGGTGGTCTCATCATGGAGATGTCCACAGCTCTCTGGCTGCAGGACTTCATCCGAGTCAGGGGCTTCCTCCTGGTCCTCTGCATAAGAAGGGGTGAGGATCATGTCTGCCCTATGCCTACCCTAGTGCCAAGTTCTCTCCCTGTTCCCTGCATCCCTTCCAGGGCCCCTGGCACATCTTACCTTGAGAGGGCACATAAAGCTCCTGGGTTCATTCTGCTTTGGAGGAGTCACCCACAGCTTCAACTCTAGCTGGCTGACTGACTGGCACCCTGGCAACTTCACCACTGATACATAATCTGCTTGGTTGTATGCTGCCATCCTTGGCAAGGAAGGCACAGAGCTCCTTGTAAAAGGGCATGGTGGTAGGACCCTGAAGTTTTGGTCTTCTGGCAACACTCCTGCCAATTGTGTTGGTGGCCTTTAGCCCTCATGGCTTCTGCCACCTCCTTAAATGTTTCAGCATTCAAGAAGGATCCTCTCAATTTGTCCAGAATATGTGGTTGTGACCACAGAGCTATCAGGTCAGCGGTCTCTGCATGGGACCACAATGTCCCTCTCCCTCTTTTTGGCTTATCGCTTGTAGATGGCTCTGCCATTCTTCCAGTGCAGAAGACGAACGCTGATGGAGCACAGCTGAAGAGCTGCACAGCTGCACAAGACCACTGGCAAAATGGTGCTGGAATGTGCGTGGGGGTCCAGCTTAGAAGTGAAACTCAAACTTATCACTTTCTCCAACCACAACACCGATCTTACCAGGGCAATCGACACGATCGCTCCCAAGTGTCCTTGCCAACCCGCTTGAAACTGTAAGCCATGGTATACACCTGAGCTGAGGAGAATGAAGTGGTTTGGACAACAACTAGAGCGCAGGTGGTGGAAGACTCGGCTCTTATCTGACAGAACTCACCATAGGAACTTTCTTTGTTCCTACTGGGAGGCAATATGTGCAGCAAAGAGAGCCTTCTCCTCTGCACGTATTGCATCTGCAGAGTCCCGTCCAGCAGAGCTGTTTAGGGTGGTGAGGGAGATGACACAGGTGCTCCCTGTGCCAAATCCCTTACTTAACCCGACGACGGCCTGCTGTGACGCATTTAACAACTTCTTTGCAGATATAATCTCTCAGATAAGAGCTGACTTAGATGCCACTGGTGAAACAGAGTCTATAGGCAAGGCGTCCAGTGACTCCACCGATGTAGTTATACTGGATCAGCTCCAATCTGTGAGTACCGAGGACATGGACAAACTGCTTGGTAAGGTGAGGAAGACAACCTGCCCTCTTGACCCTTGCCCATCATGGCTGGCCGTCCAGGGGGGGGATGCATTGATGAGATTTCTTATGGATATCATCAATGCATCCTTCAGGGAAAGATATGTTCCATCCTGCCTGAAGGAAGCGGCTGTTAGGCCGCTTCTGATAAAACCTTCCCTAGACCCCCTGGATATGAGAAACTATAGGCCTGTGTCATTGCTGCCATTTTTGAGCAAGGTGATCGAGAGGGCGGTTGCTCTTCAGCTCCAAGCTGTTTTGGATGAAGCTGATTATCTAGACCCATTTCAAACCGGCTTCAGGACAGGCTTTGGGGTTGAGACTGCCATGGTTGCCTTGACCGACGATCTGCGTCTGAGCATCGACAGGGGTAGTGTGACCCTGTTGGTGCTCTTAGACCTCTCAGCGGCCTTCGATACAATAGATCATGGCATCCTCTTGGACCTCCTGAAGGGGTTAGGTATCGGGGGCACTGCTCTGCATTGGTTCCTGTCCTTCCTCTCGGGTAGGTCCCAGAGGGTGCTGCTCGGGGACTGTAGCTCCAGTAAGAGAAACCTCACTTGTGGGGTCCCTCAGGGGGCTATTTTGTCCCTGATGTTATTTAACATCTATATGAAGCTGCTGGGTGAGATCATACGGAGTTATGGTGCTGGGTGTTATCAGTACGCTGATGACACCCAAATCTGTTTCTCTGTGTCTCATTCGTTGGCCTCGAATTCCAATGGCATCTCCTCTCTCAATGAATGTCTTCGAGCGGTAATGGGCTGGATGAGGAAAAACAGATTGAAACTGAATCCAGACAAGATGGAGATGCTCATGGTAGCGGCCCCGAAACCAAGAATTGGGTTGCAATCTCCAGTCCTGGATGGGGTCACACTCTCCTCCAGTGACTGTGTTTGCAGTCTGGGGGTGCTCCTTGACTTGTCGCTCCTGATGACAAATCAGGTAAATGCGACGGTCAGGAGTGCCTGTTATCAGCTTCGGCTGATATGCCAGCTGCGCCCTTTTCTGGAAGTAGGGGACCTCGAGACTGTTGTGCATGCACTGGTAACCTCACGCCTCAACTTCTGTAATGTGCTCTACATGGGGCTACCCTCGTGCTTGGTTCGGAAGCTTCAGTTGGTCCAAAACATGGCAGCCAGGCTCATTTCTGAAACATCTAGGAGGGACAACATCACTCCGGTTTTGAGGTCCCTCCACTGGCTGCCTATCAGCTTCTGGGCCCAGTACAAGGTGTTGGTTATCACCTTTAAAGCCCTAAATGGCTTGGGTCCAAACTATCTCAGGGACCGCCTTCTCCCATACAATCCTCCCCGTGCTCTCTGGTCCTCTGGGAGGAATTTGCTGCAGCCTCGAAAGTCCAGGCTTTCGGCAACCTCCCAGAGGGCTTTTTCTGTTGTCGCCACCAGACTCTGGAACGGTCTGCCGGACGAGATCCATCAATTAACATCGCTAGATAGCTTTAAAAGATCTACAGAGGGAATGAGCAAACATTGCCATGGCCCAATGCTGCTGCTGCAAGATGTTATATGTAATGTGTTTTTAAATTGTTTAAATGTCTTTTAATTTGTTATTGATTTAATACTGTTTTAAGGGGGTGGGGTGGGATTGCTGTGATTTATTATGTATGATTTTATTGTTGTGACCCGCCCTGATTGGGTCTCCCAAAGGGCAGGATACAAATAAATATTATTATTATTATTATTATTATTATTATTATTATTATTTTTAACATATGGCAGCAACACTTTAAGCGTCCCACAGCTGCTAGGGCACATGTGTATTAGGGTTTGGGTTAGGGTTGTAATATCCACAGGTGCACCTGTGGCGGTGCATCCACAATGGAGAGACAGGGAACTTTAAATTGAAGCATGCTCTCGACCCACATCTTACTCACCTGCGCACCTGTGTTGGAGTTGTATAGGGTGCTTTAAATTGATGCTTGGTTCATATGGTCCATGCTCTGGAGCCATGCCTCATTTACCTGCACACCTGCAGTGGAGTATTTACATAGCCATTTTAAATTCAAGGAGGCCCTTTTACACCGCACTGGTGCTCCTGCATACAGATGCACCTGCATGCATCATCGAAATGCCCTGCCTTCAGGCTGGCATGAAAACACCTCTTTTATTGGTACACCCCCTTCATTATCTTTTTAAAAGATAACAAGTAATGTTTAATCATTGTTTTCCCCTTCCACCTATGGGAAAGAAGAGGGACATGCAAAGCCCTTCCAAAGCTGTTGAAGCTTCTCTAAGCTCTATTATTTTTTCTGAATGGGAAAACAAAGGGTTTGTGGACCTGTTCTTTATTTTTATTTTTTTAAAATAAATTTTATTATATAAAAAAGCAGACAGACAAACAGACAAATATATAGACATAAAACATCAAACTCACAAAGATCAATCACTACCAATATACATTCGTCTGCAATACAATCATAATAATCTAGGCACATAGAAAAAGTGAAAAACAAAAAGAAAAAACACCACACCGAGTAAGACTTAAAGTATAATTATTCCTAGTATACTTTTTCTTCCTTAATATTTACCAATTTACTAAGGCTTTTAAGAAACCCTATTTTCTTTCCATAAACTGAATAATACCAACATATAGTACATAATTCTGAAGATCTAATACATAACGTGTAATGCTTAACTATTAATATTCAAATTTTCCCGTTAGACCTTGTATTTTCCTGCAGATCTGTTCTCTACTGTTTAACTTATCAAGTAGGATTCTCTGAAACATATTTTCCCCCTAATCTATATTTATTTTGTTATTTATCTCTAAAGGGACTTCAACTAATCTCCATATTCCAATATCTCCATCCAGGTATCCATCCCTCTTTGACTTCTTCCTTTGTCTTATCTTTCAATAGAGCCTTTAATATGTCTAGTTCCATAGCCTCTCTCATCTTGTATTGCCATTCTTTTAATGACGGTACTCTCTGTTGTTTCCAATATTTTGCGTATACAATTCTTGCCAACGTGATCATATATAATATCACCCGCCTATACTTCTTTTCAATTCTAGAGTCTGGAAGTTTTATCATGTTTAATAGGAAAAGGACTGGGTCTAATGTAACTTTTATTTGTAGAATTTCTGATATCTTCATTTGAATCAATTTCCATTTTTTTGTGTGCTTCTTTGCAATTCCATCATATGTGAAACAAAGATCCTGATGTCCTCTGGCACTTCCAACATTTCTCATTACTGGTTTTATATATTTTATTAATCAACACAGGTGACAGATGCCAATGATAGAACATCTAAATGTAATTTTCTTTATAATCTTGACAAAGTGTATATTCATTGGAAATGCGCCATGACTTTTCCCATTCCTCTAAATCTATGCTTCTCCCAATATCCTGAGCCCATTTAATCATCACATGTTTGACTCCTTCACTTTCTAAATCTCTTTCTTTCAAAATATTATAGTATTTAGCAATATGTCCTTTCACCTTATCTTTATCCTTGTCTTTATTAAACATAATCTTGTCCAAAACAGTAATCTCTTCTGTTATGCCCCGATTTCTCTTGTCTTCTTTGTATCGTTCTTTAAGTTGTCTATATAGGAACCAATTTTTCTTTATTATCTTGTCTAGTTGTTCTTCAGATTTTATCTCATTCTCTTCTTTTTCTTTCCATTCTAGAAGATCTCTATATTTCAACCATTGTATTCCTTCATTTTTTGATCTGCCAAAGAATGCCTCCTGAGCTGATACCCAACTTGGTATATATTTATAAAAATGATCTCTGATTTTCAACCAAACATTCAATAAAGCTTTCCTTGTGATATGATGCTCAAAGTCCTTATTATCTTTGAGCTTATCATACCACAAATATGTGTGGAATCCATATCTTAGCTTGGTGCTTTCCATGTCAAGTAGTCTTTCATTGCTTAGTTTCACCCAGTCTCCTATCCAAGTCAGACAAGCTGCATAAAAGTATAATTTTATACTTTTTATAAAATACTTTTATGTGGACCTGTTCTTTATGGGACTTGTTATGTGCACTGCAGCAGTGATAATGAAGACACTTTGTTTCTTTGTCTGAATAATGCTTTTTAGGACTAAAATATTAATATTATATTATATTAATTTGCTAGACTGTTAATTTGTTTGATTCATGACTGGAGTCCAAAGGTTGCCTGATTAATGCTGCAGTTGTTCCTACACCTTAGTTATTTTTGTTCATCCCTTTCATTTTGGTCATTCATTGGGGTGGAATGCCTCTCTTTTCCCCTCTCTCTGTAAGATACAATAAGACAGGAGGGCCTTAGGAGAACAATATTAGGACTACAGGAACTACAACCCATGATTCCCTGCTGGCTGGTTTGTTGATCTATTCTGTACTCCTTCAAAATTTTAGAAGTAATAGAATTGAAAGAAAGAGAACTAGTATGTTTCTGCCTGGAATAGAAGAATGACAAGGGAATAGGAAGGCAATTTGTTAATTTGTCAGGAAGCCCTTAGGTAGCCATGGTTCTTTCAGAATGTCAGGACCTTTAACACTGAAGGCTTGTGTCCCCCACCCCCTTTATTGGCTTGTATGTACTTTGTTGGGGTCTTTCTGGGTTGTGAGAGGGTGCTGGTGCATCCCTACTTCTCCTGCAAAGTTGGGGGAAGTCATGAGTGTTTTGTGAGACACAGGAAAACATCCTTATTTTGGAAAGATGAGATAGGCTGGCCCAGGCAAGAAACTGCAAAAATGTTTATATTTTAAGCTGCTCTCTCTTGGTACCATTTATCTTATATGAGTAAACAGCTTATTTATCTTAGGTCCACTTGGTTAATGAAAAACTATCTAGTATGTGTGAAGAAGCCACTCCTTCACCTAACCTTTCTTTTCCCTCAGATGGCAGCCCTATGAGTATTGTGATCCAACTGCTGCTCCAATATGTGGTGTATCTGACCACTTTTATGTATATCTATGGGTTTAGGGATGTGGTGGCTCAAGTGGTTAAGACGCTAACTCTGTTGATTGCAAGATTGGCAAGTTGGCAGTTCGAGGCCCAGGTGCCACATGATTGGGGGGGGGGAAGCTCCTGTCACTAGTCCCAGCTTCTGTCTACCTAGCAGTTTGAAAGCATGAAAAGTACGTAGATAAATAGGTACCACATTGGTGGAAAGGTAAATAGCGTTCTGTGCAACCATGCTGGCCACATGACCATAGAGTAGTCTCTGACTGCGCTGGCTCTTTGGCTTAGTAACGGAGATAATAATAATAATATAATAATAAAATTTATTTATATCCCGCCCAATGGTACACCAATCCGGGCGGCTTACAAGTTTAAAAGTAGAGTCCAATAAAACATATAATACAAAGGACACCCCACCCCCCTTAAAACAGTATTAAATCAAATCATTTAAAACATCAAACAATAATTAAAACCTAATGCCAAAATTAACTAAAAGCCTGACTCAACGTTCCTTCCATCAATGATGGAGCCACGTGAGGAACGTCAGTTGTGCAGGAGTAGATGTCCGAGGGGGGATGGCTCGTCTAAGGAAGATAACTAGTCTGGAAAGGCCTGCCGGAAGAGATCCATCTTGACAGCCTTTTTAAAGCTGTCTAAACATGTTAACAGACGGATCTTGTCTGGCAGGCCGTTCCAGAGCTTAGGGGCAACAACTGAAAAAGCCCTCCGGGAGGTAGCTGCGAGCCTCGATTTCTGAGGCTGCAGCAAGTTCCTCCTGGAGGACCGAAGTGCGCGGGGAGGATTGTACGGGAGAAGGCGGTCCCTGATATAGCTTGGACCCAAGCCATTTAGGGCTTTAAAGGTAATAACCAACACCTTGTACTGGGTCCGGAAACTCATAGGCAGCCAGTGGAGGGACCTCAGAACCGGAGTAATGTGGTCCCTCCGAGATGTCCCTGATACAAGCCTGGCCGCCATATTCTGTACTAGTTGAAGTTTCCGAACCAGGCACAAGGGTAGCCCCATGTAGAGTGCATTGGAGAAGTCGAGGCGGGAGGTTACCAACGCGTGCACCACAGTCTCAAGATCTCCTACTTCCAGAAAAGGGCGCAGCTGGCGTATCAGCCGAAGCTGATAGCAGGTGCTCCTGACCGTCGCATTCACCTGATTGTAGCCAGGAGGGATATAAAGAGGGACAGAGCAGTGTTGGGGGTTGGTTAGGGTTGAAGTTTTAGTGTGGCCTAAGGGGTGAAGGGTGCCCTGAGGGATGAAGAGCCTAAGTGGCAGGGTTATACTGCTGAGAAGGGCAGTTAAGAGGGTTTTAGGTATCCAAGATAGGGAATAGGTGAGGGTCAAGATCTGAATTACCCTGAGGGGATGAAGAGCCATTGAAACTGGTATAGGCTGCAGAGAAAGGCAGTTTAAAAATGTAAAAGTACCCAAGAGAGGACAAGGAGTGTCCTGAGTGAATTGAATTGTTGTCCTGGTAGAGTCATAGAGCCGATGCAGACTGCCCTAAAGGGCCAGCCTGGGGGTGGAGTTGGGGCAGGGCGACTGCACGCTGGCTGCCCCGACATCACCATCATGCTGTGTGCTCAACCACACAGCGTATGATGTCAGGGCGCCCCATTGGCGCAGCTTGCACTGTGCCAAAAGGGTGCAAAACAGCTGTGGTATCGGTGCTAAGGGTGGCTTTTTGCTGCCCCCAAAAGGAGCAGCATTTGCCATCTCTTTTTGGAGTGGCAAAAAGCTGGCTCGGGGTCATGGCACTCCTAGAGGTGGCACAGAGCCACCCCTTAGGGGTCATCTGCATTGGCCCATAGTGTGTAGTGATAAGTGAGGCATAAATAATTAGAAGAGGTGTAGGAATGAAAAGTGTAATAAAGATTCTGAGTGTTTTGGTTTATGTGAGGAAACAAGTATAAAGGCAATAAACAACAAAGGTCAACTAGTGTAACAAATAAAGTATTCCAGTAATGTATCAAATGTGAATAACATCCAACACAAGAGATACTCTATTTGATTTAACTTGTACATAAATGTATAACTTTATTTCAACAGGTAACTGTCTGGAGAGTTTACACACTACCAAAATGCAGTTTACACACTACCAACATTAAAAAAATAGCTTTTTGCTTTGAGACCCCTAGAGAAGTGGCAGCAGTGGGATAAAGAGACAAATGAATAACAGGTTTTAAAAAGGAAATTTTGGGCAGTGACATGTTGCCACCATCACAAATTCGTGACAGTGATGGGATAAAGGAACAAATGAATAAAAGATTTTAAAAAGGAAATTTTGGGCAATGCCATGTTGTCACCATCACAGATGCTTTCCAGTATTCCTGTGTAGCTGAAATGTTTCTGTGTTCACTTTAAACCTCCATGGGGAATGCCCCTTTACTCAACTATGCTTTGTGATTCATGTGAACAAACCATAAAAAGCATTGCCTTCCATTGGCACCTACTTGTGTTGCTTCTACTTAATCTGCCTCAATACTCTTCATGATGTAATTGTGAACCTACTACACATGATGTGCTACACCTATGAAAACCCATGACAATGAGGATAGGTTCAGTTTTATGGTTTGTTCACATGATTGGCATCTTCCTTTCCAAAGGAGTGCTGATGTGGTATGAAAGACCTAGGACCACTGTCACCTAGGAGAGAGTGTATAAGGACAGAAATAGGAGTCAGTTTAATTGCTAACTGTTTTGAAATGTTCAACTTTTTTTTAAAAAAAACGTATTTGACTTGTTCTATATTCTTTTAGGGTTATTTTGTTGATTGTGTCCTGATCTCAGATCTGTTAATACAGAGCAGGATAGAGATAAATAAATGCATGAAATGGTGAGAAGTTTGTTGTTCTGCTTGTTCTGATGGGGTCAAAGAAGCTAAAGCTGTCAAAGCAACAGGTTGCTGTACATTTATTATCAGGCAGTGGGTTAATTAATCAAGTAAAGATAATTAATGCCATATAATTACCCTGAATAAAGTATTTAAATTAGTTGAAAGTAAGTTCCATGTGTATGCAGTGAATTGTGGTTTGTGTGAAATAGCTCTGTTAACATTAATCAATGTGCCAATATATGTTGCACCGTGGTGAAGCCAACACAACATTTCCAAAAGGCATTGTGAGACTTTTATCCCAATATTTTCTCTGTACAAAACAAAGTTAGCTGTAATAATCCTTGAATATTGTCTCAGAACCATTCTGGTCATGACAGAAAGACAAGGAAGGTGCGGTTTAGGAAGAGGCAGGTTAGAAAATTGATCTGTGCTTCCTTATCCCTAAGAATCATGAGGCAGACAAACCTTGGCAGAAGAAAGAACAGGCTGTCAAGGAAAATTTCACCAAAGTTGCAAATGTCCACAAATGTCCAGCTTAATATGATTCTGTATTGATTGGGCTTGGAGTCTAGTTTTCCACAAAATATATTGTACATGGAGTCACCTGCATAACTTTGGAAATCTTACAGGAGATTTACAATCCATATCATTGTGGTGAGCAGCAAGCCTGAACCTCCTGTTGACCATATGATTGGATTTCTCATTACATTTTCAAAATTTTAGGAAATCTATTTTGGATCAGGTGCTCTTTTGTCACGAGAGCTGGATTATGAGACCATTCTCACTTTGGCCTAAGGAATATTCCAATTTTGTTTAGAGTATTAATAAAGCAACCTTTTCATATCCTTGTGACCCTAAGTCTCACATGCATCTTGTTGTATATAATTCTTCATAGAGTCATAGTCATAGAATCATACAGCTGGAAGGGGCTCATGGGCCATCTAGTCAAACCGAAAGCTCAATGCAGAATCTCCAGCTAAAGCATCCATAGCAGATAAACTTGTATTATGTTGTTTTGTGCATTTTGGCTGGTCAATAAAGGTATTACTCTTTTGTGGATTTTATTTTTTGTTTTTGTTTGCTGTAGGGCCAGCACAGCTACCTATGAATATGTACACTTAGCAGAGTTAGACTCCCAGTAGATTTCAGGGTAACTGAATTCCTCCATATCTACTAATTCTAATTCTTGCATCTTTGAGATTTCTGACGTTTGTTTCTGAAAATCATTGTCCACCACTACTTCTTGGTTTGGTAGTCTGTAGAAAACTCCTACCACAATGTTGCATTTATTTTTATTTCTCTATTTATTATCCAAATGCTCTCTGTTGGTCACACTGATCACTCTCATGGATTTCAGTACAACTGAATTGGTCTTTGACCCCTCTCTTTTCTACAACAGCTATTCTTTTTGAATAGGTTGTACCCTTCAACTGTAATATTCCAAACATGAGAGTCATCCCACCAGCTCTCCATTATGCGTATAAGATCTTATTTACTTTCCTGCGCTAGGACTTCAAGTTCATCTTGTTTGCGTCTCAAACTCTGTGCATTGGTGTACAGTCATCTGAAGCTCTGTTGGTTCTCAATCAATAATTTACTTTTTTTTTGTGGATCCCATTCTTTACTTCAGCTTCTCCTTTAGAATTCACATCTTTGTGTTTAGAGCTTGTATTTGGACCTGATGTTTGGGCTATCCTCTCCAACCCCTCAACGATTTAGTGATTAGACTTGCCATGCTACTTCTTACCATGCTACTACCAAAGATATTCTTACCATTCTTTGTGAGTTGCAAATCATCTGTAGCCAGTAGTCCTCTGTCTAAGACAGGGGTAGGCAACCTTTCCCCTTTAAGGGCCGAGGGACTTCAGCTCCCAGAATCCCAGGAGCTATTGGCCAACATGGGACTATTGGCCAACATGGCTGAGGCTTCTGGGAGCTGAAGTCCCTTGGCCCTTAAAGGGGAAAGGTTGATTATCCTGGTCTAAGAAGTGAAGTCCATGATTGTCTTTCTTCCCCTCCCTGCAATCATTCCTTCCCAATACAGCCAGGCATGCCATGCCTAGAATTTATAAACTGACAACTTCTTTTCATCAGTGTCAGGTACCACTAGAACTACAACATATCTTTCCTTAGGGAGACTAAGATCCTCTGAAGCAAACTGATTCATGTTTTTGGAAGAAATGAAATAAAACCACATTTCAGCCCCTGATCTTAGGGTTCTTGTTTTCATTTTATACTTGAAACAGTTGCTGTAGTAGTACATTCAGTTAATTAGACTTGGAAAAACAAGATTAAAACTTGATTATATTCTGTAGCTATTTCAACATATCATGGAAATCAAATACATTTTACTTTACAATCATTCACAGTTTCATCAAGATGGCTTGACATTTATTCTTAGTGGTTTCAGATGTCTAAAGTTATGAGTTTCATAAACTTTCTATTTAATAAAATATGACTTAAATTATGAAGGAATAACTATTTCTTAATTCTACATCCAGCAATTGGAGGCTGCATACCTGAGATGAGGAAAAGAAACATTAATTATAGAGTCAGTTATTCTGAAGTGTACTGATTTCCTAGTGTTAGGTTGTGTCCCCATGTTACTAAAGATCTGCATAGAATACTTTTGGGGATGCTGGGGTGTGGCCATTTGTTTTACCTGAAATCCACTAGTAATGTACAGAATTTCATCCTGGAGTAGGATGCATAGTTCATGCACAGGAAAATGCAGTGATAACATGAGAAAGCCCACAAGCTCTCTTTTCCATGGGACTGTTTATGTACTTAATTATTTAATCTTTAAAATATAGCGCACAAATGGCAAATACCCCAAAGGTGGTTTACAAATGTAAAAACACAAAACAACCAATAAAATCACAACCAGAACAAATAAATCAGTTGAATTGGTGTCAATTTTTGTATTTCCAGATGTGTGTCAAAGAGTAAGAGGGTTGTCATGGAGATGGGGCAGCTACTTGGACATGTATTTGAAACATTCAGCTCTTACATCCCACTTTGCACAAGTACTGAAAAATCATGTATTAACACTGAATAAAAGGACATAATGACTCCTCAGGACTCCTCAAAGGTGACTCTTATCTTTTGTTTGCATGTGATTGTTATTGCAAATCAATGATAAAATGAGGTACATGAGACAACATAAAGAGCTAACCTATGAAAACTATTTGCACTGAAAATAGTTAACTTCAAAATGTACATAAATTGGAAGGACGAAGACTATTACCTACAAGTATGGGTGGATAAGAAATTTGTACAAGATCCTGCACCACACTGTTTCTTTTGTAACTTTATGACTCTGTAGTTATGTTTCAGAAATGCAACAAAACCCTGTTAGTGAATTGTGAAGACACTCATTCAGACACTGGCTGTACTCTGGCACTTTTTAGCCAGTATCCACATGCACACTGGAGTGTGCCCTGAGATGCATCGGTGTGCATTGCACATTGGGCCATAGTGTATCAGTTATCCTGTTGTGCAACAGATGCCTGTACATTATAATATCACATCATCATCTAGGTGAATATAGATATTGCAAAACCATTCAATTCAGTTTTGCATACATTTTTGAAGGTGTAAATCCCAAGTAGAATGCTATCCAACATTTCAGTTGGTTTTTGTAAGTTTATCAAACTGCATTTCCACCCCCTTTTTATTCATCCACACCCAGGGTTTTGAGTGCTTAATAATTAAAGATTCAGCTTTTAACCTCTATGTTAGTATCTCATTGGGGTCGCTGTCTTTTTTTCCTAAGAGATCATCTTCCATCTTTAATACCTATGTACAGGTAAGTACAAGAACTAGCATGACATATTGGTTTGAATGTTGGACAATGACTCTGGAGACCAGGGTTCAAATCCCTGTTCTGCCATGGAAGTCCACTGGGTGATCTTGGGTGACTCACACCCTCTCAACTTCAGAAGAAGGCAATGGCAAATCCTCTCTGAACAAAATCTTGGCCAGAAAACCCATTAGAGCCACCATAAATTGGAAATGACTTGATGGTACACAACAACAATGAGTAGGTGGGTACAATGTAGTCCACTTTATACTGGGAACACTTGTACCTGTTGAACATGGCTAGTGCAAATGTGGAGAATTTTATATTTCTTAAAAAAACACAAAACCCAACACCCAAATTCATTAAATTTATTCAGACAGAGCAGAGAAAGAACTTATGAAAGTAAATATGACAGCTTTCTCATCCCTACCCATAGGTGGAGCATGACTGGAATGTCTTATTTTCCTTTTTTAACCATGTCCTCTGTTTCTGTCCATTCATCCACTACAAAAGGTAAATTCTGGAGAAATTTGGTGCATATGTTATATAAGCTAAAATAACATGACAGAGCAAAATATACGAATATGAAATAAAGTATGATTGGTTATATATGGCAGTGGAGGAGAGGAATATAGTGAGAACAACCAGGTTGGCAATAAAATGACATATCCAAAGGAGGCTGAGTTAGATGGAATAATGGATTCTGCAGAAAGCATTTGCTGTGGCTGTGAAAAAGACTGCAAGAAACAGGAAATAGTTGCCCAATCCAGACCTCTTAAGCTTTAAGACATAAAGGTATCAGTGTCTTATCCAGGAAGACATCCAGTAGTTTTATTCACAACATTTATTTAACAAGTCCATGATAGTACTTTCCCACACCTCTCTTGCATCCATATTGTATTGTGAAATAAGCAAGTAGGTCAATAGAATTATTTGGAGCACCATCACAAACTTCACTTGCACATGGATTTGAGCAATGATGTAGTCCATGATGGATGATTCAGATGACCTTTATTCCATGCTACTTGCAGAGTGGTCATGTGTCTAGGACTGTCTTATTCCTTGCTGCATGATTTAAAACTCTATAATATACAAAAATGTTTTTGCACACATTATTTTTTAAATCTTATAGATATGTTCATTCAGTCTCCTTCTCGCTCTGGATTTCAGATATAAACATAGAACATCAGAGAATCTGATAAAAGATTGCTTCTAGCTAATACATGGACTTTGGGTAATGAATGTATTTCACAAGAGGCACAGAAGCAACAAGAAATGGATTGGGGAATAAAGCATAATTGCTATCTATACTGGCGATCTTGCTCAGTCAAAATACTACTACTACTAATAATAATATAAAGACTCCTGTTATTGATCTGTTTAGACTTTAGTACTCGTATATCACTGCCTAGTTTTATGTGCTGCATTATTAAGCCCTTTGCTAGCAAACTGCCACTGACATAAAGGTTTGGAAAGCTTTGCAACAACAATGAAAAAAGTAATCTTGTCCAAAACCCTGTCCACTTTGCCTCATAAGATGGCGTGATGGCAAGAGGAGAACAGTGTCACAGTGTTTGTGATCTTTGAAGCATGTACAAGTACACTAAATTCCCATCCTTCCCTCTCTCTTGAATTAATTAGAATAATAATATACAAAGGCCTTTGTGTGTATGAGAGATAGGAATGCAGATGATGAAGCATGATCAGAGACCAGAAGTGCATATGTAATGTCCCAGAAGCAGAGGGATGGTGCCTTTGATTCCATTATTAAAAATTGCCACTGTCAGAAAAAAATTAAATGTAGTTGTATTACATATATGGGATAGTAATAAATTCTCATTCCTTCAGGCTCCAGGGATAGATTCAGCAAGGTTTTGCTTCTTTTCAGTTGATGCCCTTAATACATTTTCAATCTTCTTGCTAATTCTGCATGGCTCTTCCTCATGCTTATGATATACATTTTTACTGCACTACAGGGTGAGGAACCAACTGGGAGTGGCTTAAAGCAGGTTCAGATTGGAGTTCATACCCTCCTAAGCCAAGATCTCCTTCATAAATGTTTTCTTTGCTTCCAGGATGGGGGGGATCTGTTTTGCTTTGTGATGGCATGGGTGAAAGATCTGAGGCTACACAATTCAGAGTCAGTTCATCATTATTGACAATAAAGTCAGCATCATCATCCTTCAGTTGCTCCTAGGTGTTTTATAAAAGAAAAAAATAAATAAAAGAAAAGTACATATCAATGCCAGAACTAAGACAATTGTGTATGCTGTCTTCATGCTTAAGACAACATTTTAATATTGTTAGTGATAAATAGCCCCCAAACTACACCAGCATGGTGTAGTTGTTGAGTGTTGGATTATGACTCTGAAGATCAGAGTTGGAATCTCTGCTTGGCCATGGAAACCCACTAGGTGACCTTGGACAAGTTAATAATAATAATAAAATTTATTTATACCCTGCCCCTCTGTCTACAATCAGGGAGGCTAACAACAGTTAAAAATTCCATACAGTATGTATAATACACAATCCAAATCCCACCCCCTTTAAAAAGTATTAAACTGATAATATGTAAAAAACATCATAATAAACAATATAAATAAATTATATTCTAAATTAACAATTAACTAAAAAACAAGCCAATACAGATTATCACAAGCAGAGAAGTGGCTACATCCAAGGAGGGAGAAAGCAGAATGGGGGAAGTTCTGATGCCGGGAAATCTAATCAGGAAAGGCCTGCCGGAAGAGATCTGTCTTAGCAGCTTTTCTGAAGCTGCTCAAGGTCTTAATTTGATGGATCTCATCCGGCAGGTCATTCCATAGTCTGGGAGCGGATGCCGAGAAGGCCCTCTGGGAGGTTGCAGACAACCTAGTTTTTATAGGCTGCAGCAAATTCCTCCCAGAGGACCTGAGTGCATGGGGAGGGGGGTTATATGGGAGGAGGCGGTCCCAAAGATAGGCTGGACCCAAGCCATTTAGGGCTTTAAAGGTCATAACCAACACCTTATCTCTCTCTTTCTCTGGCTTTTCTTCGCAAATGAAGATTCAGGAAGGACTCATCCCATGCTTTCTGCAAGCGCACTGATGACTAAAAAGGCCAGTCCGAGATAAACAAGTCCGGTTGTAGAAAGCACAGCAGAAGGTCTCCTTGGGTGATGTTTCTGGGTTGTGATTCTTTCTGCATTGTCATTTCTCTTCAAGACTTGTTCGGCGTGACTTCCCAAATAAGGTTGCAGCATTGTGGATAGTGCGTCTCCATGCCTCCCGATGTGAGGCCAGGGTGGACCATTGTTGGTGATCAATTTGGCTGAGCCTGAGATGTTGTTTCAAGGAGTCCTTGTATCACTCTTTTGGAGTGCCCCTCTTACACTGATCCATGGGGAGTTCACTGTAGAGTACTATTTTTGGGAGGCAATGGTCCTCCATCCTAGAAACGTGCCCTGCCCAGTGCAGCTGCATTCTCAATAGGATGGCCTCAATGCTGGTGATCCCTGCTTGCTCAAGGACAGCAACATTCGTCACATAGTCAGTCCAGTGTATATTTAGGATTGTGCATATACAGCGCTGATGAAAGCATTCGAGGAGTCGTAAATGTTGGCGATAGGTGACCCATGTTTCAGACCCATAAAAGAGAATAGACAGTACAATGGCTCTATACACATTGATTTTTGTGCTTTGCCTCAGGTGTTTGTTACTCCAGACTCTTTTGTAAAGTCTTCCAAATGCGCTATATGCCTTTGATAATCTGTGATTGATCTCTTTGTCAATCTTGGCGTCTGAGGAGATGATGCTTCCTAGGTAGGTGAACTACTGAACGGACATAAGCACAGATTTGCCTATGGCGATGTGGGGGTGGGGGGTGTTTGTCCTGTGGCGCAGGCTGGTAGAGAACCTCCATTTTCTTCAGGTTGACTTCCAGCCCAAACAGCTCTGCATCTGTTGCAAAGCAGGATGTTAGGTGCTGCAGAACTGCTTCTGTGTGGGCAACAAGAGCAGCATCATCAGCAAAGAGCAGCTCATGGACTAAATAGTTTAGAGTCTTAGTGCGCGCCCTCAGATGGCTTAAGTTAAACAAGCTACCATCAATATGGTAACGTATATAGATGCTGTCTTCTTCTTCGAGCTCTGCTGTAGCCCTTTGGAGCATCATGCTGAAGAAGATTGTAAATAAAGTTGGAGCAAGAACACAACTTTGCTTCACTCCATTAGTTATTAGAAAGGGCTCTGAAAGAGCATCGCCATATCTGACTTGACTGTGCTGGCCCTCATGTAGTAAGATAATCATTTTGAGGAATTTGGGGGGACATCCTAGTCTTTCCAGGATCTGCCACAGACCTTTTCTACTCACAGTGTCGAAGGCTTTGGTGAGGTCGACAAATGTTACATACAGTCCCTTGTTCTGCTCTCTACATTTCTCTTGCAGTTGTCTAAGGGCAAATACCATATCTGTAGTACTCCTATTGGCTCTGAAGCCACACTGGCTTTCAGGAAGAAGTTCTTCTGCAATAGCAGGAACTAATCTGTTCAGGAGTATCCTTGCAAGGATTTTTCCAACAATAGAGAGCAGTGTTATACCTCGATAGTTTGAGCAATCGGATTTTGCTCCTTTTTTCTTGTACAGGGTGATGATGACTGTATCTCGGAGATCTGATGGCAGTTCCCCTTTTTCCCAGCAACTCACAAGGAGTTCATGGAATTTAGCATGGAGTACATGACCTCCATGTTTCCAAACTTCAGGTGGGATTCCTTGCCATTTTTCATCTGCTGTATGGCCTTAAGAATCTCTTCCAAAGTGGGAGCTATGTCCAATTCATTTTTCATCGTTTTTTGTATCATATGTTGGATAGCTGAGCCTTGGACTACTCAGTTGGCACTGAAGAGACTTTGAAAATGTTCAGCCCATCGATTCAGGATGGAGGCTTTATCAGGAATTAGTGTTTGACTATTTGTACTGTATAAGGAGCTTTGAACCTGGAAAGCAGGTCCAAACACTGCTTTAAGAGCTTTGTAAAATCCTCTAAGATCACCCAGATCTGCACAGCGTTGTGTCTTTTCTGCTATATTGATCACCACTTGTTCTGAATGTCTCAGAGGTTTTGTTGAAGTTTACTATATGTGAGACGGAAAGCTGCTTTTCTTACATGGCAAGTTGGTTGGGCGAGGTATGCCTCGTGAGCAGTTCTTTGCCAACAGCTCCTGGATCTCTTGGTTGTTTTCGTCAAACCAGTTTTGATTTTTCTTGTGGGAGAACCTGAGGGATTCTTCTGCAGACTGGAGGATACTGTTTTTGATATGTTGCCAAAGCACTGTAGGAGAAGGATCTGTAGGGTGGTCTTCAAGTTTTGTTTGCAGATTTGCCTGGAAGTTGTCTCTAATGGTAGCTTGTTGAAAATTGTTGACTTGAGGCCTAAGCAGACTGCCAGAAATAGTGCACATTAAATTGAGGCACTGCCCTGGCTCAGTGCTAGGGAACCATGGGAATTGTATTTTTTTCTGAGACATTGAGCCTTCTCTGTCAGAGAGCTCTGGTGCCACAATAAATTACAGTTCCCATGATTCCCTAGCACTGAGCCAGGGCAGTGCCTCAATTTAATGTGCACTATTTCTGGCAGTCTGCTTAGGCCCTTGGAGTCTTCTCTTTATGCCACCCCTCTTAGATTTGAGCTTGAGATGAAAATTTAGTTTACATCTTACGAGGCAATGATCTGTTTGGCATTCTGCACTGGGCATCACTCGAGTATGACGGACATCGTGAATGTTTCTCTGGCGGACTAGAACATAGTCAATGAGGTGCCAGTGTTTGAATTGGAGATGCATCCAGGTTGTCTTCAAGCTATCTTTCTGCTGAAAGATAATGTTTGTAATAGTCAGCTGTTGTTCTGCACAGAACTCTAGCAGGAGGCGTCCGTTATCATTGCAATTTCCAACACCATGCTTGCCTAAAACACCTTTCCAGGCTTCGGAGTTCTTTCCTACTCTGGCATTGAAGTCACCAAGGATAATAATTTTATCTTCTACAGGGACTTTTTGTATGAGGTGGCGTAGGTCTGTGTAGAATTTGTCTTTCTCTACAGGGTCGGCTTGCATAGTTGGGGCATATATACTGAAGAGAACAACATGTGGGAGGCATAAGGAGATAATGCGATCAGAGTGACCTGTTGGCAAGGTTTCGAGTTTGGAGGCAATGGAGTTTTTAATCATAAAACCTACTCCTGAAAGATGTTTTTCAGTTTTGGGTTTGCCAGACCAGTAAAGTGTGTAGCTGGCTCCGTGTTCTTTAAGGCTGCCTTCCTCATGGAGACAAAGTTCACTAAGAGCATCAATGTCAATATTAAGTTGTACTAGTTCATGGGCTATTAGAGCAGAGTGACACTCTGGACGTCAACTATCTGCAGAGTCTTGCATGGTTCTGATGTTCCAGCATGCAAGTGTCAGTTTATTTACATCCTTGGAGGCCGGTGTGTGCCTTTGTTTCTTTGTCTTTGTTCGACCGCATCAGAAGATGCCCGTTGGCTGCGGCTAGTCAAGCGGGTAGATGGGGATGAGCTTTCGTTAGGCCACCTTTTTTAGGCCCCTCTCTGTATGGAGCAAGCAGTGCTCTCCTTAAAAAAAGCTGCTTGGTCGTTCCGAATGCTGCTGAACAAGACTGTCATCTCCCGGGTCAGCCTCAAGCAACCAAAGTCCTGAACCGCCTGCATGTCAGGTTGGGTATGCGGCTTCCAGTGCATCTTTACACCTGCCATTTCATCCCTCGCTACAGGGCTTTTTCGAAGATTGGATTTGTCCTTCGAGCCTGTGCAATAGATTTTTCTGGTGGAGCGCAGCGTGCACAGAATTTAAAGGCCTCACCCTTTAAACCAAAGGTTTGTCTGCTGTGGCCTTGCAAGCATGGACGGTAGCAACGAGGTCCTCGGGTTGTAGGTTTAATTAGAGTTTCCTTCCCTTAGATGGTTGACCTTACAGGGTTGGATGAGCACCATCTGCCCAGGTTTGGGATTAGAGTTTTCCTTCTCCTAGGATGGTTGCCATAAGGCTAGGGAGCCCATCCTGCCATTTGACGCTCTTTGTCAGACCCTTTGGTTTTGATTTGTCTGGCATGGGAAGCCCTACCAGTGGCTATTATACCACTGCCAGCATAGCTCAAAACTACATTAGGGTATGCAAGCTTCTCCCCCACGACAAGGGGGCGTCAATGGAGAGGCAACACCTTATAATGGGCCCGGAAACTAATAGGCAGCCAGTGGAGAGACTTTAGTACAGGTGTTATGTGGTCTCTCCTTGATGTTCCTGAAACCACTCTGGTTGCCATGTTTTGTACTAACTGCAGTTTCCGGACAAAGCACGAGGGTAGTCCCATGTAGTAATCCGCATTACAGTAATCCAGATGGGAGGTTACCAGCGCATGCACCACAGTCTCAAGGTCCTTTACTTCCAGAGGTTACACACTCTGAGCCACAGAAACCTCTATGAACCTAAGTCAGAAATGATTTGTAAGCATACACTAGCAACAAGATCAAAAACAGCATTACCTTGAAGAAAAATGGAAGCATCTACTTTCAGAAACCTCTTGGGCATGCAGAAGCAATTTCTTGAACTATGGCCTGAGAGATGCTCATTTTAAGTTGCCTTTTCTAGTTAGAAGAGCTTGCAGGGTCTTTTATGGACACATAGGAACCCATGGCAGTTGGTGGCTTCCTTGTAAGAGGGCTGTTGGATTCACCAACTTTAAAGGAGCAATCTCCAAAATAGGTTGAGCTTTTTGGATAGGTCATTTCAAGTTCATAATAACATCTGGAAGAGATTTATTGTCTCACTAACATGGAAGCTTCCATATATGGAGCTCAGGATCCAAGACGTAACTGCTGGGCAGATGTTTGTATAACATAACAGATTCTTATCATATTGCCAGTCCTGAATAGAATAGAGCCATTGCCTACATGTTGGCTCACCATTCAACAACTGATGGGCCTGTTTTAGTTGGGATTAACAGGATTCCAGCCCAAGACCAGCATTAGTGATGTACATAAGTGGAAGTACACCTTATGCTTGCATCTGGTTTTTTTTTTAAAAGTCACTGTGGAGGTTGGTATTCTCTTTCTCCCTCTGCAACATCCAAAGCTCCCCCATGGATTTGCCATTGCTCTGTAGCTCCCCCTGCCTGTGGCTATTCTGTTGCTGGATGAGAGTGGATTGGATTGGAGATGTGGTTTACACAGACTGTTGACATCATCCTCTAAGACAGGGGTAGGCAACCTTTCCCCTTTAAGGGCCGAGGGACTTCAGCTCCCAGATTCCCAGGAGCTATTGGCCAACATGGGACTATTGGCCAACATGGCTGAGGCTTCTGGGAGCTGAAGTCCCTGGGCCCTTAAAGGGGAAAGGTTGCCTACCCCTGCTCTAAGACCTCTGGAGGACCCCAATGGATCTCAGCAGAAGATGTCCTCAGTCTGTCTGGCTATGGCTCAATGTTTTTCCAACCCCTCTCCCTCAGCAGTGGAATAGCTGGGGCTACACTATTACAGTGCAATGGTGGGTACTGGGAGTGATGACTGGAGAGCTGCTGTGGGATTCTACATGCAGAACTCTTCTGTTACATTTGATCATAGGTGTTAACTGTCTTGCTTGCAGCTAGGAAATTTGTGTTATAACCAACAGTATTGTTAATCACCACTGTTAATAATCTAATTGCATTTTCTGCATCTAATTGGACTCTGATGCAACCCCATCACTCACATGGGGCTACCCTCATGCTTGGTCTGGAAACTGCAGTTAGTACAAATATTGTGACCTGTAGGATGAAGGGTATCTGATGAAGTGGATTGTAATCCACAAAAACTCATGTTATAATAAATCTGTTGGTCTTAAAGTAAACATTAAGTTTTTCTTGTTTTGCTGTGATGCAGATTGACATGGTACCCCTTGGGGGGGGGGAAACCTTAATATGCATATTTGGAG
This sequence comes from Phrynosoma blainvillii, assembly GCA_026167975.1. Lineage (NCBI taxonomy): Eukaryota > Metazoa > Chordata > Lepidosauria > Squamata > Phrynosomatidae > Phrynosoma > Phrynosoma blainvillii. The sequence continues at coordinate 45,333,712 of JANUYF010000003.1, read as the reverse complement.
CCCAAACTAGTGATTAAATATAGTCTCTTGGTTTATGGCCTATTCACATTCTTAACCATTTGTACACTTACCGTATATGCCCTAGGACTAGTCAGCAATCTGGCCACAGGATTACACCAGCTTGGTAAGGTTGTCGTAAGTGGTGGCCCAGCATGGGTGAGAATGGGCTTCAAATATCTGAAACATCTGTTAAGGACTATAAGACACATCAATCACATTGGCTACTGTTGGAACAAATAGGCACTTATGATCAACAAAATGAAAACAAGGACAATAATGTGTTACTCTGTAACAATGGGAGCATCTTTTCAGCTCTATTGCACAAATCTTCTTTGCCTGTAAATATGATTAATTAGTAGCCTTAACAAAAAGAAATTGCTTTAACAAATTCCACTGCTAATCTTTACCAGTGTGGTTTTCAAAATTTGAACAATGGACATGCATTTATGGGTTTCTGTGCAAAGACAGTGTCTTCAAAGATATTCCATTTGTTTGTTCATCATCAATAGTACAGAGAAATACAGTATCAAAATCTAATGAGGGTCTGAGTCCATTCTGCTGTTGAAAAACTGTGTGACTGTATATGTGTTTCATTTCATTTCTAAAAGTGCAAATATATTTAAATATGTAAGGCAACTCATTAGGACATCATGATTAATATGCAAGTAATGAACCCCCCCCCCACAAACTATGTAGTTATTACAAATTTGAAAGTATCTTCTGGAATAAACAATTACAATGACTATGGCCAGTTAGCTCATTGTTGCATAATAATTAGGATGGACAGATTTCTCAAGGCTCACTGATGTTGGAATTTTTCCATGGGAAGCATAGTCTACCCTACTTCTTCACAATTTTTTCTCTCCATATAGAAAAGCATACATATTTTAATGTACACTTTACTGAAATTTATGTAATGTAATTATTTTACAATTACACACATTTTTGGATCTACATACCTCTTGAGTAAAATGTATTTGTGTAGTTTTGGAAATGTGCATCTTTTTCTTTGCTCATTTAAAATATATGTGAAATTACTATTAAATGCATGTGAAATGACTATTAAATTGCTGTGTGAAGATGCAAGAAGCTGTGTAAAGCTCATTTACACAAAAATGGCAGTGCTGAACTGAAAATGCTGCTCCATGTTTATGGGTTCATTTGTAGGCAGCAAAAGTGGGACAGCAGTTTGACAAGTTCTTGGCAACTGGGGGACAGGACAAATTCTTAAAATCTGAGTAGTGCTGCCAGCAGCTTCTAGTTGCTGTTATTCTCTTTTTGAAACAATTTAATTGCTTCTTCGCTGCAAGTGGTGACAGAGATGTATTCAATGACCCAGTGGGCTTCCTTGTCACATTTACCCACAATACTTCAGTTGGAAAGAAGATATGTCATCTCACAGCATCATTCCAGAGGCATTGTTGGAAAAAAGCGAGGAAACTCTTATTATAGTGGGAATAAGGCAGCCTGCTGGAACACCAGTTGCTGTCCATCAACTGCAGGAGTAGAGCAATTAAGGTTGCTGCTTTTTTTTTTTAAAAAAAAAAGGTGCACCCACTATTTATCACAGTCAGTCTCACCTCAAATAAAGAAAAATAATTCCTACCAACGAAAGTGTGTTATCCTTTTTCTATCCCATCACAATCTGCTCTTCTTTCTTTTAAATAAAGAGTCTTTGCTATAAGTTTACATACAGCTTTATGTACAAGTCACTGTTTGTGACTGAATATGTTCACCTCTTAGAAAACCACTGCCTTCTTTGTGTACAGCACCTCAGTCAGAGATTCTGGGAGCTTTACTGAAAAAACTAAGGGCCTTTACAGACTGCCAGAAATAATGCAACTTGAGTCCACTTTAACTGTCCTGGCTCAGTGCTAGGGAATCATGGGAACTGTAGTTTATTGTGGCACCAGAGCTCTCTGACAGAGAAGGCTCAATGTCTCAGAAAAAAGTACAATTCCTATGATTCCCTAGCACTGAGCCAGGACAGTTAAAGTGGACTCAAATTGCATTATTTCTGGCAGTCTGTAAAGGCCCTAACTTTCCTAAGCTCTTACCAGTTCTGAAAGGCGTAACAACTGAGGTAATTCAAGGTGGTATGAAAGTCCTACCTATGGAGTTTGATTTCTCTCTCTCATGGCTTGTCTGTACATTTCTTTCTATGCATTTCTTCTATTTTTATTTTGAAACAAATTGGCTGTCCATGCCACTTATACAAATGAAACCAAATCTGGTTAAAGTACCATAAAGCAAGGAAATAAGGACAACAGAAAAATAAAATCCAGAAATAGGATAGGGTTAGGAAAGACTTTGGAGGTCATCTTATCCAATGCAGGATTTACAATTTAGGATGCAAAGCCAGAATCCTCAGCAGAGGACCACCCAGTTTCTGTTTAAATATCACTTAAATATGAAGGGGATCCTACTATTTCCTAAGGCAATCTATTTCACTTTCAAACAACTTTTAATATTAAAAAATTCTTCTAATGTTTGGTTGAAATTCCTTACAATTTTCCTCTGGTAGTTCTAGTCTTGTCTTCTTTGTGACAGCTCTGCAGTTATTTGAAGATAGCTATGATCTTCCATTAACATTCTCTTTTCCAGGTTAAACACATTCAGCTCCTTTCAACTTTTTCATAGGACTACTTTCTAGACATCTCTTGGTTGCACTCCTATGGACATACTCCAGTTTGTTTACACCCTTTTAAAAACCAATAAGGATATATACTGGTATTTTGAAATATCTATACATTCCAAAGGTTCTAACCTGTAATAAAAGAGGCTTTGTGGGAAAAGGTAGTCTTCAGTATCCTTTGAAAATCTACAATGGAAGTGAGTTTCACAGGATGGTTGCTCTGGAGTTTGTGGCTGCTTTTTACTGAATCAGATAACAGTGTGATGTAATTGTCTGACTCAGCTATAGTAGAGAATTTTTCTATCCCTGTAAGCTAAGATCTTTAACCAAAGCTACTAGGTTTTTAAGTGGAAACCCTCTCCATATAAAATATGGGTGCAAATGTTACTGATAGTGCTTTTAATATTAAATATTGGTATTAATGATACTCCTGTATGACCTCTGGATGAACTCTGGCTGCCCATTAACTTGGGTGAAGCAAGAGGACATGTGTGCACCACACTTAAGATGTAGTCATCCTTAGCAAATATTGTCCCCAGACAGTCTAGGCCAGGGGTAGGCAACCTTTCCCCTTTAAGGGCCGAGGGACTTCAGCTCCCAGAATCCCAGGAGCTATTGGCCAACATGGGACTATTGGCCAACATGGCTGAGGCTTCTGGGAGCTGAAGTCCCTCGGCCCTTAAAGGGGAAAGGTTGCCTACCCCTGGTCTAGGCAGTCGCAGATGTGATTATCATTATGCCTAAGCAATGAAGAGGTGTAATGTTTACCCCCTCAGGATGTTGTCAGACCAGATTAAGACACAATTCATACCATTACATCCAGGTGTTGACATAGTAATTAACACCTTTGGCCGGGCTCCCTTCTAGCCCTATAAGAACCCTGGACTTTTGCCAGTCAGTGTGCTAATTTTGAGGTCTAAACTACTCCATGTTGGTTTGACCTTTGAAGTTAGCCACCGGTACTTCTGTTCAAACCCACTCTACGGAACGGACTTGTCCCCATCACCATTCTTCTCCAACAGGTTCCCCAGAGGTGAGTCTTGTCTTCAGGTGAGAATTACCCTAGTGACACCTGAATTCCTATTCCATGCTAACCACTGATCTTCCTGAGCCTTGTATGAGTGTGTGTATGTTTGTGCATCATGTGTATTGCCCTTGTTTTTAATAAATCAAGATATTCATTGGAGAAACCTGTCTCTGCTCCGTTTCTTGAATCCCCTGGTCTGCTTGGTATACATATCAGGAGGTGATATCCACAGGGCTGTCGTAGCCACCCCCTCGTAATTTGAGCTAATTATAAATTCCCCTAATAATACCCGTGGCTACACAACCACTAGCCACAACTGTCCTATGGTCAGCTACTAGCTGATGGCAATATGCAAGGTGCAAGTAGAGCTGGGAAAAAGTTACTTTTTGAGATTATAATTCCCAGAGTCCACTAGCCAGCATAGACACTGGATATGGTAGCTGGTGAATTCTGGCAGTTGTAGTCCAAACAAGTAACATTTTCAACCTATGGGCAGAAGCTGAATATGCACATATTTGGGCTTTTACTTGTTTAGCTAAACCTAGCATGCCATTAACAACATGCCTGGAATAACAAGCAATACTGGGAATATGTCAAGCCCAGAACCTTATGCAGGAATGTTATTAGAAAAGAGGAGGGAAACTAGTCAGAGGATGTGTACAGCAAGCTATTTGGGTGTACTGTTTTGATCTAACATCTGTGATGCCCCCTCCCAAAGGTGCCCCATAGACAACTGTAAATGATTCAAGATGCAGCTGCATGCAATGTTTTGCGTAAAAGAAGCAAATGGCTAGTAATTGTCACATATCCTCTGCTTCCATTTGAGTGCCTACTCAGCATTTTGCAGATCAAATCAAACACTCTCTTTCCTTGTCAGACAGCAAATGTATTTCATGAAATGTTAAGTAACTTTATAGCTAGAGAGTAAGTGTTAAGTTGTTCCCCATAATATGCTCTTTCTCAGAATTCAACACATTCATTTTACACTTCACACTTCAGTGCTCTTTTATATGAAATTATGTAAATACACTAGAAGCAGGCTTATGCTATTGTTTTGCACCTGTCTTTCCAATCTTTTCATCCAAAAATGATTTATTGGAATAAAAGAAAATCTGTGCATCTTGACTCTATTTCTAAATTATTGGTTGAAGTCTTAACGTTACTGCAGTGCTAGAAGTTTTGAAGATGGAAATCTATTTTCATTGGGACCAGAAATCTTATTTGGGAAGGGACAATTCCTTCTTTTTGCTCCCTTCTCCCAGTAGATGCATCTCTTGAAAAAGCTCACTATTGGCAAGGATTTTTAGGCCAACATTGTTCCTGGTGAAGGTGGCACATTTCCTCTATCTATACAAACCATTGGGTGCAATGGTTTTTTCTCCTGGTTTATAGAGTAGGAGAAAAATCTGAAGCCCCAAAAATGATACCGAGGGATCAAAGCTGTCCAGGACCCTATTGCCTCAAGGGTCCTTGGTGGAAGGATTACTTTTCCCACAACTGTTTTCATGATGTCCAGGATTTATTTACTCCTGTACAAGCTAGCATTGCTTCCTGAACATGGCTAATGGAAAATAAGGCTTGTATACCTCTGAAAACAGCTAGTTGGCAGCAAAGCCAATTCTGTGAATGAGGCAGGATGATTACACAATAAAAGACTCATCTGAAAGTGCCCTAAAAGGACTATACTTTTTTTGGAGGGAAAAATTTGACGCCTCATTCCCATTTACAAATAAATCAGTTTGTGATCTGAATCTATGGATTGGTTTGACAGCAGAGTCCCAATCACATTTTCTTGTAAAATTACCTACTTGTCATTCACATTGACTAATGAATTGATTCAAAATGGGTCCTCTTCAGCTGGCCGGCAAATTTAAATTGATTCCAATCTGCATCCTGTTCACACTTGAGCTGAATCAACTTATTGCAAAAGACCCAGAAAAAAAAATGAGTGTCAAAAAGCCATGCATTAAATGGGTCTAGCATGCCCCCCCTCTCCAAACCTCTTCAGCGATTTGGCTCAAGTATGAATCAGGGTCATTTAAACCGCTTTAACGTAGTGAGAATGAGGACTTTGGTTGCTGCTATGTTTGGTTTGACAAGAACAAAGGCAGCTGCCTTATGTCAAACCACACTATTTGTCAATTTTGCCAAGTGTTGTGTACTTAGATGGACAGATATTTTCAATGGCAGGGCTGGAACTGTGGGCCCCGGGGCCAGCAGGATTATGGTGACCTTTCCAGTTGCCCCTAAAAGACCTCTTGTGATGTGTTACTATTGGAAGGACCACAGTCTCAAAAGGAGATGAGGTAGAGAAGGCGTGGATTTGTATGGGGCTGTTACTCTGTTCTAAGGTCTTTAGCAGTAAATTGTCAAGGCTGGCCTTCCTCCTCCTTCTCCTTGCTCTTGTTGTTGTTTTGTGCCTCTCAGGAAAGTTCAGACTTAATGGCAACTCAAGGTAAACCTATTGCAGGATTTTCTTGGTAAGATATGTCTGGTGGGAGTTTGCCTTTGCTTTTCCCAGAATCTGAGAGAATTTGATTTGCCCAAGTCCACACAGTAGGTTTCCATGGCTGAGTGGGGATTTGAATCCTGATATTCACTGTGCATCATAACATATGCCACCTGAGCCTAGTTCTTACATCTGCCTAATTAATCTAGAGAACAAATGGCTTGCTTTCCCCATCTATGTAAAGCATTGATTTCAAAAGAGTTATGGGATATTATTTTTCTTGTTGCATTCCAAGGAAACATATCCTTTCAGCATCTTCTCCTGACCTTCTGTGCAAACCATTGAAAACCACTTTCTATCAATCTGCTCTGACTGATGAGCCATGGCTTCAAGTAAAGGCAATTTTGCAGATCTGCTGGGTACTCTCATTCTGTAATAAACTATTAACTTCCATGTTCTACAGCCAACTAGTTATTATTTTGCCTGCTTAGAAGTTTTAACTCCCTGTGGTCTACTTTTATTGCTTTAATAAATGAAACAATCACACTGCTTACCTCTTGATTATTGGCACAATTGGTTTATTGCTTCACACACAAACAAACAACATCATGGAGGGATTCTAATCTATATGCAGTATTGTCCATTACTTCAAAAGCATGGCAGAACTGAACTTTCTGATCTGAAATATCTCCCTTGAGAAATGTTCAAAAGAAGTGAAACCTGGGGAACATCCAGTAGAATCCACCAAAAAAGCAAGAAACACATCTCAAGATGCTTAAAATATGGTGGCTTAATACGGAAAGCCTAGCTTATTTTAACCTCTGTATACACTTCTCCAAGGTGCCTCTAGGGCAGTGATTCCCAAATTCTGGCCTTCCAGGTGTTTTGGACTTTAGCTCCCAGAATCCCAGACCATTGACCAAGATGGCTGAGGCATCTGGGAGCTGAAGTCTAAAATACCTGGAGAATCTGGGAATCTCTGCTCTACAGGATACATTGGCTGAAATGCACTAGGCCTTTCTACTAATATACTACCATCTTGTATTTTGCTTCTTCTGATGAGGTATTCAACAATACTAGTTCCATAGCTATAATAATGTACAATCACTGCTCTGCTAGCCTCAATTAAATAGGAATTATCTCAACACAGCAGCCATCCAAAAAGCGAATGCAATTCTGAGATGCATCAAGAGGAGTAAAGTGTCCAGATAAAGGAAAGTATTAATGTCACTGTGTTCTGCTTTGGTCAGACCTCAACTGAAATACTGTCTTCAGTTCTGGGCACCACAGTTGAAGAAGGATATTGACAAGCTGGAATATGTCTGGAGAAGGACCACCAAGATGATCAAAGGTCTGGAAACCAACTCTTATGAAAATGGCTTGAGGAGTTCAGTATATTTAGCTTGGAGAAATCAACAAGAGGAGAGGGAGTCCCTGAGGAATCTTTCCAGCTGCCTGTCTCAAAGCACTCCATAACTGGAAGAGCACTGTAATAATCATTCCCCAGCTCCCCAGTCTGCAGCGCCTCAGAAATACTTTATTTGGGGTGCTGCCTGGCTTAAGAACTAGGTTTCTTGGAAGTGGCATCTGGCTTAAATACCCTAAAGGCGCCAGATCATGTTTGATTTTGGAAGCTAAGTGGGTCAGCCCTGGTTAATACTTGGGAGGCCACCAATAATACCAGGTGCTTTAGGCTTTATTTCAGAGGAAAGAGCTGGCAGAACCACTCCTGAGTATTGCTTACCTAAGAAAACCCTATTTCCATAAGTTGACAGGCGACTTCAAGGCACATACACAAACATCCACACATCATCAGATGTAGCTAAAACAGAGTTCCATCATAGCTACATCTGATCCGATCTTGGTCTGGGTCATTTGGATTGTTGAAGGATTTGGCAGTACCTATTGTGCCATTTGCATTGCTGCCCCCTTTTCTTACTTACATGCTAATTCCCTCCCCTCCAAAAGAAATTCAGCAACTGATGCCCGTGACACCAATGCTTTCAAACTCAGTTTGCTTTATATGTATCAGAATATCTCCCACCAGGATTTTGCCTCCTATAATAGATTCACAATAACAAGCAAAGAAGAATTACAGCATTCTGATCTGTTCTTCTGGCAGGAGAAAAATGTGAGAGGAGAAGAGTCTTTTTGCTGCTTTTGCCTCCACAGTTCAGAGCTTCCCTTGGGGTGTAGGGGGAAAAAAGTGAGGTGATTGCCCTCAAATAAGAATTCTGCCCTCTCAATCCAATTTCACTTCAGTTCCCAAATCTCTAGCATTGCAGAGACAATTAAAATAATTCACTCCTACAACACTTATATTTGATGTATTTGTGTGACTTTTTTGATACCTACATTTTATTTCTAAATTCAAGTCACCTGTCCTCTAGATTAATTACTGAATTACTTGGAAATTGGGGGAGTGAAGGAAAATTTCAGGGGAGTGAATTATTTGGGTGGCCAATGCCCTCATTTTACTCCCGTGTAGCTGCACCATTGGCCTCTGCCTTATCCATAGCCCTCATAGTAGATGGCACTCCTTTGTCTGCTGCTATTCTCTAATGCCTTTGTGGCTGGAGAAAGTTAAAAAACTATAAAAGCTTGAAGGAAAAAGGATATTTTTCCATGGTGTCTGAGATGCGGTAGATTTAAGTCAGTCACCAGCTTCAGAGTTTTATGTCATTTCTAATGACTTTCTATTTCATGTCTCACAAGTTATTATGGGACTCCACTGATGGATTAAAACACACACACACACACACACACACCATGCACACCATACAGAGAGAATAATTTGGCTTCTTCCCTTTTTGCTATTTGGTGAACTACAGAGAACACATGCATTAATAGTGGCATTACCTCAACTCTAGCTGTTTATAGAAAATGGAATAGGATTAAATGCAGCCCCAATAGAAGGAAAAGCACCTGGACCCATATAACTAATAGACCAATTAAGTGGTGATACTCTTTATAATAAAACAAAAAGGTACATATGCTTCATTTGAATCTATGTAGTTGCTGTACAGAGCAACTTTATTCAAATAGTTCCCTTAATTCATACAAACCAGCTGTGGTCCAACACTCATGCATTCTGGTTCATTGGGTGCATGATAAAAATACCTTGTTTTTAGTAGAACTTGGAACAATTTATAAAGGCAACACTTGGATCGTAACAACAACATATTGGGCAACCCTGAGTGATTCTCTTGTAATACAAATGCAATTGGCCTTCTGTATCCACAGATTCTGCATCCACTGATTCAATTATCCTTGAAAAATTTGAAAAATCCAAAAAGTAAACCCTGATTGTGATCATTTTGTATAAGGGACAGCATTTTCCTATGCCATTATATATCATGGGTTTTGAGCATCCACAGATATTGGTATCCATAAGGTGGCTGGGTCTTGGAATTGAACTTCAGTGGATACCAAGCAGCCACTGTATCTATCAATAAGAGTAAAACTCTGTCAAGTGTCATATTTATGCACTTAGCCCTGACCAATAAGAATAAGCTGATAAAACTTACATCAGAGGTGTCAAACAAACAAACTAATTTTGTAAAAGTCCATAGAAAGGTTGTTAAACAGTCAAGAATACCTGCCCCACACCTTATTTTAATGATCATAGGGGACCGAGTGAGCAAGCAAGATTCATATTCATAATACTGTATGGTACTGGTTTGTTGTTGTTAACTGCCTTTGTGAAAAGCATGGCAACCCTGTGGATGAGACATCTCCAGGCCTCCTGTCCTCTACTATTCTGCCCAGCTCCTGCAAACTCGTATTCATGGTCTCTTTAATAATGTCCATCCATCTAACATATGACCTTCCTCTTTTTCTACTTCCCTCCACCTTTTCTAACATTATTGTCTTTCCAACTATTCATGCCTTCTCATGATGTGTCCAAAGTATGATAGTCTAAGGGCCTTTGCAGACTGCCAGAAATAGTGCAAATTGAGTCCACTTTAACTGCCCTGACTTAGTGCTAGGGAATCATGGGAACTGTAGTTTATTGTGGCACCAGAGCTCTCTGACAGAGAAGGCTTAATGTCTCAGAAAAAAAATACAATTCCCATGATTCCCTAGCATTGAGCCAGGGCAGTTAAAGTGGACTCAATTTGCACTATTTCTAGCAGTCTGCAAAGGCCCTTAGTCTTGTCATCTTGGCTTCTAGGGATATTTCTGGCTTGATCTGTTCTAGGACCCATTTGTTTGTCCTTTTGTCTGTCCATGGGATCCTCAGCACTCTTCTCCAGCACCACATCTCAAATGAGTTGATTTTCATCCTACCTTCTTTTTTGACTATCCAGCTCTCATTGTAGGGAATACAAAGGCTTGTATGATTCTGACTTTTGTGCTGAGTTGTATGTCTTTGCATTTTAGTTGTATGTACTTTCTAGTTCTTTCATAGCCACTATCTCCATTCTTAATCTTCTTCTGATTTCCTTACTGCAGTCCCTATTTCTATCAATGTTTGATCCCAGGTTTGGGAATTCTTTTACTATTTCTATTTCTTCATTGTCTAGGCTGAACTTGTGAAGATCCTCGGTGGTCATTATTTTAGTTTTCTTTATGTTCAACAGTAAGCCTGCCTTTGCATTTTCTTCTTTGATCTTCCTTAGTAGGTGTTCCAGGCCTGTGAATTTCTCTGCTAGTATTATGATTTAATAATAATAATAATAATAATTTCTATCCCGCCCCTATGCAATGCAATCGGGCCGGCTTAAACTAGAACAATTTAAAATATAGATAAAACAACATATAAAACCAGACATCACAAGAATACTACATAGTCAGCAGTAGCAGCAGCAAAGAGAAAGAGTTCTCTGACTCTTTGGGCCAGGATAGTCAGCATATCTCAGATTGTTGATATTTCTTCCTCCTATTTTCACTTTTCCCTCTTCCATGTCCAAGCCTACTTTCCTTACAATATGTTCTGCATGTAAGTTAAATAGGTAGGGTGATAGGATGCAGACTTGTATGACTCCTTTGGCAATTGGGAACCATTCTGTTTCTCCGTGTTCTGTCCTGACAGTAGCCTCCTGTCCTGAGTACAGATTCCTCATTAGAACTATCAGATGTGTTGGCACTCACATGTCTTTAAGGGTGTTCCATAGCCTTTCATGATCTATACAGTCAAAGGCTTTGCTATAGTCTATAAAGCACATGCTGATTTTCTTTTGCAACTCCCTGCTATGCTCCATTAGCCATCGTATATTTGCAGTGTGATCCCTGGTGCCTCTTCCTTTTCTGAACCCTGTTTGGACCACTGATGTTTCTCTCTCCATGTGTGGTTGGAGTCTATGTTGCAGTATTTTGAGCATAATTTTGCTTGCATAGTTAGTTCTATGGTCCTATAGTTGCTGCAGTCTTTTATATCTCCTTTTTTGTGGATGGGGCTGTATATTGATCACTTCCAATCTGTTGGCCATCGTTTTGTTTTCCATATGTGTTGACATATGTTGGTTAGCACTAGAGTTGAATCTGTCAGTGTGGATTGCAAGAGTTCTATTGGTATATCATCTGTTCCTGGAGTCTTGTTTTTTGCCATTTGTTTTATTGCAGCTTCCACCTCAGTTTTTAGAATTTGGGGTTCCTCTTCACATATCTCTTTGCTCCATGTGACCTTCATTTTGTCATCTCTTTTGTATAGTTCTTCTGTGCATTGCATCCAATGTCTTTTTATTCCTTCCTGGTCTTGAATTACATTATTTTTATTGTCATAGAGTGTCCTGGTCCTTCATTTGAATTTTCCCTTGATTTCTCAAATCTCATGGAATAGGTCTCTCATTCTTCCCCTTTTATTGTCTTCTATTTCTCTACATTTCTTGTTGTAGTAATTTTCTTTATCTTTGCACACTAGCCGTTGTACTGTTGTGTTCATGGTTCTTAATTTATTCCTATCTCCTTTTTGTTTTGTTTCTCTTCTTTCCTTTATTGCTTGTAGCATTTTATCTGTCATCCATGGCTTCTTCACTTTCCTTTTGTCTGTTGGAAGTGTCTTTATGCAACCTTCTTTTATTATGTCCCTGGCTCCAGACCAAAGCTCTTTCCATTCCCAATTGTTTATATTTAGTACTGCATATCTGTTCCTTATATTGTCAATGAATTCTGTGGAAATATTGTTTAAATCTTATTTTGGTATGATGACTGGTTTTGTTCTTTTCTTGAGTTTTACTTTTATTTTTGAAATGAGTACTTCATGATCTTTGCCACAATCAGCACCTGGTCTACCAGTAAACATGGTACTGGTACAGCCCACTAATCTCTCCTCTCTCCCTCATTGTACTAGGGGATCTTTTTAGCAGCCATGATTATAAAAAATGCTGTTAGTTTTGATGATTTGACAATCTTCCAGCTATTCATTCATAGAACAGCCACCTATCTCCTGTCCAGAGTGAATCTTCTCTTTATAACTATCCAGCAGCCAACAGAAATCAGGAGAGGCCAGAAAGAAGAGTCAGTAGAGAGAAGATGCCTCAGGGTCATGGACCTTTCCTTCTGTTGAGAAGGAGGTTGGAAGGGGGAGGGAGCCATGGGTCAAAGACTGGAAAGCTACTCCCACACTCTACAGAATTCTTTGACATCCAGCTATGTTGCCACTCAGAAAGAGTGACAATACCATTACTTTACTGAACTTGCAGTCAATGTTAAATATCTGGGAAACTGTCTGAACCTAGCAACCTCATGCTTATGTATTAAAAGTAGTTATACTTTCCTCATGTAGCTTGGTTCAGGTTTGTACTTTGGAATATTTCAAAGCCAACCTCATAGTTTCAATGCCATATTTTTCCTTTGCTTTTGGCCAGTTGTCAAAAATTATGCCTGGGTGACTACACTTGTTAATGCCTGCCTCTCTTTCTAGTTTTTTTTTTCTTTGCTTGATTTAGTCCAGAAACAGTTTTGAAAAACACGACCTGTATAACTCTTTGTCCTGTATCAGAGACATAAAGTCTTGTCTTGCTGTATGAATCTACATTTTATTTTTGAGTTTGCTCTGTCATCTTGTTAAGGGAGACAGGTCATGAAACTCTAAAGGAAAAAAGAATGCTTGACCCTGGACCTTTCAGCATTTTTATCCTGGCTACAGATAATGACATTTTTGAAGCATGAAGGAAGAACATTAGAAGCTGCCATGCTGTTGGACAATCTATCTATCCCTGGTGCTCTCCAAATGTGCTGAACTACAGCTTTAGCATCTAGCCAGCAAAATATTTGACCATTAGTTTGCCCAGACATGAAATAAATTGTAATCTGGCACATCTGGAGGCCACAATGTTGGGAAAGGCTGGTCCAGGACAGATGTAATATGTCAAACTATTTGTCCATTTAATTCAGAGTTGTCTGCTTTGAATGTTGTTCTCCACAGTTTGAAGTTGAGATAATTTTTTCACAGTTTGAGCAACTATTACCTGAATCATTTTTATAGGTTCCAGGGAATTAACCTGGAATTAGGATACAAAGCATGTGTTCTATCATAGCCCAAGCTCAATAATCTTTACAATAATGTAAATTAGGCCAGCATCATTATCTTTTTATGGGAGCTTGAAATATAAAGGTTCATCTAAGGCAAGGGTAGGCAACCTTTCCCCTTTAAGGGCCGAGGGACTTCAGCTCCCAGAATCCCAGGAGCTATTGGCCAACATGGGACTATTGGCCAACATGGCTGAGGCTTCTGGGAGCTGAAGTCCCTCGGCCCTTAAAGGGGAAAGGTTGCCTACCCCTGATCTAAGGCTACCTATTGAGTTTGTTGATGAGGTGACATTTGGACCCATGGCTTCTCATTCATGTTTGACGTACTGAATGTCTACATTACACTAGCTAGCAGAGAATCCCAGTAAGCATAATTTCATAAACCAGGGGTAGGCAACCTTCTGGGAGCTGAAGTCCCTCGGCCCTTAAAGGAGAAAGGTTGCCTACCCCTGGCATAAACTGATCTGTTCAAGATGGTGGTCAATCCCTTGGATATGTGCCTGATTGTTTAAAATGCATATCATTTATACATGCACTGGAGAAAACACAAAGATATCATGGGTATACTGAAGGCAAACTCAGCTACCATACTACATGTGAAGTATGTAGCTTGCCTTAGCTTCAAACTAATCTGTTGAGGTGACAGAGAGATGCAGTCTGTATTAAAGCCTATAAAAATCTAATTGTATCTCTGAAATTAAATAAATCTCTAGATAGCAAATTATGCAGTGCATTCTGAAAAGATTATCATTTACATTTTTGTTTCTTACGAATCACTCTGTGTGGCTGTGTGCATGTGGGCACAGGGGAAACTGAATGATACCAGCAGTTATCCATTAGAAGTAGTCACTCAGCTTCTAGCTACTGAAAAGAAAATAGCAGGCAATGAGAAAGTAATGATCATATTTTAATTTATAATCCTAGGATTATTTTCTCTTTTTTCATTTTGGGGTTTTTGTGAGCTTTGAGGTGTTCATTTCTTAAGGTAACACAGCTAATACTTTGATTCCCAAATCGTTCTGTTCTTTTCTTATTCAGTGCCCTAATGCTGGCAGCATTTCTATGGATATGCTTTACAATAAAAGTAATGTCTTCAAATATTCCAGTCCCACACCTCATCTTAATTTCATTTCCTTTCTGCAACAGTGTGATATTTTTTTAAAAGAAGCATGAAATTTGCATATTGTTCTGTACACTTTTCTTACTACATGTAATTTAAAAAAGCAAGTTGACCAAAAACAACTAGGTCAAACTCGTATTTATTTGAAAAGTACAAGCTGGTTCTTAACAAAATGTGAAGTGAACAAAATTATCTCCTATTCCTAAAACAGAAACAGAATCAGAGGCAGAGGCCTCTTTTAAAGTTTTTTTTCCATCTTTCAAATCATTTTTTTCTTGCAGCTTTCCCCTAGTGACAGTGATCACTTCACCCTAAATGTATCTAATGGCCTTATCCCACGCTGCTCTCAAAAGTGGCAAGAAAGCGATATGAGCATAATTCCAGTACTATAGCGCTAGTATAAATATGGCGCTAGCGCTATAATAGCGCTATGGATCACCTCGCGCTATTGCAATGCCCGCTGAAACCGACATTCAAAAGAATGCGAATGATGCTGCATTCCGAGCGGTTTCTTGCTGGATTCTGAGCGACGTCGTGGGATCACGCGGAAAACTATAGCGCTATAGCGCCTGATTCTTAGTGGATTCTGAGCGACGTCGTGGGATCACGCGGAAAACTATAGCGCTATAGCACCTGATTCTTACTGGATTCTTGCTGCTTTTGGCCCCGTGGGATAAGGTCCTAAGAATGCTTTTGCTTCCCCAGCCCTGCTTTACAAATATGCTAAAAAAGAAATCCTCTGAAAATATTTTGCACAGCCCTAGAAAGAGATTTATTGGAAGACATGATGGTATATCATGTTTCATTTGGACCTCTTCTTGTGAAACTTGATGACTCTTTCACAGACTGCCTAGTGAAAGAATGCAAGAATTTGCTCTCATAGAAATGATTTCCAATGAGCTGTGTCTTCAACCATCTCTGTGATTCATAGAATCATAGAATTATAGAGTTGGAAGAGACCACAAGGGCCATCCAGTCCAACCTCCTGCCATGCAGGAACTCAAAATCAAACCATCCCCGATAGATGGTCATCCAGCCTGTTTAAAGACCTCCAAAGAAGGAGATTGTGACAAGCTATTTCAGTATCATGGAAGTAAAATGTGTAAGAAGCCATATGGGATGAGCGAGAGAAGCTCAATTGCCTGGGAAGACTTTTAGAAAACACAGTGCAATATAAAATCAGGTGGGAGACTTGCCCCATGCAGGTTTGAATACAGATGATAAAAATCTCACCTGGAATGTAGAGAAAAGAAATGAACAAATCCACCCTCCATTTCAGATTACCAAAGCAAAAGGGCAGTATCGATTAGTGCGAGACCTCTTTGCTCAGAACTATTCTGAGTGAGGAGTCTGCAAAAACACTTGTTTATTATCTTTATGTTTCCCATATACCCATTCTTATCAAACAATATAATGTTTATATTGTGGTGTCTGGAAATCTCAGCCAAATTATGATTTTAGTTCATGTAGTAAACTAGATGCAGTGTTTGTAGTACAAGTCTCCTTCCTTCCTTCCTTCCTTCCTTCCTTCCTTCCTTCCTTCCTTCCTTCCCCTTTTGCATCTCCACTGCCACGTTATAGGTGATTTTCCCTACACTGTCATTACAGTCTCTAAACAGAAGGATTAACAGTATTAAGAAGAAGTGATTTATATACTGCATAGTGGTGTACTGGATGTTGGAGCCATAACTCTATGAGAGATCGTATGCTTTACACACACACGTTTTTTGTATTTCTTGGTAGTATCATTAGATTTTGATTGTTTTGATACCCATTGTATAACTGGTGATTTTTTTTAAAAAAAGGAATGATATATGAAAGCTGTACAGTAAAACAGTAAAGATTTTATAAAGTCAAAGGCTTTCATGGCTGGCATCCATAGTTTTTTGTGGGTTTTTCGGGCTATGAGGCCATGTTCTAGAAGAGTTTATTCCTGATGTTTTGTCAACAGCTATGGCTGGCATCTTCAGACAATGCTGGGATGGAAGTGAGTGGGGTATATATACTGTTGGTTGAGAGGAAGCGATTTACATGTTAATCTGTGTATGGTTCTGTTGTTGAATGGCAAGGCCTCAGGGTGTCTATTTAATCAATGATCCATTGTCTGCTAGGAAACCCCCTCACCCTGGATAGTTTTCACTTGCATTTGCTGGGTCTTGATTTTGATGTTTTTCAGGACTGGTAGCCAAACTTTGTTTTAAGGGTTTTTTTTCCTGTTGAAGTTGTCCAGATATTTATGGATCTCAATGGCTTCCCTGTGCATTCTGACCTGATAGTTGTTGGCATGGCCCAGAATTTCAGTGTTTTCAAACAGCATTTTATGTGCAGGATGGTTTATAACGTGTTCTGCTACTGCTGATTTTTCTGGCTGGCCCAGTCTGCAGTGTCTCTTGTGTTCCTCGATTTGTATTTGAACACTGTGTTTGATGGTCCCCATGTAGATTTGTCTGCAGCTGCACAGTATGCAGTAAACTCCTGTGGCCAAGAGGGTTTTCCTGTCCTTCACTGAGTGCAGCCTGTGCTGAATTTTCTTGGTTGGTTTGTAGATCATTTGGAAGTTATCTTTTCTCACCAGTTTCCCTACTCTGTCTGTGACTCCTCTGTTGTATGGTACTTCCAGTGGGACAATGGATTCTATAAGCAGAGAGATGGGGTAGCCATGGGAAACCCTCTGAGCCCCTTGATAGCAAATGTTTACATGAAACACTTTGAAAATCAAGCCCTAGAAACAGCACCAAAAAAGCCCACAATATGGTTCTGACATGTGGATGACACTTTTACCATCTGGAGCCACGGAGAAGAAGATCTGAGTGTTTTTTTGAACCATTTGAACAACATCCACCCAAACATCTAATTCACCATGGAAAAAGAAAAGGAAGGAACATTGCCATTCTTGGATGTCCTGGTTATCCACAAACCAAACTAATGGTTGGACCACATAGTATAAAGAAAACCTACACACACTGACAGATATCTATACAAGAACTCCAACTATCACCCAGGACAAAATAGAAGCACAATAAAAACACTGTTAAACTGGGCAAAAAGGATCTGTGAACTCCACTTTATGAAAGATGAATTGAAGCACCTAGACTGGGCTCTGCAGGCTAATAGTTCCTCCAGCTCAGACCTCAGAAGGGCTGCCAGACCCAGAGAAACCTATAGGAGTGAAGACAAACAACTACCCAAAGTGAAGGTATTTTTACCATACATCAAAGGAGTTACAGACAGAGTAGGGAAACTGTTGAGGAAACACAACCTCCAAACCATCTACAAACACAGGGGTCCATAGTGCCAATGAGTGGGAGGAAAGGAATAAGAAGACAATGTGTTTCCCCTTCCCCACAAAGACTCAAGGACCATGAAGGACAAGCAAACCTCAAGATCCTGAAAAAGTTTTCATGAGGGCCTGAATTTGCTTTTGGCTAACCTGTCCCTAACAGAGACAGCTTTATCCAGAACTGTCTTTGCTTCTATGCCAGGAAGTATGAGGATTCTTGGACCCTCAAAACTATGGAAGGGTGTCTAGGAAATCACCTGTTATAAAGGCAAAGCTGATTTCCTAAGCTACCCTTCCATAATTAATGCCTTTCCTTTGACAAGCCCCTGTAGTGAAGTGCTGTTACATATTGCTGAAACTTAATAGGATCTCAGCGTAAATACCACTGTAGCATGATAACTGCCACATGGGTGAATTTGTATTGGTTCCCATGTGGCAATCTTAATGAGTAGGCTCATTGATATCATAGGCACTATATATATTGCTTTTTATGATATTAGAACAAATAAAAGCCGGATTTTATGCAGTATAATAGTAGTTTCTCTGCATTGGCATGCAGGCATAATTGAGGGAAGTACCTTGCAATTACATTTCTCTGCTTCCTTTTTAAACTGGCTGACATATAGAAAATGAACGTGCTTCTTAAACATGCATTTCCTTCCATCCAAAAGTACTGGATAGTTTTACATAATTTCATGATAACAGAACTTACCACAGACACATTTTGTTTTGTTGGCAGGAAGTTAAGATTCAAATGACTCACTTCAATATCTTAAAAGTGCCTTGCTTCAAACTATCATGCTTGAATTTAATATATGTATTATTTGTTAATAGCTGTAATTAATTTCACCAAAAGGATCTATGGGTTCTCCTTTTTTGTCTCTTAGCCCCCTTTTTTTCTCAGGAATCTTACCAAACATACCTCAGTGGTAGACTTCAAAGATACGGCCATGTTCGTCTGTAGAATCAGTATGTAGAGAGTTCTTGTATCCCATTTGAGATTAACTAAAGAAAGAAGTTGGCAGCATGAGTTTTTGTAGACTTAAGTCTACAGTACTTCCATCTGAGGAAGTGGAAGTCTATGAAAGCTCATGCTGCCAACTTCTTTTTTAGGGGATTTGCAAACACGCTTAAAGACACGAGCAGCGGATTGAGGCCATGACAACCACATGCCGTGACCCCGATCCTCCCTTTTGCCACTGCCAAAAGAGCCAGAAAAGAGTGGTAAAATGCCACTCCTTTTAGGAGAAGCAAAAGGCCGCCCTAAGAGCTGGTGCCATGGCTCTTCTGCACCCTTTTGGTGCAGCATGTTTACACACTGCACCAAGAGGGTGTCCTGCTGCCATGTGCCATGCGGATGGGCACACGGCATCAGGACGGTGTTGGGGTGGCCGGTGTGTGGCTGCTCTGCCCCAACTCCACCCCAGGCTGGCCCTTTGTCTCATAGTTGCTACAAGATCTCTCTACATACCAAATGTATCTCAGATACCCCTATCAGATGTTCATATCATTTAAAACTCTAGGAATCTTTAACAGCAGTGGCATAGTCTTCTCCTTTTTTCCTGTATCAGGAATCTTAGTAGTGATTCAGACAGCCCTTTAAAAACTTAGGTGCTGATGAATTATGAAAGAACAGCTCCATTGGAAGTCTGAGCCCCTACTGGGAAGATTATTGCACTAGGTTATAAACCAGCTTACCTGAGCCAGTTTAAAATAAGAAGCAGGCAGCATCCTGATAGTATCAAATGCATTTAGCCACCGAAATCACTGCTTGGCTGCAGCCTGGTTCCATTGCTGCTCAGTGGGTTGGTCTGGCAGCCATTTTTTCAAGTCAAAAAACCCCTGGCTTAGAAAAGAGGTATGAGGAGCATGCCTTGGAGCAGTGATGGAGCCAGGCTGCAGGCAGGCAGTGATTTTGATGGCTAAATGTGTCTGGTAATATCAGGATGCCACCCGCTTCTAATTTTAAGTCGGCTCAGGTGACCCAGTTTATAACTAAGTGTGATAGTCTCCTGGGTTACTGGTCAATTTGGCCAATAAACCAAAGCATTGTGTCAATTTTTAAGCATTTACCAAAATGTACTGAGTTATGTCTGACCTCCTAGTTTGCTTCTAGGAAGCTTCCCTTTGTATTTTTTCACTTGAAACTGGCCACTAGAACCTGGATAACCACTCAAACCATCTTTTGGGTTTTGTATTTACCACAATTTTCCAATAAGTTATGGCTGCTTCAGTGGTGTCTCCGGTGTTGAGGTCCCCAAGTGCAGTAACTCATGGTGTCACCCCTCATTGATCTCCTCCCATACCACACCATACAGAATCCTTAGTAATTTTTTTGTACTAATGTTACTTGTAAATCATAATTTCCCACGTATCACTGAATGACATGGCAATAGTTGTGATATTAAAAAATGGCAAAATTAAAATTATACCTTTAAATTACAATACAATATACAAAGACTAAATGTATTTACATGGTTTTATGTGGTTAAAGTAAAAAATTCATAAGATGTGGTGTTTTTCAAGAAAATTTGAAGAGTAAACAAACAAACCCAGAGGCCTCTCCTTTCTCCACCTTACTGAGCCTCACTCCACTCACACTTTATCTTTTGCTCCAGGGTTTTAAAGGGACGTGGGTGAATGCCACAGGCCATTTCTACCAAAAGGCAGACATTTGGGGAGAAGTGGTTTCACCCTCCTTAAGGTGTCACCTGGTGCTGCTCACTCTCTCTGCATCCCCCATTGATGCCCCTGGGTGGCTTCCATTTTGCTGCTAGTGAGTCCCTTGTTTGGAATTTTGACTTTTACTTCAACACTAAAACTTGGATGACAATGAAAAACATCCTGTCAAAATCAGAGTTATCTGGTACAATGTGCTTATGAGTTATATGGTTGCCACAAACATGCAAACTTTAACTTTAATTATAGATTATGATATAATATATTATTTAGGTAGGAAATAATTTTTAAGGATGGCAATATATTGCCTTGAGTAAAGGATGGAGGCATAAACAATATTTATTCTTCCTTTATTTGCTTTTATTTACAAGAAAATTTATATCCTGCCTTTCTGCTGTACAGGGCCTATAACAGCTTAAAATAAGTGAAAAATATGCTCTCACACACAATCCAACAAATTAAACAATTTCAAAAAAATCAGACATAGACAATTAAAGAAAAGACAGAGATAGTGGAAGGGGGGAAATAATTATTAAAAAATAAAATGTAAAATAATTGACCAAAACAAGTGCCTGTTGTGATAACTGATTTGTCTGCATTTCCAATTTGTAAGATGTGACAAATGACAAGATGTGGTAATACCAGATTGTCTCAGAGAAGAAGCCAGCCCAAAATGAGTACTTAATAGAGAGGGAAAAAGCTTTGTTCCCAGGCCTAGAATAGCTGCATACTCTATTGCCTTAGACTGAACATAGTGCTACCTATAAGGAATATAATGTTAGCATGCTTCATCACAAGTAGTGCCACCACCATTCACATTTCCCACAATTTATGCCTGTATATGTAATAATCCAGGTTTATAATCCTATGGAGAAGGATGAATTTCTTTTCAGAGTTACC
The DNA here is from genome assembly GCA_026167975.1 of Phrynosoma blainvillii. Lineage (NCBI taxonomy): Eukaryota > Metazoa > Chordata > Lepidosauria > Squamata > Phrynosomatidae > Phrynosoma > Phrynosoma blainvillii. The sequence goes on along the minus strand of JANUYF010000003.1, from coordinate 45,312,149 downwards.
TTGAAGTAATCAGATCTGTATGACCAAAATGTGAGTGAAGGCAACCTTCTGATATGCAAAAGAGTGTTTCCAAACCCTTGCATTTATTAAAGAACCAAGCAGAGAGAATTTTCAAAGGAGTTGCCAAATTAGTCTCTTACAGCATAAAAAGATGGAAAGAAGGGGGGAAACAGAAAATAAACATGGTCGAACCTTTAAGACTGTTGTGGTAGACATGTGGTAGAACCTTTAAGACTATGTAAGGTGGTACAGATCTTTCAGATCTTTACAGTGTGAAAGCAATAAAATTTCTCACCAAAAGTTAGTTTTGGTATTGCATCTGAAAAAATGGTTTTATAGCCACGAAAGCTCATATGAAAATAAAAACCAGTTATAGGGGTTGCAGACTGCCAGAAATAGTGCAAATTGAGTCCACTTTAAGGGTTAGGGTTAAGGTTAGGGAATCATGGGAATTGTTTTTTTTTCTGAGACATTGAGCCTTCTCTGTCAGAGAGCTCTGGTGCCACAATAAAATGCAGTTCCCATGACTCCCTAACCCTAACCCCAAAAGTGGACTCAATTTGCACTATTTCTGGCAGTCTGCAACCCCCCTTAGTCTTAAAGATGCTGCCATGTTTCTTTTTCTTTTTTCAAGTTACTTTGGGGTCTGGGAAGCTCTCAGACATTCAAACGGAAAGATCAGTAGTACTGACCTGGTCACTAGAAATATACGCATAGTTTGGTGTTTCTAATAGCCTGATGTGTTGCAGCAGAGTTCTTTGTTCAGGCATTTTAATACAGGAAGAAGGGAAATTTAATCACACCTGACTGAACAAATATATCGAGACAACAAAAAGATCTCAAGAAGGTGAGAGCTAAATTAATCTCTCCAGGGCCTTAATACACGTTTGGCACCATTTCCTTGTGGTTATCATTGAATATTATTATCAGTTTCACAGTCTACCAAGTATTACCAAGTGATGTTGGGGACCATCAATTATTTAGATTCTATCCAAGAATTTAAAAATTAGTGAGGTATCATTGGATTAAATGATATATTTAAAGTATTTTCACTTTGTACAATTGTGGTCTTGTCTATGGCAATTTCATTAAGATGGTTTATTAGTCCATGTGGAATTGTTCCCTGAACAATGTCATGGATGGAACTACAATTGTTTTCTTTTTCCTAAAATGGTGAATCTCAGTTGCTAGGTCTTGATACTTCATAATCTTTCTTCTCGCTTTTTCTTCAGTTCTACTGCCCTTGGGATTGCAACATCTACAGTCCCAGTTTTCTTTTTACCAGCCAGTTATTTTGTTTGTCACTTTGAATCTTAAAATTCCATAGGATTTTTATGTCAAAATTTTCAACAGCTTTTTCAGGCTTATGTTCCCTTTACTTCTTTGTGCAAATTACATTTTTTGCATAGCCACTTTATCAAGACATTTTCTTGTATTCAGTCTGTGCAGTCTTGCTACACAAACTGATAAAGTGGTCAACAGTTTCATCCTTTTCACCCCACTTCCAGATGTTTCCTTTCTCAGCTTTTCCTTCTATTCTTTTAAAGTACTGTTTGTTTAACCAGGCCTCAAGGCAATTTTTCATGATTTTCTTTTGATACATGTCTTTCTTCTTTGTCTGTATATTTTCTATATATACATCTGTCAACATTTTTCTTTGCTTTCTTTGATGTATTAACTCAAAGATCTTTTCTCTTCTTCAACAGTTTCCTTCTCTTGTAGTAGCCTCCAATCACCAATGTTATATGGTAGAGGTGATTAATAGCACTTCAAGGATGTAAAGCATGGTTTGCTATCACATTTCGCTGTATTTTCCCCTAGGGCATCTAGTTAGTTTAGTTTATTGAATAGCCCAAAGGCCGTTTCAAAGTAGTGAGTACATAATAATAAAAGCAATATCACGACAATATATAAAATATAAATATACCACAATATCTACAATCAACCCCTGTACAGTATAGGTACGTATGGGTAAGCTAAGCATGCACCGGAACATGTACCATTTATGTACAACTTATACGTATCTAAGAAATATACAGAATATACTAAGAATATACTAAAAAATATACTAATAGACAATGAAGAAATAAGATGGATACGCAATTGGATGAAAATATAATAAAATAAGATTAGAATTAAAATTAAAATTATAAATTGGGAATAAAATTAATGTAAAATTAAAATTAAATTTAAAATTAGAATTCAGATTCAAATTTAAATTCAAATTCAATTTAAGATTAAAGTTAAAATTAAGATTAAAATTGAAGTTAAAATTAAAATGGGAGGTAGAAATAACAAGATAGATCCATCAACAATTTCATATCAGTTCATTGCCCTTGCAATTGACACCAATCATCCCCACATATTTTGATCTCAACAATGACGCTTTATGAAGGAACCGAGCTGTATCAATAGAAATTTTTGTGTTTTGTCCACTCATAAAGTATGACATTCTAATACGAGCGTCCCAGAATATTGTTCGTTTAATATAGGGATGTAAGTATTGATCCCTTTCCGCTTGGTACAGATTACATTTAAACAAAATGTGTGATAGATCTTCAATTTCATGATCCCCACAAATACAAAATCGTTCATTATAAGGGATACCGTGGAATCTTCCATATCTTACCATGGTATCTAATTGCTCGAATCTGGCTCGAGTAAATGCCACTCTGAGGTATCTAGGGATCTGTATTTTTAGATAAGATGGCATTTGAAAGGACCGTTTGTATTGGCTCAACCATTTTAAATTGCCTACCCTACTGAGTGTGGCTATGTCTTCTTAGGCCGCAATGTCCAAAATTCTCTGTCTAGCCCCCTTTCTTGCTTGATCGGACCTAAAACAATCTACAGGTAGGCCACAGCTCTTAACAAAATTTAACAATTGCATAGCCCATGAAGTCTGCAGTTGAGAGTGCAACTGTTCTAATAAGCATAATCTAGGTAATCTGTTTAGCTCCATTTCATTAATTTTGCACCAGTAATTAAACATTCTAATTTTAGCTAGAGAGTGGATAGAGTAAATTTCTAATTCCGCTCTTACAGCAGCAGCTGAGGTTCTTTTGTCTACTCCCAAGATAGCTCTCAAATGTTGTGACTGAGCTAGATCTACAGCTGCAGTAGAATTTAGACCCCATATTTCTGCAGCATATAAAAGCATGGGTAGAACCTTAGCTTTATATACATTAATTATTGGGGCTAAGGAACCTGGGTACTTGTTGACTTTTAATTTGAGAATGAGATTCATCCATGCCTTTGCTCTAAGTGAGCTTTAATGGTGATGGCAAGACCAGGATCCATTCTCATTGAATGTTACACCAAGGTAAGAAAAGGACTTTACTTGTTCAATTGGTTCACCCTCAAGTTGCCATCTGTGTCTCTGCTGTCTTTTACCAAAAACCATTATATTTGACTTAGATTTGTTAATGGTCAAAGAATTATTCTGGCAATAACAGCTAAGTTTTCTTAGCATCCTTCGAATGCCAACTTGTGAATATGATAGCATTATCATATCATCAGCATAAAGCAAGATGTTACAGGAAGTATGTAAGACACAAGGCATATGGAGTACTAAGTCCTTCAATTGTCCTGGTAAATCATTTATATACAAATTAAATAACAAAGGGGCTAATAAACACCCTTGTCGTACCCCTCTGTATGTATCTATTCTATTTGACAGGGCTCCATTTAACCCAAGTCTCACTCTCAAACAGGTACCAGTGTACAGAGCTTTGATTAGTAACAGCAGTCTCCGTTCTATTTTAAGATCGGTCAGCTTGCTCCAGAGGATCTCTCTATTCACTGTGTCAAAGGCAGGTGACAAATCAATAAAGGCCGCATATAGATGTTTTCCTTTGCAAATATATTTGGCAATCAAGTGATTTAGAATGAAACAATTATCTATGGTGGATCGATTTTGTCTAAAGCCCGCTTGTTCTTCAACTAGAATACCCTTTCATTAACCCAACTTTCAAGTTTATTCAAAAGGAACCTAGAATAGATTTTGGCTATAATGTCTATCAGGCTAATAGGCCTATAATTACAAGGGTCTTTGTTGTTCCCCTTTTTGTAGATGGGGACCACTATTGCCATTTTCCAACCAATTGGAACCTGGCAAGTATTATTTATGTGTGTAAAAAGACCTGCCAAAATAGCCCTAGGGCATCTAGTTCTGCTTGAGTTCAATTAAAAATTCCAGTACTGTTTGGACAATTAGTATGGCCCTGGAGTTTATGGCCCAATTTATGTTTCTACTGTTAAGTTTTGATTTTAGGATTTTACATACACATACTTGCAGTTTCCATCATGGTGGATATTTTTAATGTTATTTCTGACAGAGAGCTTTATTCCTTCTGATTTAACAATTTTACTCCTATTTATTGATAGCATATTTATTAATTCCAAATGCCACTGAGCTATTTTGACTAAATATTCTTACAATATTCAACATGGATTCAGTTTCTGATAGTCATCTTTCGTATAGTTTTAAATCGTGCATGTAGAATAAATGAATTATTTTTCCAGCTGGTTTTGGTATTTCATATCCCTGACTTGTTTTCTTTCATATTACTGAAACTGGTATCATTGCAATGAAAACAGTAAGGGAGATGAGGAACCACACTTAAAAATTGCATGCCTCACATTGACTCTGCCAGTTTTTTTCCATTTACTGTTAAGGATGGTATTCCTTGATTTTATGAAAGGAATTTTCAGATGTTTTTGCTGATTTGTCAAATTTCAAGACATTTTTGAGCCATGTGTAGGGGCAAAAACTCAAATACTTTTTTGTATTCAGTCACTCCTATGTTTAATTTGTCTTTTACAGTTTTTCAGTTTATGTTTTCAATTAGTCGTTGAGCTTTTGCTCTTTGGAAATTGAGGCGATCACATTTCTATTCCTTTGTGTAAAAACAATTTCCTATGAGATGAGATTGGATTGAGTTATCTATTATTCTTGTTAATAATTTAAATACTGTTGATAAACAGTAACTGGGAAGTAATTGGCTTGGGTAGCAGCCCCCCCCCATTTAAAAAATTAATACGGTTCTTCCTATTGTCATCCATTCTTTAATAACATTTGTTTTCAGTAAGGTATTAAACTGCTGTGCTAACCTTGGGTGAAAGATAGTTAGACTTTTCAGCCAGAATACATGAACCTGTCTTGATTTTCTTTGCTCACTCAGCAGTTTTTTTTTCTGATGTAATTACAATATCTTCCATGTCTCTAGATTTTAATTCTATTTCCACATTTTAAATCCAGGTTGCCTTTTTGTTACACCTTCTTGGTTTATCCCAAACTTTCCTTATTTGGGATGATGACGCTATTGTTACTTTCTCCTAGAAGGGATGCTCATGATGATGATAATCTTTATTTATCATCCACCTTTTCCCAGGACTCAAGGTAGATTACAAATTAAAATGAACAATGGCTGAGATCCTACCCCAGGAGTTACAAATACATAATTATGTCTCGTCTTCCAACAAAACTCTCCCAATGTACCTTAACAGCTAACAGTCACATCAAGAGACAGAGGTTTTCCACTGGCAATGAAGATGCAGCAAGATGATCTTTCAAACCCTTTCCTGCCAGTGATCTCTAGTGTGATGAGGAGTTATGACAGGGGGTCCTGCTTCTGACTGTCACATTTCAAATTGCTGACAGGAAAGGTGTTGGAAATATTATCCCACTATGCCCCAGTCACTAGGGGAAGAGACCTCTGTCATTTGATGCAGCTGCTGGCTGTAAAGGTAGGTGGTGGGCATTTGTAATAATGGCAAAAGTGCCATGATTGTGAATATAGAACATGGCTGAAGACAGAGCAGTTATGGGTTTGTAACTCTAGGGTTGGATCTGCACTGCAGGAATAATGTAGTCTGATACCACTTTAACTGCCAAGGTTCAATGCTATGGAATTCTGGGATTTGTAGTTTTGTGCAATATTTAGCCTTCTCTGTCAGAGAGGTCTGGTGCCACAACAAATGACAGTATTCCACAGGATGGAGCCATGGTAGTTAAATCGGTGTCAAACTGCATTATTTCTGCACTGGAGATTCAAACTAGGGTGTGAACCTGTAATTTCAATGTAGGTTACTGTCCACTATAGATAACATTTCAAAAGTTCAGTATTAACATGGGATTAAACTGTTCAGGAAATGTTTGGAATTTTTTGTGAATATATATATATATATAGGTTTAAAATAAAGAAATAGAAATGGATGTTCTGCAAAAGGAACTACAGTCTGTGCATCCTGGTGTTTTTTTCTTTTCCAAAACAATTGCCATTTAATGAAGTTTCTGGTCAGGTTTAAAATAAAGAAATAGAAATGGATGTTCTGCAAAAGGAACTACAGTCTGTGCATCCTGGTGTTTTTTTCTTTTCCAAAACAATTGCCATTTAATGAAGTTTCTGTAAGCTTCTGTTGTAATTACAAGTGATATTTAAAACAGAATATGAATGCAGAAATGAAGGCCTATAGACTGCAGTGTCAAAAAACTGTACCAATTCTGGTTCATTTTAATCTCCCATGTCATTGTTTCCCTTTCCTTATTTAAGGCACATCTTTTGCCATGCAAGTTAGAGAGCATGAGACCATCAGAATGAATTCTTCTTTGCTTCTGGTTAGTAATGCACCAATTCCTACCCCCTCCCATTGCTTGAATACTATCTGATGCTGGAAGCTGGCTGCAATGAATTTTAGCATGTTACTGTCAATCATTGTAGCTTATCTAACTTTTATTTGGACAGAAATTGGAAATTCCTAAATAATATGACACAGAAGCTTAGGTTGTTCTCTCAGCATGACGATTCCTGAGACTGACAGTGCATTTTTTACACTCAGTCCACTCATTCCAGCTAGGTCAATATGTGTGCCGAAAACATACTGTAGTAGAAGGAGATATAGTATAGAATCACATTCCTCATAGCAGAGGAAGCACTTATAAAGTAATAAGTAAAGGCATAGGGGCAAAACAGACAGTGGGTAAGGGTCAACTTAATGCTGCCCCTTTGAGTACTGGATTGGGGCCATGGCAACCGCATGTTGCAGTCTGAATCCGGAGTTTTTGTGCAAAAAGAAAAAAAGGTGCCCCTTTCACCACCGCTGTGGCTCTTCTCCTCTCCTGTGGTATGCAGTGTGTTATTGCTGTGTTGCAGGAGTATCCCATGCTGCCTGCCATCTGGTTAGGCAGGCGATGTGATGGCACTTTGCGGCAGAGTTGGGGCATGTGGTGTGTGTTCGCTATGCCCCCAAGCTGCCGGGACACCTGCATTGCTGGTCTCTTCAGCCCCTCAGTTTTTGCTACTCCAGTTTGCCATGGTTCCTGCTGACATTGTAGTGCTTAGAATGGTAGACTAACACAGTGGAAAACAGGTTCCAATCCTAGCTCAGCCTAAAGGCTCCCCAAGTGATCTTGGACCAGTCATGTTCTCACCTAATCTGTCTCAATATAAAGATAGAGAGAAAAACTGAGGAATATGGAGGAAAGGCAGATTGTAAATATAGCTAATAAATAAATGTGCATCACTTCACTGTAGCTCATTGTCACTTTCAAGGAAAAGACCTAGAACAAGAAGATCTTTTCAGTTATCTCTGTTGCCCTCCCATGAAGAACAGACAAATTGGAAATATTACCTATCATAAGACAGCATACAGCCTCCACACTCAAATGGACTATGGCCACAGGGCTTATCCAGATGTTCAAGTATGGTGGTTAAGTTGAAATACAAAGTTGACAGTGGGTGGTTGAGATTATAAGAGGGTGAAAGCAAAGAAAGAGAAATCAGGACAAATCAAAAGCAAAGATTTCTTCAGGCCAAAAATGGAAGCATGCACATTCCCTGGTACTGAATTTTATTAATATAGTACCACAAGTCTTCCTACTGCTTTAGGGTAATTTATTGCTCAGTGGCAAAATCTATTAAAATATTTATATCCCATCCTTTATCTGAATATCTCAGGATGGCTTACAAGAAAATCAACTTAAAACAATAAATAATTTAAAAAGATCAAAATATATAGTACATAGTTTAAAAACAGACAATTTAAAACTGGCTAAAGCAATGTTGAATAATTGGTGATTAATTGCTTCTAAATTACATGGCATTAACTTTCTGCTGTTTCACCTTTGATGCTTGAAGATTGCTGGCAGTTCAAGAGTAGGAAGTATGCACTTCTTGCAAAAAGAAAAAAGTTTTTGTAAAATGCATGGGTACTGACAGCAGAATCTTTTCTTTCACTTTGTTATATTTCACTTTACACTGTAATATAGCACAGAATAGCTATATAGCATGGACCACAACTCGCATCATCCCCATCAAGTTCAGTCAAAGGCTACACAGAACAGGGAAGTTGGGAGATGTGGCCCAACATATCTGGAGTGGTGCTAGAATAACTATTAGTTTTCCTCTTGGACAAAATTACAAGTGAAGTTAATTCAGAGAATGCAATTAAAATGCACTATTTCTGTTATATAAACAGCAGCTGCAGAGAATCTTATGCAGTTGTTGAACTGTAAGGAGATTTTTTTAAAAAAACATAAAAATAAAATGTGCCCTAGAACAGCAAAACGTCTCTAAAAGTTAAACCTGCATTTCAAAGAAAGCCTCCCTTGAAATGAAATGCAAGGGAGCCGACTGGAGTTTTTCTTGAAATACAGCCATGGACACATGAGCTTTTAGCTAATCTCTTACTGTGGTAGGCAGAGAATGAGTTAAACCTCTTTTTCTCACTCCACATGTTAACAGTGGTGCAGTTAGGGCTGGAAGTCCATGGCCTTGCAGCCCTGAGGACCATAAGGCAGGAGATGGCATAAGTATCTGGGGTGGTATGGATATCTTGGGGCCCACCAGGGCTGATGCTGCCCCTACAGCATTCTGCACATTGAATGGGGCATTATGTGCCTCACATTTGTATCTTCCATTGAGTTCAGTGCATTATAGTATGTATTGGAGAGAGAGAGGGGGATGGGGAAAAGAAACACACACATAGAGAGAATTAGAGCTTGAAATTTTTTGGACTACAACTCTCATTGTCCCCCACCCAGCTGTGGGAGCTTAGTCCATAAAAGGCAATGTTCCCAAGCTCTGATAAATATGGATCAAAACAACTGCATGAGTATTTGTAGTCTCTTCAGGAAGCTGGCTCTGGGGACTAGTATTACATCACAGTGCATTTGTGTGTTTCCTGAACTACACAGAATGCTTCTTCAACAGTCCATTTTGGTTGGATTGTAACACATAAGGAACTGAGTTGGGAAATGACCCCAGCTTGTCTTCACTGCAAAAACAACAACACATAATTCAACATCTCATTGGCAATACAATAAGAAAGAACAGCTTCCTATGTTGCTAGACCTTTCCAACCTGAAGATGCACAAACTCAATTTCACATTTGCTGCTTCACCTGCACTGAGGCAATAAAGAAATAAAACACCCAGAACATTGAATTTCAAATGAAAGTTCCTGTTCTCATTGAAATGGGTGAAGGAGGAGACATTTTTATTATCTCACACTTCTCACGTGGAAAGAGCAGCAATTATGTTTCCCACCCTTTTTCAGGCACAAAAAGAATTCTGCAATAAGCTTACATCACTAATTGCATAACCAAAAAATATGCATCACTTGCATTCATGCAATGAATGCCATATAATGTTTGATCCTGAAAAGCAAAAGGAAGCAAAAATCAGAGAAAGAAAACAAAACTAGAGTGAGAAGGAAAAAAAAGTATTTTATTTTCCTCTGCCATGACTGTGTGAACACAATCCTGTACTGATGAGGTTAATTTGCAAGCAGACCAGTACTGTTTGATGATGGAGTCATGAAATCCATTCTTGCATATAGTCAATACCATCCCAGATTACAGAGTGTATTGAGGTAGAAAGGTGATCTGACGTGGAGTACAGGAAGTAGTTTACAGTAAACATGTTATATTCTCTGAGCAGGCTCAAATATTTACACAACAGAAAAGATGGGAAATCAACCATATCAACAAATTTTCACTTTTAGATATACATGTGATAACCAATGAGATATGCCATATATTGTGAGGGAAAGTTTAGAAGCAAACAATCCCTGGGTCACTGGCTGGTTCATCTGACCTGGAAAAAAAAGGTCTTATTGAATCCATCATATAAGAGATTCAGGAAGATCTTGAGCATAAAAGCAATAAAAACAGAGGCCCAGATTTGCAGAACAAGGGCAGCATAAGTAATATGTGCAGAAACAGTTTCTTTGGTGATTCTCTAGTAATCACTAAGTGGGAATAGTGGTGTGATATTCAAAAAGAGTACAGATAGGGAATGCTGAGCAATTCCATCTACCATGCTTATCTCCATGAAAACAAAATTAGAGAGCTATTTTTGCCAACATCTGAGTGTGGGCCATGGAGAGAAGGAAAAGACCTGGCAAGGGATGAAAGGACAGAAAAAGGAGCCATAATTCACCTTATTCAACATTGGAGCCTAGGCTGACTCAACACAGTTTGCGACTGAGACAAAGGACAAGAGGGAATTCCTTACCATTCCATGTACAGAAGTCAAGTGGCTAGACCAGGGGTAGGCAACCTAAGGCCCGGGGGCTGGATGCGGCCCCCTGAGGCCTTTGGACCGGCCCCAGGCCGGTCCTGCCACCGCCCACCATGATGATATTGATTATTGTTATAACTTGGTCTTGGGGTTTTCTTGGCAAAATCTCCACAGGGGTTTTGCCATGGCTTTTCTGGGGCTGAGAGAGAGTGCACGCATATTTTTAAAAATTATTTATTTATTTATTTATTTATTTATGGTGCTTCGGCCTCCCAATTGTCTGAGGGACAGCAACCTGGCCCCCGGCTCAAAAAGGTTGCCTACCCCTGGGCTAGACATTCGAACCTTACTTCAACAATGACAATGGAATATACTTGTCCCATATCCTGAAGGCAGCAAGCTACTTTTGGGGAGAGGACATTTGTGGCACACACAGCTTTGGCCTCCAAGAGAATACAATACCTAGGGGGCTCACAAAGAATGGGTGTATGTGTGCCATTGCTTCTGCCAGTCTCCACCATTTGCTACCTCAGGTAATGCCCCTAACGGCATATTATTTTGGTGGAATCATCCTTTCTGAGAGTTTCTGGGCACTCTAGTCCAAACCACACTTTTCCCAAGGTCTGGTATTGCCAAACATAGCAGGAACCTACATTCAAAGACACATATCTCCTGTCATCATGTGTTGTTCTGATCTTCTACTGTGTAATTCTGTCCTTCTAAGCCTACAGCTATAGAAATATCATAACAAGACAAATAGGACTTTGTTGTTATGTGCCTCCAAGCTGATGGTGGTTTATAGCAACACTGTCATATGGTTTTCTTGGCAAGATTAATTCAGAGATTTTTCCATTGTTGAGGCTGAGAGAGTGTAATGTGACCAAGGTCACCTAATGGGTTTCCATGATTGAGTCAGAGTCCTAGGTCAGCACCCAATCAATACAACACACTGGCTTTCATTAAATAGAGATTATTTCTAAGTAAATGCATATTGGTCAGCATAACAGCTGTCCAGCATATTCATAGACAACATATTCAGTGTGTCATAGACAACATATTCAACATGTTTTTTTTAAATGGATAGACTATATATTAGAAGCTCAAATTTAAAAGTAATGCACACATTAGTTGTATTTGATATAGAAACATGGAGATTTTGCAATATGTCATATCTTATGCCAAAACCCATGATCTGATCATATTACAGGTACAAGAAAGCCTACATATTTGCACTCCATTGTGTATTCCAAACAAGACTTTCAGGACTTACTCCTAGGTAAATGTGCCTAGGATTGGAGTCTAAAGCAAGGCTAAATGTTGTTCTGGGGCAAATATAAACCAGAGACAAAAATTACTCTCTAGTTTTTTGTATGTCTTCTGTTTCTCATTATGAATTTTGTTTTGCAAAAAAGAAAAAGAAAAGAAAAGAACATATTCTCAGCCTCATTTGACTTGATGAAATAACAATGAGTTCTGCACAGCTCCTGCTCTATCTGAGATTTCAAGGCAAAGTGGAACACAATAAAACTAGCAACAGTGGTTTAAAAGAGGAATAAGAAAGTGTGGAGAAACCTAACTGAGAAAAAAAAAGTTCTGCCTGGGAGTGAATTACAAATCCAGAATTCAGAATTGTCTTTGACTGCATTTTTTTTAAATGAAAGAGCTGCATTATAAAATGGGACATTTCCAAGGAGGGACTCAGACTAATCTTGATTTATGCTCTAGTCTGTTGCTGCTATTTTTTCTTTCTCGCAGAATGAGAATGGAAGATTTATTGCTCCCCCAAGGAGCTTCCAAATTAAAAGAGAGGGAGGGGATACAGATAAATGGGGGGGGGGGAAACGAGGGAAACAGTTCATTTATGTGTGTTTAGTTTTGGTTTTAGCAGAGGATCAGGATTAAGGAATTAGGTCAGTGGCAACTTGTAGTTTTGATGTCAGTGGAGTGTTAAAACCACCCCAGGATTTACTCTATAAACTTTAACAAACTGTCCAAGGAGAGGAATGCTACCCCCCCCCCCAAAAAAATAGGCTCAGTTTTGATATGGTCTGTTCACTTGCTAATATATATATATATATATATATATATATATATATACATGGATAGTTCATCTAAACTCCAGACAAAAACTACCTCATTAATACTGGAACAATTACGCTTCCTGGGGAAAATGGGATTCAGGAAAGACTTCTGAAGGAGAAGGAGGAGGAGGCACGATTATACTGGTATTCTGGACAGGAGTTTCAGACAAAGGGAGAGAGTAATTTAAGGCAGTGTGTGGTGAATAGAATGTCCAGCTGGCAAATCAGGAGGCAGCTGAGAGCCAGCCAATGGGATTCCAGCTGGGAGCATTTAAAAAGCCCAGGCTGACAGTTGGTGAACAGTTAGAGTTCGTGGTGAGATAAGTAGACAGTGTTGTGTTTTAGGGTGTTCCTGAGGGAACTGTATTTTGGGCAGTTAGCGTCCAGAAAGGAGAGACTCTGAATACTTACAGAACTCTAAAGAAGAGAGTTGCTGTAGTGTTCTCTCCAGATAGATATTGCTAGCCAGTGTGGCTGAGGTATTGTGAGTGAATTAGAAACAAACATTATAATTTTGTAAGTTCTGATGCAAGTTATGTTTATTACATGCTGTTTTAAAATGAACTTTTCTTCTTGTTCCAACATCGCTTGGCCTATGTTTTAATCACAAACCACACTACTAATATTTTGAAGTTTTGGAAGTGGGACATCATACAAAAGACAGTGTGGGTCCCTTGTACTTAATTAGGTGGCAAGGGTGGGGATAACAAGTTCCCACAGGACTGCCATTTGAAAAGTCAGTGTGAAAGGTGGCAGAAGCGTGCGCCACACAATGCTACCCAAAATGGTGATCCATGGATCAATACCCTCAGTGAGCTATCTGCTGCCAGTGCCATTTCCAGGAAAGATGAATCAGTTGTAGTCAATGGGAACAAATATGGTGCGAGTCTCTGATATATAAAGGGGGAAATGGCCAGTCCCCTTCAGATAGCATGAGGAGCACTGCTTTAGAAGAGACATCTATGGATGACTGAAGTTGTTTTTCATTATTTGGCATAGTGAAGTGGAAGAATGCTGTGCTTGTGACTATTATATTGGAGTAATAACCACTCTGGAAAATGGTAGTAGGGCAAAAATTAAAAACTTCCTTAATGAAATTTAAGGATAGTGCAAGAAGAGAAAGAATACTAAACACAGGTAAAGAAACCTTCAGTGGCTGCCTTTGCCTGTTGAAGATGAAGAAGAAACACGAAACATCCTCAGAGAAGAAGGAGGGAGAAACAAAGTCCAAAGTACTAATCTACACATGGATCTAGAAAAAAATGAAGAGAAAATAAACCAGGGCTTCTATCTTTCTGTTCCTGTTCTTCATTACATGGACTGATGTCCTATTTCAGCAGTAATGAAGATCACTGGCAGAAGATATGAGATGGATATGGCATGCAGGGGTACAAAGTTCTGGTATGGAGAGGCAGAATGTAATGTCCTCAGTATGTACTCAGCATTGGCAACTATGAGATTGATTGAAGTTATACAGAGAAATGTTTAAAGAAATCAGAAGGATATGAACAGGTACTGGCAGGGATCTCAATGAAAAGATTAAAATAAAAATAAAAAGATTAAAATATTTTAAAATATTTAACACACTGTTAAAATATTGAAAGAACTATTAGACATATAGGAGCAAAACCAGCTGCAGACAGTGCCATAGATATCTAAGAAGTAAGGGGCATCAAGCAAGGAACTAGATCTTTAGTGTCAAAAGGTCAAGAACGGTGAGTTGGAGTCCTTGGATTTGCCAGTGAGGAAATCAGTGGCATCACTAGAGCGGTTTGGGGTGGTGGTGGTGCAGAGCACTCCAGGTGAAAGCCTAAGGTGGGATGGCAGCACTGTTCCTCAAACATCTGCCTTTGGGCAGAAATGGACTGTGGCATTCAACTGTGTCCCATTAAAATGCTGAAGAGATGGTGTGAGTGGAGTGAGGCTTAGTGGGAGGAGAAAGGAGAGGTCCCAGGTTTTAACACATCTCAGCATGTGCAACCATTTTATAAAGAACTCGCTCTTTGAATTAAAGTTACACCCCAGCATTTTCTCTATTGTTTATTCAATAGTTCTGAATGTGCGCTTACCCTCTGTTAGAAACCTTCACATTATGTGACCAGGGGTGGTTAGGGAACATTTATATTAAGCAATTAAAAAAGAAACAACAACTATGTATACTTATTACTATGTCTCTGATAAAAAACAGTACCCTTGTACTGACAGTCAGAGGCATGGGAATTTTTAAAATGTTTTAAATTTAATTTTTAAATTTTTAATCAAAAAATCTTTTAAAACATCACTTTTTACCAAATTTTCACTTCAATCATATGAAATTATATATATACGTAAATGCATTTAGGCTGTGCGTATGATATAATTTAAAGGTATAATTTTAATTTTGCTAATTGTTTATCACAACTATTACCATGACATTCAGTGATATGCAGGAATTACAATTAATCAGTAATATTAGTACAGAAAACATGACTGAGGATTCTGTATGGTGTGGTATGGGAGGAGGTCAATGGGGGACACACACCATGAGTGACCCCACCAGGTGACGCCTGCCATAGTGATGCCACTGGAGGAAATCACTGGTGATTCCTATGAAGACAGTTCTAATGGAGTGGACACAATGGAAGACCAGATTGCAGAAGAGATCAACACAGAGTAAGAAAGAAAGTGGTTAGACCATATTCCTGGGGTTTGAAAGCAAAGGATCTATTTTCTCTGCAGCTACAGCAGTGTCTCTGCGATTGTGCACAAGGGAGGGACTATCTTAGGCTGCAGCTATTGGTCATCACAAAAAGACATCAAATTGTTAGATCTTTGTTATTACTGTATTTTACTGTCAGGTGGGAGGAGCAGTAGCCAAGGTGAGATTTTTTTTGGACAATATAATTTGGCTGGTGGTAAATGCTCTGAGAACCTCAGAGCAGCAACGGGTCAGCCTTGCACAGCCATCACATTATGTAAATCATTTCTGGCATCAGTGTGTCAATGCTGTAAGGACTATACTTAGTACATTTTTCATGAAACCCTGATTCTTCTGAGAAAAGTTGTACTTAATGGAAACAGAATTGTTTGTCCTATGGCTATTGTTATAAGATCACAGTGTCCATGTTCCATTTCTTAATCAACTGGGCTTGTTCATACCAACAGGAGATACAGCTGCAATGTTTTCAAACTCCCTCCTGCACCCCATGTTTCTGTCACATAGCAGCTTACTTTATTTGAGCAAATATTGTCATAAGATTCAGAAGGCTCATTTCTCTCTCAACAAAGCAAGGGAAGAAAGGGCAGTATATCTGAAAACCCACAGGCTGGCCCTTGTAATAATAATAATAATAATAAAATTTATTTATACCTCGCCCTCTGGAATACCAATCTGGGCGGCTTACAGATTAAAACATATACATATCCATAAACAAATATATACAACAACCCCCCTCCCCCCCTTAAAACAGTATTAAATCAGATAATTTTTAAAATAACATACACAATAATTACATACTAAATTAAAATACTAATAGTAATACTAAACCCAGAGCAAGTGCCCAGCCACAAGTGCCCAGCCTCCCACACTTCAGCATGTGCATCATTTTATAAAGACCTCTCTTTTAAAATTAAAGTTACACCCCGGCATTTTCTTTATTGTTTGCTCAATATTTCTGAATGTGCATTTACCCTTTGTTAGAAACCTTCATGTTATGTGACTAGGGGTGGTTAGGGAAAATTTATATTAAGCAATTAAAAAAAACCCTACGTACACTTATTACTATGTCCCTGACAAATAATACCCTTGTACTGACAGTCAGAGGCATGGAACTTCTACACAAAGGTTCCTTTCATGTATTGAAAAGCAACATGGGTTCAATTTATCATGGCAATTCACTGAGAAGACCTGGTGCTGATCTGCGTGGTGACAGAGTGGGGGTGGGGAAGAATACATTACAATTGTAAGACTGTTAATGTTTTTAAAAATCAGACCTGTGGAAAATGTTCACAGGGATTAGTATGTGAATGCAAATCACAATTTTCAGTCCCATTTGTCACAATGTAGAATAGGGATGAGGAACCTTTTGGCTGTCTAGATGTTTTAGACTACGAATCCCACAGTCCCTTACCATTGGCCATGCTGGTTGGGGCAGAGAGAAATCGTAAGTCAAAATATCTAGACAGCCCAAGGTCCCTAGGTGACAGCTATAGCAAAACTACACTGAATATAGGACACTCATAGGTGAATTTTTCTACATGCTAACTCTCTTTAAGTGTTTATGGTGATGGAGGTGGTTTGGTTTTGATTGGAGCAGCAACAGTGGGAGAAAGAAGAAGAAGTATTTCTCCCTGTGCTATATGCAACACACACGCATGCACATGCCCCCCTCCCCCGGAAATGGGAAACAGACTGTAGTTTCTTCTGCTTCCTAGCAAATTCTGTCCTCTGACTGGAATAATTGCCAATTATGAATTGTACTAGCACAAGGGGATTATTTGTCCTTTCATGTTGGTGATAAGAGATAGCTTCTTTTACCAGATCCTCCACAGTAGTCTTAGTGCTACAGTTTATTGGCATATAAAGTAATCATTTAAAACTGCAGAACATACTGAAACAGTGTCCTTGAATGTCCACTATATAACAAAAACTAGACAACGGTGATAAATTTACTGGACCCCAGTGTAAATGTCAACTTAGTTCAACATTGCAAGCTTTCCATAGAATGTTACATTCACACTAATCAACGTACTAACTCATGCAAAGTATCTATGCAAATCAAGCAGTAAATATTAAACCAACATGTAATTGATTGCTCTCAAATAACAGAGTAAAGGGACAATGGAAAAGGCTTCCAAGTAAATCACAAAGATGATTAAAAATTGTGTAATACATAAACTCAGAAATTATTTACTCAGTGATCTGCAAACATGTGCGCTCACACTAACTCTTACCATTATGTAATGTAATACTTCTTGCCATTTGCAAATTATGAAGTATTCATTTAAAATCTCATTGGCAATGGATGCTGAGAATATGTTTATTTACAAATATTTTTATTTCTGTGGCCTAACTGTGATAGGCACATTTTTTCTATAAATCATGTCACCAAATTTGGTCGTTGGAAGAACACTTTGACCATGTGACGTATTTCACCTGAAGAACAAGGCTGTGGAATCCTTCATGAAAGAGTTTATTTTCCAATTACAATGATCTCTGTATTAAGTTA
This sequence comes from Phrynosoma blainvillii, assembly GCA_026167975.1. NCBI lineage: Eukaryota > Metazoa > Chordata > Lepidosauria > Squamata > Phrynosomatidae > Phrynosoma > Phrynosoma blainvillii. Next base: position 45,294,339 of record JANUYF010000003.1, on the reverse strand, counting down.
GTAGATACTATAGTACCATTTGGCATTCTAATAGATAATTTTTCAATACATTAAATAAATCATGTATGCATTAAATATACAGATTGACAAAGAAAGGATAAAGCCTGGTATGAACACCTGGAGGAAGCTTCAGCCTCCACCCAGTCCTTCCCTATTTACATTTATTTCCCTCCTGTGTACAAGAAGATGAAAATCCAAAACTCATTGGGAAATATTGCATGCTAATGTAATGCATTTAACATTAACATGATGATAATTGAATTATACACTCGGCCCTCCACATTCGCTGGGGCTAGGGGCACAGGACTCCTGTGAATGTGGAAAATCTGCAAATAACAAACACATTATGTTTTCACCTGAGAGGACACCTCTCTAGGAATCTCTAAGTCCTCCAGTGCAACTCTGTGGTCAACATCTGCCAGACATGGACCATAGACTTGTGCTGGAGGAGCTACAAATGCCTAGTGGAGTGCTCTCTCTAGGAATATCTAGGTCCTTCAGTGTGACTTTTGGTTAAAGTTGACCATTGAGTTGTGCTGGAGGACCAAGATATTCCTAGAAAGAACATATTAATAAAATCCATGAATAATCAAGTCCGCAAAAGTCAAAGCCACAAATGTGGAGAGATGAGTGTAATGCTAAATGTGAAGCTAATAAATTTGAGGAAAGTTACAAAAATACTCATTGCCTCCCATATGGGAAACTGATAAACAATGATAAAAATCAGTGATAGAAAGCTGTCTGTAATGAAATAATATTAGTAGTTTAGCAACATAGGAACTAACTATATTGGCAATGAAGATGATGAGAATGATGATGACTGCATAATCATATAGTGCCTCTCTATTTTATCTGTAAAAATAATAGAATCATAGAATCACAGAGTTGGAAGAGACCTCAAGGGACTATCAAGTCCAACCCCCTGCCATGCAGGAATACACAATTAAATCACCCCTGACAGATGGCCATCCAGTCTCTGCTTAAAAATCTCTTGATGTGGCATCCCCATTGTAACTCTTCTCTAGTGAACATTCCTAGTTTATCTAGAATAAACTAGAATAGTGGTGAGAATTTGTGGATCTCCAGAAACTGTTGCATTGTAACTTCACTCAGACCTGGTGAGCATGGTCAACTGCAAGGGAGGGTAGGAATTGGAGTTCAACATCTGGGGGTCCACAAGTTTCCATCTGTGGTCTGCAGTTGGCTTAGATGTGAGAAACACCTTTCAGATCTTTCTGTTGGGCCATACTGGGAAGGTTGCTTTAGGCTCTTAGTACTGTTATCCTACCTTAAAGAAAATTCAGGGAGGTAGAAAGCCACGGTAATTGTTTAAGTCTCGGATTAGGATTCTGGGAGACCAGAGATCAAATCCTAATTTAGCCATAGAAACCCACTGGGTGACCTTGGTCAAGTGACATCCACTCAGCTGCAGGAAGAAATTTTGCCAAGAAAACCCAGGATAGTATTGCTATAAGTAGTGAATTTGGTGTGATTCACAACTTTGCTGTGAAGACACATAACAACAACAAAGAAATTTGACACCAGGACCCAGGGTTGCCCTTCCATGAACATGAGTCCCTTCTGTTTCGTGAAGGGAGCAAGATCCGGTAGAGTCCTCCACTGGAAGCAGGGAGGTAATTCTCATTGATTCCTCCTTCTTCTGCAAGTAAGGTGTCCACATGACCATGATCTTGCAGGCTGTCCTCCTATCACTTGTCTGCAAGACTGCATTGTGGAGGGCACAAGGGGCTGCAAGGGTTAGGAGGAACCAGGCAAAATCTCCTCCTGAGAGCTCTGAGTTGATACATCTATATGAAGTCCTTTTGACGTTATCATAATAATTTTATTCTTCCACTTTCTTCCAATGGACGAGAAATCATCTCTGGTTTAAAGCTTGCAGACTTTTAAATCTCAGAGGTAAGTAGTAGTGACTCACAATTCACCAGCAGCAACAGCTGCCATTCCTTTCCTTCATCCCCATTTATGTCTAAACATTTTAAAATAGCATTTTAATAGCAATAATCCCTGATCTTTATGTGGGTCCTGAGGCTGCAATCTAATTTTGAAATATTTGCTTTATTCTTTTCTTTTTATGTTAGTTGAGCCTTGGGACTGAATTCTATAGCCTTGTATTGCTTTTTATATTTGTTTTGTGATAACTGAATGCATGTTGTTTTGGTGAGTTAGGTAAAAACCCACTCTAGCTTTCAGAAAATTCAAGATTGATAGCATCTTTTGATGTCAGGCAGAGAGCTGTTTCTTCTCTGAGATCTGTTGCTGTGCTGTGCTCAAATGACCTCAGCTACTTTAGTAGTCTTATAGTCCAACAGAGTCCTTTCATTATGTTAAATTGCTTAGCACTGTTTTGATGCCAACTGTTCACTGCAGTCTAGCTAGATTGTATTTTTTCTCTAGTCTTATAGGAGAATGCAAAAGACACCAGAAACTTTCAGTAGGCCTTTTAAAATTCTTTTTCTTATTAAGATATCTGAAAGAGTAAAAGCATTGGAATGGCCAAGATCCAATTCCTTTGCATGATGTAATGCACCCTAGGTGATAGAATTCAAAGACACAGCTGTATTAGTCTGGAAAATCAGCATGCAAAGAATTTTGTAGAATCTTTGCGACTAACTGAAAGAAAGAAGCTAATAGCATGAGCTTTTGTAGACTTGAGCCTTCTTCGTCAGATGCATCTTGAAGTCTATGAAAGCTCATGCGACCTACCTTCTTTCTTTCAGTTAGTCTCAAAAGTACTATAAGATTCCTTTGAACCCTAGTTGTGCTCTGGGAAACCAAGACACATGCAGTGGTATCTAGTGGGCCTCATAATCTGTGAGGTGGTGAATCTTCTCTTGGTTTTAACACAAATTTTATAGGAACTATCCCAGATTCTGAATCTGTCCCCAAACTAGATTCCCAGATTATAGCTCCTAGCAGATTTATGTTGTTGTTAACTGCCTTTGCATCAATCACGACCCATGGCAACCCTATGGATGAGACATCTCTGCCCCCCCCCCAGGTCCTCTACTGCTTTGCCCAACTCCTGCAAACTCATATTTGTGGTCTCTTTTATAAAGTCCATCCATCTAGCATGTGGCCTTCCTCTCTTTCTACTTCCCTCCACCTTTCCTAACATTATTGTCTTTTCCAATGATTCATGTCTTCTCATGATGTGTCCAACGTCTTGGCTTCTAGGGATATTTCTGGCTTGATCTGCTCTAGGATCCATTTCTTCATCCTTTTGGCTGTCCATGGGATCCTCAGTACTCTTCTCCAGCACCACATCTCAAATGAGCTGATTTTCCTCCTATCTTCTTTGTTGACTGTCCAGCTCTCACATCCATACATGGTAAAAGGGAATACAATGGCTTGTATGATTCTGACTTTTGTGCTGAGTTGTATATCTTTGCATTTTAGGATCTTTTCTAGTTCTTTCTTAGCCACCCTCCCCATTCTTAATCCTCTTCTGATTTCCTCTTTGCAGTCCCCATTCTGATTAATGTTTGATCCCAGATATGAGAACTCTTATACTATTTTTATTTCCTCATTGTCTAGTTTGAATGTGTGTAAGTTCTCTGTGGTCATTATTTTTGTTTTCTTTATGTTCAAAAGTAAACCTCCCTTTGCATTTTCTTCTTTAATCTTCCTTAGTAGTTTTTCCAGGTCTGTGAGGTTCTCTCTAGTATTATGGTGTCATTAGCATATCTCAGATTGTTGATATTACTTCCTCCTATTTTCACTCCTCCCTCTTCCATGTCCAAGCCTGCTTTCCTTACAATATGTTCTGCATATCAGTTGAATAGGTAGGGTGATGGGATGCAGCCTTGTCTGACTCTTTTGCCGATTGGGAACCATTCTGTTTCTCCGTGTTCTGTCCTGACAGTGGCCTCTTGTGCTGAGTACAGTTTCCTCATTAGGACTATCAGATGTGTTGGCACTCGCATGTCTTTAAGGGCATTCCATAGCCTTTCATGATCTATACAGTCAAATGTCCATGTGTATAATCTTTTCTCTGGTTGTATGAAAAATGTGTTTGCAATGAATAGGCAGTTTTCTACCTCCATTGATTTAGGAGATACCACTTAGGGAGGGTACCACTTGCCCCATCCTACTCCTATTGTGGGTGAAATAGCATTTCCAACTATAATGGACTGGATGAGGGGAAAGAAATTGAAACTTAATACAGACAAGATACAGGTGGTCCTGGTCAGTTGTAAGGCAGATCAGCTAATAGGGACTTTGCCTGTGCTAGATGAAGTTACAATCCCTCTGAAACTTTACCATTAGCATGGTAACTACTGGGGGTCTAGTGGGGCTTCTTGGACCAAAGACAGACCTCAAAATGATAAAATTCACTATGGGATTTTTGCTGCCTTGGGTTTCTTTGGGTTAAACTGTTTACCTGATATGACTCAACTATGAACATGTGCTCATCCTACAGAGCTTGGAGAAGTAATTTTGGAAGGAAGCTGTATTGGCTGGTGGATTCGGAGAACTGTAATTCAAAAAGCAACTTTTACAACCTCTGGTCATCCATGAGCATCTCTGTCTTTCTCCTAATAGATATTCATCCTTTGTGTACATTCCAGGCATGATAAGCATGCACAAGAACCATAGTTTGCACATGCTTCAAGTGAGAATGCATAGAACAGTTGAAGGTATTTAAGCATCTACTGCTACCTCCATACCTACCCCTCCTTTCCCCATTGTTTCTCTAAATTCTCAAGGGCAGGATAATGGAGAGGAAGTAGAAGCAGAATATAGGAAGCTGCTTTTGGACAATCTAGTCAATCTAGTTCTGACTGGCAGCTGCTATCTAGGATTTCAGTCAGGATTCTTTACTTGGCCTACCTGGAATGGGAATATATTCCTTTGTGATTTCACACCCAACTCCTAAGCAGGCCCAGCTCTGTTTAGTCTCCAAGCTGAAATGAGATAGGGTGTGATCAGGGTGCTACAGTAGTGATACTGCCTCAACTTCTTGCTCCTCAACAGAATGCTTCCATCAGAAAAAAAGTAATTGGGACTACAAAGCCCCAAAATACTGGTGGGAAACTGATAAATCTGATAGCAATTTCCACCAACAGAAGTGCTCTGTCATAGAAATAGATACTCTTCTCTTACTGGAGGTACTAGGACTTGTGGACTCTCCTTCTTTGAATGTCTTTAAACAGAGGTTGGATGGCCATCTTTTAGAAGTGCTAGTTGTGTATTTCTGCATGGTAGGGGTTTGGTAGGATGGCCCTTGCAGTCCCTTTCAATTCTGTGATCCCATCGTGAGGATAGTGATGGTGCCTCCCACCATTCCTCCTGAATTCCAGAGCTGTTTCCCACACAACCCCATCTATACTCCCCAAACTAGGCAGATGCTTTATGTGTGGTAGAGAATCCTCCCAATGACAGTGCTGAAATAAGAGTCAATCACTGGTCCAACTGGTGGAGGGGGGAATCATCTTATACTTTGCATCAGGTTGCAAAATGTTTTGAGCTGGCCTGGCCCTGGCCAGCATTCTAACTTTTTTATCCTTTGTATATGCAAACTGGGATCTAGAGTGTGGCCAGTGCCTTTTTTTGCAAAAACAGGAAGCTTCCAGTTTGTGTGTGTGTGTGAAAATATGTTAGTTTTTACATTTCTGTCATTATGTTAGCTTCAAGCACATGTTTAAATTCAGCCACTGATACCAAAGAGATGTAGTGGATTGTGTCTTTAATTAATTAATTTATACTTGTGAAGCACTTGTCATTATAATGGTCAGTAGAAAGATTGCCTGTGGCATGGAGACACTGATATGTGGTCTGTTGTCTACTGTGTGTGATGTTCTGCTCAGAGACACTACTATCTTCTGTGTTGTAGTATGTGAAATTGTTCTGAAGAAAGCAACAAGTTGTTTGGTTGTGAGAACATGTTCTAGAATGCTGAAGTTGGGAGTTTCTTGCTTTGTTTCCAGGCAGAGTGCACATATTATAACCAGTTCCCAATGTGAAATTTTGCAGTGCTGTTCTAAAATAAAAACAAATGTGATGAGCTACACATCATCCTCATAAGAATAATTATTGATGAGGGCCAAAGGAAGATACATACTGACAATACTGGGAATGATGTTCCTATCATGATTAATATAAAACCAAAATACTTAAATGTGGACAAGCTAGGACTCTTTTAAAAACTATTGACCACAGTTACAAAACAATTCAAGGTATGCTAGAGTTATATAGCTCGTTTTGTTTGTTTACAGGTCAGCCAATGTTAATGAACAGTTAAAGTACACCAATACTATCTGGATACTGAATGCTTTTCTAGTTATTAGCATAAAAAAGACTTTTCAAAATGTTCTACCAGTTAATGATTTCACTGTCCTGTACTTTCAAATGTGTTGATTTCCCCCTTTCTTCATGTTCTATTTGGTATTATACCCAGAAGCACTTTCCACATCCTGTGGATAAATTACTATTATTACCATTCTGCATATATTTGTGTGGGGAGAGAGAACGAGAGAGAGAAAGGGAAAGTTGATGCACACACATATGCACACACCAGATGAATGGTAGTTTAGCAGCCTTTTACATGAAAATGTGTGAAGTACAACCCCAACATCGCAGAGGCTAGAATTTTGAATGGAAAAAGTGAGCAAAAGTAAGGAATTTGTGCCCACTCCTGCAAGAACAGAAAAAAGAGCCCTGCTGGATTAGATCAAAGAGATCCTTGGTGATCAAACAGATGTTTCCAAAAAGTCCACAAATAGGCCTCGAAGTCAATAGCCACATCCTGTTGATTCCTCCCCAGAATAACTGCAGCTTTCTGGTGCAGTATTATGCATTTAAATAAGCCAGTTCATTATATGCCTTTGCATGCCATGTAATGTGTAGTTTGTTTCTAAAATTATGAGCAGCACAAAATTGTTAAGACTAAAGAGTAGAAGCTTTGATAGGCAAATAAGTCTAATGAGGGAAACAGCAGAAAGAATGTAGGTCAATGTCTAGAACAGGGGCAAAATTAGTTGACAAGGTGACACTTTTTCCAGAGTGTAGGAGAGTGGGCACCAGCTAGGTGCTAGCTGCTTGGGGTGGGAAAGAAGAGTAGGCTGGCAGAGCCATGGCATTCTTTGGCCGCTATTCAGGGTGAGCAGAAAGAACTAACAGAGCAATTACAAAACTGAGACCATACCCCCCAAGTGTCCCAATTTAGTAGGAACAACCCTGGCTAATCCTCAGTGGTCCCACTTTTCCAGCTGCTTTAAAAATGGTCCAGTTTCTCTCTCCTCCTCCCACTTTCCTCCTTCCTTCTTGGTTTACTTCCATTGGTGCAAACTGTGTTCAATGTACATAAGTTGTTTGCACTTAATTAGCTCAGTGGGGTGGGGATTGAGGGGCAGAGACTGGCCCTTCTCAGTAGCCCTAGGCAAAATCCAACTATAGCCTCTCCTAGCTTGTCTGTTCTTTCTTATTTATTAATAATTTATGCCATTTTGATCACACTCTGATGTCACCCTGTGTCCCAGTTTTCATCTGTGAAACATTGGAAGGTGTTGAAGAAATGTAAGGAAACTTCAGAACTGGTATGTGAGAGTCAATGTGGTGTAGTGGTATGAGTATTGGACTAGGAAACCATGAGACCAGTGTTTGAATCCTCACCCAGCCAAGGAAACCCACTGGGTAACCTTCGGCAAATCACACCCTCTCAGTCTCAGAGGAAGGCAAGACAAAACTCTTCTGAACAAATTCTTGCAAGAAAACCCTGTAATACAAGGGAGTATTGTAAAGTAATAATTATCACCCAGACATTATTATGGTATATTGATGAAATTTTGTCAGTGTCATCATTGGTCCCTAAGAGCATGATGTTGAGAAAATCAGCTCATTATGTCCTTTATTAATTTGTTTTACAGGTTGTGCCACAAGTGTAAGATTGAGAAATACAAGGGGGTATTGTAAAGTAATAATCATCACCCAGAAGTTATTATGGTATATTGATGAAATTTTGCCAGTGTCATCATCATCATCACCAAGTGACTTTTTCTTTTCCCCAAAATGAAAAATTTGTTGCGAGGTCGCTGATTTGACAACACAATTGACGTCATTCATGAAGTGGAAGAGTGGTCTGAGGTGCAATCTGCAGACTTCTACAATAATGGTATTCAGAGGTTCAAGAAACATAGGGGAAAATGTGTAAATCTGGATGCTGACTACATAGAGATAAGTTAACAACTACAAATCAAAACAAACTTTCTGTCAATTTTTTAAAAGGTGAGAATTAAAACTTTATGATTCCCCCTTGTAGGTTCACTTTATGATCATCATAAGTCATAAATGACTTGAAGGCATAGAACAACATAAAAAGATTCCTTTTGGTTTTAAGAGATTGCTGGGCTCTGTGAGGCTGGCCAGTGGTTGAAGCTCTTTCTTTTGTTCATGGAATGATCCAGCCTGTCTCACATTGTCCTTCTAGCATAATCACCCCAACTCAAGCTTCCTTAATATGAATTACATGCTAGCAACATGTATGGGAGCCAGCATGGCATAATGATTTGAGTGTTGGACTATGACTCTGGAGACCAGGATTTGAATCCCTGCTTGGCATGGAAATCAACTGGGTGACCTTGGGAAAGTCACACACTCTTACCTCAGAAAACTGCATGATAGGTTTACATTAGGGTCACCATAAGTCAGAAACAACTTGAAGGTACACAACAGCTAGGTGATATGTACATCCTTTAAAAGCAGGAATGGGCAAAGTAAGGTCCTGGGGCTGCTTGTGCTTCCTGGTGATTTTTGTGACCCTTGACCTGTCTGGATTCCCCAACTGAATTTCTGGCTAAAAAGGAAGTCAATTGCCTCTTCCTGGAAGTCTTTAGGAGAGGCAACTGACCTATTCAATAAGTTTTTAACTTTAAAAATACTCAGCCACTTTCATTCAAAATAAAATGTATGTACAGAAGAGACCTTTTTTTAAAAAATAAGTTATTCTAAAGTCACTTCCTGTATACTTCCTAAAATAAAGGAAAAGAAACCCCCTTCCATGGCCTTAAATGGCCTAGAGGTTCTCAAAAGATGGTGAAAATATTCTCATACTCTCAGAGTGCATTTTGGGGCATTTTTGACTCCTGGGGTCAAAAGAAATCAGGCCTGGGGAGTAGTATACAGACTAACTTGCCCTTTGCCCACCATTCAGTAGGTTTCTGTTCAGCAGACCCTGCTGAAAGACTGCTGACTAGCTCCTTGGTCTTCCTTTTTGAATATTAAGACCATGTTGCACCCTGGTCTGGAAAATGACATGGATGTGGCCACTGAAAGGAACTGGAGCAATGGTAACAGGGTTACTACAGTTCAAGTGTCAGGTGCATGAGTCAGCATTTGGCAAGCTGTGCATCATGGGAATTCTGATGCAACAGGCACTGGGGATGAAACCAGTCAGGTTTCATTCATGCGTGGCTGTCACATGTTCTCAAGAGGACCACTTATATATAGTAAAGAGTCAGAATCTCTGTTTTTGGTTAGTTGTGGTTGGTGGTTGGAGAAGCACTTTGTTGGTCTGTATAGCTGTGAGTATTCAAGATGGATGTCTGGTACTCTATGTATCTTTGCAAATATTTGCAACAAAGATTAAAGTCTTCATTGAGTGAAGTCTTGCTGTCTAGTGATTCATTTCTCCAAGCTGAAAGCAGCAGTCTGCATGTGGGAAGATTTTTCCTGTGCTGTCTGGAGCAAGACTCTTTACAGAAGACCATTTTCTGGGCATTCCTGTCTACATGCATCAACTCTGCATGTGAGTATGCTTGATCCTCCCTGACTGCATACCCCAACATTGAATGTCATGGGATCTGACTTCACTGGCACAGACTGTGCCTAGAGACCCTGGGCTTGGAGTGAGAGAAAGAGGGGCTAGGATCCACCATGCCTAGCCCCAGATGATGATGAAAGGCCCTCCCTCCATCTTAACTTCTACCACCTTGGCATTGGAGGGAGAGAAGGAGAGGCAGGCACAGTTCTACCATGCCTAGGCCAAAAAGAAGATGGAAGGCCCTCCCTCCATCTTAACTACTAATATCTTTGGAGGGAGAGAAGGAGAAGCAGGCACAGCTCCACCATGCCTAGTCCCAGAGTAAAATTAAAGGCTCTCCCCACATCTTAACTTCTACCACCCTGGCCTTGGAGGGAGAGAAGAACTGACAGTATCTGGTGGACATGACCCCTTCTTAGCTGCCATTCCCTTTTCCTTTTGTGTTATGTCTTTTTAGATTGTAAGTCAAAGGGGAGGGAACTGTCTAACAATTTGTAAGATGCTTTGAGAGCCTCTGTGGCTGAAGAGTGGGGTATAAACATATCAGTGTGTGGATGATGGGTGTTGCAGTGATGCTCTCTGACACCCAGCAGAATCTGCAGGACAAGCTGGCTGCTGTGATCCACAGCCACTTTGTATCTCTTACCATCAACTAGCTCAGCTTCTCTTCTCCAGGCAATCCTGTCTTCCTCAGTCAAGAAGACACATTGTAAAGTCCAAATGTATAGTTTTATAAATGCATATAAAGGAAAATATGATAACTAAGTAAAATCCATGGTGATGAACTTATCCAGTTCACCCATGAGAGATTACATCTTTAGCAGATCCAAAAGCATAAGATCCCAACTTGTTGTAGTTGAAAGTTAAGAAGAAGTTACAGATCCATGTTTCCAGATCCAGGAGTTACATTGTAAAAGCAGTATAAACATACTCAAAAACTAAAAGCTACCTCCATGGTTAAAACCACTGCCGAACACACACACACACACACACACACACACACACACTGTTTGTAAATATCAACATTCTTAAACAAAGAAATCTCTAGGCCCTTCCCATATTTCACCTTCTGGGTGTTAACCTTATGCTGATTGGATAATGCCTATATGGTGTGTACTAACCCAGCCTCTGATCCAGCCAGCCCTAGCTGTGTGTGTCATCTCCCATGTGATCTGTCTCTAAGCAACCCATTGATGCCATTGTTTACCTTTTGGATATCCTGTTTTCTCATAACATAATCTGTGTCTATGTGCTGTATCTATGGGAAAGTTCATGTTTATGTCTGTGCAGCCATCCAGTGCTAGATTAAGTCCTTTTTACCACTTAAAACTTTCTCATGGAAAACTCCATACATCTTGTACATTTCCATCACTCTATATCCCATGCATAACTTGACAAAACATGCTAAATAAATAAACAATAAATGCAGCAGCTTGCTGAAGAAGTGTGTACAGTTAGACTGGGACTGATGTGTGACAGCAGCAAGTAGGATATGGACCAGCTGTAGCTGGTAGTCCAGTGGTGTGTATGAATCAGGGAAGAACTAGAGATATTCTTTTTTGGGGGGGAGGGGCAGGTACCAGATCTGAGGGGTAGTCATTAATTTATTGAGAATTTTAAAAAGGCTTGTGAAATTGGTGATGTTGGTAATTCTGACACTTTTAAAAACATAATAATATGCATTTGCCTAGTAAGAATGATAAATGATTTTAATAACCAGATGAATAAATGAAATAAATTATTCAGAGGGAACTGACATACTAATATAAAAAAGCAATTATCTTTTAAAAAAATGTCATCTAAAGCCTTACTTACTCTTATTATCATTCTAATATTGAGATTAATGTTTGTAAAAGCATTAGAAGGTGACAAACATTATGTGATTCTCCAGATTACACTGCTTGTCTAGTACACAACTGTTAGAAAGAAGAACAGCCATAAATTATATTCATTGCTTATCTTCATTTCCCATTAATCACTGGGAAAGTCCAACACCATTGTTAAAAGACAAGTAGGTCTTAATGGGGTGTTGGAGCTGCCAATGATGTTTAATAAAATATAGGCCATAATTTTATCAGTTGGAGGAAAGGGGATATTTGTATCATTAGCAGAGACATTTTCAGAAGCGTTAACAGCAGCTTTGTGTGCATTGCAAAACTCGCACACAGGATTCTCAGAAGATTTTCAATTTGTCATCTCCACTGACTGAAACACACAACCCGACACCATAGCTGATAAAAAGCCATGCTGGTGGCAAACACAAATGAGGAATATGAGTACTCCTGGGAGATGTGGTGGAGACAGATGGAATGGCATTTCATGAAGTTCAGTAAAATACAAAAATGAATCACGGAGAGCTGATAGACCCAAAATACAAAAGCTATGCCTACAAAAAAATTGCATTGTCTTTTGCAAGAAATTTCCTGATCCTTGTCACCATGTTGAATGAAGGCACTCGGGATTCTAACAAACTAATAGCAGGAATGTGATTAATAGCACAGAGGTATCTGCAATTTTTCAATATATGAGTCTATTTACTCTGGGATACAACAGCCCCAAGTGTTAATGCACTTTCACACATCACATTAGACACATTTCTGGAGATGACAGTAGAAATGAATTGTATATTTTGAATCAGGTATTCTCTTTTTCACATTTATGAGCTCTCAAATTATTATTATTTTTTAGAATGGCTCTACAACTCACTTTCCATTTAGTTAAAGAAGTAGCCATCTCACCATAAAAAATGGCAGCAGACAGCACATTTAATTTTGAGTTTTTAACATTAATATTATTGATAATCCTCTCCAGTGTTGTAAAAATTAAAGAAAGAAAAAGTTTACCACTTGCCAGGGATAACTCTGAGCTCAGGATTACATTTGAATAAATTGCAGGCTCTAAATAGAGGGAGAAAATTAAATGACTTAATTTAGAGCCTTATCTTACTGCATATAATTTAACAAGTCCAAATGAAAAGAGACAAGGGAAGAGGAAACATTTTCATTCCAATATTATTACAAGAGATTTATATTACTCTCGCTTACGAAACAGCTGCAAAATTTGGTGTATGTCTCTGTAGCATATATTAGTCCAATATCCTCATCCAGTATATTGGTTTAAGTTCCAGTTGTGTGCTGCCTGAAGACATGTTAACATCTGTGGTAGGATATACTATGGGAGATCAATTAAGGTGGCCATTGACACATGACTAGACAAAGAGGAAACATATCATCAGAAAAGAGACACAGATTTGCATTACATTTTGCATGGTAATTTATATGTAGAGGTATGAATTGAGAAATAATTTGTATAAAATAATCCACTTGAGTGAAAAAAACCAAGATAATGAGAGCTATAAGGAATATATAGCAGGAACTCCTAAAGTGTGAGTTTAAATTTCTGTTGAGAAAGATTGACACAATATGGAATAATTCAAGACACTCAGGTATTCAAAAAAGTAGCTCTGTTTTGGGTTAGAAAAACTGTTACCTTTAGTTTTCTTATTATTTAGCCAGTGATACAGGGTTCAATCTGTAAAACGTATTGATTAGACCAGGGGTCCCCAAACTACGGCCCGCAGGCCAAACCTGGCCCGTTGAGGCCTTTCAACCGGCCCGTGTGTTTCAAAATGGTGCTGGGTGTCGTGCGCACGACTCCAGGCGCCCTTTTTGGAACACAAAATGGTGCCGGAGTAGTGTGCATGACGCGGGGTGCCATTTTGTGTTCGAAAATGGCACCCTGCATCGCACGTGCATGTGCACTACTCGGGTGACATTTTGGAAGACAAAATGGCGCCCAAATAGCGTGCATGCACGCGCGAACACACACACCTCCGGCAGCATTTTTTTTTCCTTTCGGCCCTCCGAAGATCTGAGGGACAGCGAACTGGCACCCAGCTGAAAAAGTGTGGGGACCCCTGGGTTAGACACTAGTTTTCACTAAGTTTTCACTAAGGATGGAAATGGATTGACAAATCATTCCACCTGGGATTTTGGCACAGCAGCCCTTGATGCTCAAGTCTGCCCAAGTCAGGTGACTCACTCTGATCCAATCTTGTGCTGTTGAGGGCTATAAAGGTCCGTTGCTTCTCTCAAGTCTGGGTAACTAGCTGTGGGAGGTGGATGTGTAAGGCACACACCAATCAAAAGTGTTCCCCATGCATTTTCAGATTCTTAGCTGTCCTGTAGCCTGCTGGCAGCCTTTTTCTGCCCTGCTTCCAGCTGATCTAGTGTGTCAAATTGCTTTCAGTCTACCTGTCTGTGAAATAGCTGCTCACCCCTCTTATGAACACTTTAAAGGGATACAGCTACAGATAGCTTCAAAAAGAGGTGACGAACAGGGTGATCCCAAGAAATTTTGATATGTGAGACAAAGGATAAGATGTCTCTTTCTCCTTGCATTCCACATGGGACTGGGAGTTGACAAATACTTCAACACTGCTAACAGGATCTTCTGTTGTACCTGAAAGCAGGAAGATAGAGGGCAGACTGTATAGTACAGACAGTGCTGCTGTCTAGTGTCCTGCCATCACTCTGGGACCCCCAGTATCTGCTCCTCATATTATCCAATCCTAGGGATGAAGCATTGTATAGGTATTCCAATAGTAAAGCATGCTCCATGAATTTTGCTAGGGAAAGAGCCAACTCCATTCATGTAGGCACAGATTGGCACCTTAGGCTATTCCTCATTAATAGTCCCATAGCTCTTTTGAGGGTCATCCCTGTAAGAAAGATTTTCCCATAAGCAGCTGCCTGGCCCCAGTGGAGAGATGGGTTAATGTACTGACAATTCACCAGGAGTGTCTGGTGTAACAAGACATGTGGCAAAGTGCACCTACCATCTACAGAGACAATGATATCAATTCATTAGCTTTAATTAAGTTTGGAAGAGCAACATGATTATCAGCTATCTGACTTGCTATGAGGATGACTGCTTGTGTATTTTTCATATAATTCCCTGATTTTCCATCCTTCTTTTTCATTAAAGTATTTGTTTTGTGAGTACATGAACACAAATATAATCCACACCGTGCCCTCAGGTCCTCTGGGAGGAAGCTGCTTCAACCGACAAAAACTAGGTTGGCAGCAACCTCCCAGAGGACATTTTCTGCTACTGCGCCCAGACTCTGGAACGCCATGCCAGAAGAGATCTGTCAGATAACCAACTTAGATGGCTTTAAAAAACCCCCATGAATATAGATCTCTTCCGGCAGGCCTACCCGGAATAAAACTACCCAGTCATCTTGACCTCCCTCTTCAGACACTCTCTTATATCTGCGCCGTACCCCAGGGAGTTCACTGGAAGTTTTACTGTTTAATTTGTTTATTGTTATCTTTAGTTTTAACTCAGAACTGTATTTAATTTATTTTTAAGGGGGGGGGGTAATAGTGTTAGTTATATTGTTTGTAACCTATTGTAGGAATTGTTTTTATGTATTGATTTTAGATGTAAGCCACCTTGATAGCTACGGCTAAAGGCTGGGTATAAATAAATTCATTATTATTATTATTATTACAAATAAACCCTTAGAAATGTGCAGGAGGGATGCTTTGCAATAGTTTCAGAATAACATACTAATAACCTGTACCCTCAAATTTGGTCATTTAAAATGAAAAAAAGAAGGCTCAATTTCTATACACTTGTGTGGAACATTTAAATCAAATGGAGGTCACTTCAGAATCAACATACTGAGTCAAGCTGCAAATCTATTATTGAAAGGATGATATCAAAAGTAAACAGAAGATGATTTGGATATTTACAATGGGCTGAAGTAATTTTATTTGTCTCCTCCTTTTGTGATACTGTTGTATCCAGCTCTACAACTTCTGCTAGAGTCATCTACTACCTCTACTGAAAGGGATTTAATTTCTGAATAATTTAAAAAAAACACAAATAGCAGAGTGTGACTGAAATATGAACCAGAATAGCATGATAGTAAGTTGGATGCATATGTTAACTGACATGATAATTTATCTGATATGGCTTAATGATAATTTTTAATGAGTGTATATTTCTTAAGGGAATGTCAAAGCTCATCAAGGCCCCTCTGATGGCACCATCATTAACTTCCCTTATCTTTTTTCAGACATTCCCTGGTGTGATATGTGATCTATCTCCTTAATTTCCTTCTGATCCATCTATATAATATAATTGTGCTATATTTTGCTAGTCTGGAATGTACACAAGGTTTCCTGAGATGAGGGAGCTGGATTCATGGATACTGACTAGATTAATCCAATCAAACTGAATTGTAGTACTATGAAAGAGAAGTAAAACAATCAGGATCTCAAGATATGAACCAAAACTATGATTAGAGCACCAGAGAATTTCTACCACTCCCAATACAATGAAACTATTTCAGAAATTATGTGTATATGGAAATATTTTTGAGTAGCTCAAGAATTCTAAAGGTTTTTGCCAAGTACTAGCTACGTCCTATAAAGTCTGGTACAACAGGGAACCAGGCTGTCTGAAGGACTGTATTTCCTCATACCAACCTGCTTGGGTTCTAAGATCTTTGGGGGAGACCCTTCTCTTGTAGACCTTCTCATGTGCTCATTTGGTGAGGATGTGAGAGAGATTTCTCCTTGACTGCTATACTCCCTTCCAGGTTGGACGGTCTGTGTGAAGATTGCCTCCACCTTACTATGGCCTTTCTACTGGCAAGCAAAAACATTTTTATTCTAGAAGACTTTTGGCAATTGACTGGAAGTTCAGAAAAGGGCTTTGAACATTGGTGTTGTGCTGCAAAAAAATGTATGTGTCTTAAAATTGTTCAAAATTCAAAATTGTGTTAATATTATAGCACATTTTATTATTGCTTTCAAATGATGATCTTTCACTGTTTTTATCATATTTTTTTCAAGTATGGGTCCTAGTTCTGTGAGAAAGCGGGAATATAAATTAAATCAACATTCCACCTCAGGAAAGCAAAGAAATTACTGGATAAGCAGAAGTGCATTGAAATGAAAATATTTAGTGAAAGATGTCTGGATGAAGGAGAGGTTGCTGCCTGGGGTAGAAGTTGACAGACGTTGGAGGCAGTGGTGTCACTAGGTTTGGTATCAACTGGTGTGGTAACTCATGGTATCCTCCCCCATTGACCTCCTCCCATACTACACCATACAGAATCCTTAGTAAATTTTTTTGTACTAATCTTACTCATTAATCGTAATTCCTGTATATTACTGAATGTAATGGTAATACATGTGACATAAATAACTAGCAAAATTAAAATTACACTTATAAATTATAATATCATACACACAGCCTAAATGTATTTACATATACATAGCCTCATGTGGTTGAAGTGAAAATTTGGTAAAATGAAATGTTTTAAAAGTTTTTAAGTTTTTTTTAAAAAAAAAATAAAATAAAATTTAAACCTGGGGGCTTGCCTTTCTCCTCTCACTAAGCCTCACACTACTCACACCATCTCTTCAGCATTTTAAAGGGACACAGGTGAATATCACAGCCAATTTCTACCCAAAGGCAGATGTTTGAGGAGCAGTGGTGTCACTCCCTCTTAGGGTGTCACCTAGTGTGGTCCACATCCCCTCACCCTTTAGTGATGCCCCTGGGTGGAGGAATGGAGGGGTAAGTGTGTTAAAGGAAAGCCTCAGAGATCGCTCAAGCCACTTCATGTCTGTGGGTGGGTGTTTTGTTATATTGTTATGCAGGAGCATGGACAAATCAGTCATTTTCTGATCCATGCCTTGAGTGTTTTATCCCATAATCCCATAATCAGCACTTGCTTTTTAGAAAAAAACAACAGGTAAGGGACATCTGTAGAAATGTAGAATGGAATAAATCCATTCAAATGACAAACCTAACCAATGATACCTTCCACAGAAATAGTAGTTTGAAAGTAAAATACTCTGCACAGATTAGATGGTCAATGACAACAGTTGTCCTGTGGCCATTCCTTTTTCAGAGTAGTTTCATCATGTGTTATTTGGAAACAGCAATATTACAGCCTTACAAAATTCATCATTGTGATTGTCTTTCTGATGTGCAGTACCAGGACGAAGTAGTGAAATTATAAAAACAGGTCATTCCTCCTGTGTGCACATGCATGTTCTCTCACAATTATTCTCTGGAGTAATACCTTTGCAAGACTTTAAAAGGGAGACAAAATGTGCTATGTTAGATATACAGATGGATGAAGGAACTTGATTGGTGTGTTTCCAGGTAAACCTTTCATTGTGCAATTTCCTTGATCTGTTAACCAAAATTTAGAGGGACTTCAAATGTTATATCACACTTACAGCCCTCCATCCCCTTCCTCACCTCAACTTCTTCTGACCTTTCTCTGGCCAAACCTTCAGTCTGTTTAGTAGGAAATCATGGTATAATATCTTCCGACCTGTAGTACTAGGAAGAGAGTGATGGCTTCTGGAAGCAATCTGAGTATGGATAAAAAATGGGGCAAAATGGCCAACTTGTATCTAATCAAGCTGTTTGTATTGATGATGGAGAATACAAGCAATGATGATACCTAGATTCACTTACTGCATTTTCAAAACTAGGATTGTAAATGAAAACATTGTAGGTTAGCTTCAATGACGATAAGCTCTTAGAAATAATCTTTCAGAAGACAAGAGGGGTGGAAAGAGGGCAAGTTTTCATGAAGGGCTCAGAAAATAGAGGTTTTTTTTTAAATGACTGAGACAACATTTGGGAATTGTTGATAGGTTGCTATATCAAAAACACTCATAAGGAAAGTTTAAAAAGTAAAGTAAGATATGTTTAGTATAATAATTATGTAGAATGATTAGATCTGACACTCCCTTTATGTGATTTTTCATGTGTCATTAATATGTACTATTCCCCGAGAATCAAGATTTTTTTTTAAAAAAATAATAGAATAAGAGGTTGCCTGCCCTACAGACTTTTTACATCTTTATTCATACCCTTAGCCTACTGATTCCAGAAAGCAAAATATCGTATCAATAACAAATTGCCTCTTGAATATTCCAAATCTGTCTTTTAATTAAATGCACCCAATATATAGTCATTTGTGCAACAAGTGTACAAATATTTTATGCATTTAAAGCTTTGGGATGCCTACAGTACATGAAAAGTACTTTATGAACCCTTGTGTTATTCCATATTTCATTATAATGTAATTCTATATTAGGTATTCGATTTATGCAGAGACCAAAAATAGTTCATACTCTCTAGCCAATGCAAATTTCAGTGGAGAAGTCCTAAGGAATGTTTAAAGCTTAACTATTTGTGACACTGACACACTATTCTGCTTTACTGATGAAGAAACTGCTGCTGTAAAACAGAAATCATCAACATGTTTCAGAACTGGATAACAAGGGAAGAAACAAAGCAATGGAGTGTCAGAATGTGATAGAACAACCCTTTTCATTAATGCATTAGGACAGGGGTTGGTAACCTATGGCCTGGGGGCCGGGCGCGCCCCCCCCGAGGCCTCTGGATTGACCCCCACCGACCCCCGCCACCACTGACCCCCACCAATCCCCGCTGCCACAGCGCAGACTACCGCCGTGCCGCCGCCGCACATCGCAGCCGCCATTTTGTTTTCCAAAATGGTGGCCGCGACTCGTTTGCGCATGCGCAGTACTCTGGAAGACCCCAGGACCAGTGGACCGGCCCCAGGTCTGTAAATCTTGCCGACCCCTGCATTAGGAGAAGGTCTTGGTCTGTTGTGAATCCCTCCCTTCCCAATCAAGATTGGCTTCTAATTAAGGTAGGGGAGGAATTGTATAGCACTCTAATTATCATTGAGTTGCAACTCCCAGCAGCCCCATACCCTTCAAATGTACCAAATATAGCAGGTATACCTCTAGGAAACTACTGGGTTCCCTGTATAGTGTCTGTTCCAGCAGATGTATGAATTCAGAACTCCAGTATTCAGAACTCCTCAGGGCACCCCATTAATCTATGAAAAAGTGGGCAGAAAGCAGTGGAGGGGGCCTAGTAACCAATAAAAACTGTGGAGGGTGGTAATTTTCTCAGGTTTCTGTTGCTTCATCAGCAAAACCTAACTGAGCAACTATGAGACTAGAGGCAAGGACAAAGTGACGGAAGGCAAAGAGCAAGTCAAAGTTTTTCTTCCAGCCTCTGTTTCTTAAGAAAATGTGTACATACCTTTGGGATGGAACAGAAAAAATTATAATAGCACAGTACAATACCCCACTTGGGCAGATCTGCCCTTTCAGAAAAAGCAGAGCAGTGTGGACTGCCCATAGGTGTTTGGTCCATTCTGGGCATAGGTGGTATAGACAGTGGGTTCTCCCTGTGAATGGGAAACTCCCTGAGAATTGGGAAGCAATCTGGATTTCCTCCTCATCTGCTCAACACTAGTGTCTCTCTGTGAGTGTGTGTGTGTGTGTATGAGAGAGAAAGAAAGGAGTATGTGTTTGTGTATCTTTGGTATTTATTGGTGATCTCCCATCCAAGTGCTAACCAGGGCTAAGTACTCCTAGGTTTATGTCTATAGCATGGGATGCATACATTGTCATATTTATTGATTCTCCCCATCTTTTTTCAGATTCTTAAAAATTTGGTACATAAATGCAGAAGGTTCTTTTCTCCTCATCAATGAAAGGAAATTAATGCACTGACTTCTACCCTTGGTCATACCTTTTCAAGCACACCTTCATGTTGTTCAGCAATGCACTTTACAAATACACACAGGTGTGCCTCCTTTTATCTGTGAACATAAGTATAGCTAATTGTGAGGGATGCTGGGACCTATAGTTCTACACCATTTGGAGACTAACATGACTCCCATTTCTGGGTTAAGGTGACTCTGTTCCTGTCTTACTTTATCAAACAGGTCCAAATGTTCCTGTATAAGCTCTACTTTTCAAATATTCTGAATGGAATACCCTATTTAAAAGCTGTATGAATACCTTAAAGGCACCAGATTGGAAGCTAAGCAGGGTCAGTCCTGGTTAGTACTTAAATGGGGCACCACCAACAAATACCAGGGTGGCACCCCTTAACTTGGGATATTCAATACTGGCTTTTCCCCTGACTTTTCCTGAAAGATCTGCATTGTTGACAATGTCAATAAACTTCCAAATCAGTTCAGATTGCTCTGTATCATTCCTTTGAAGGGAGGTGGTTCCATTTTAACCCAAACCAATGGCATGTGTGAATAACATTAGTGTTAAAATGACTCAAAAGATCCGCAAACACAAAACAAAATGGGAACAACAAACATGTTATGCATCAATGTGGTGATCTGCATCTCTTTGGGACAAAAAACAACACGAATGTGAATGTCCTCTAAGACTGAAAACCAGGGTTAAATTACCTGCTTGGCCATGAAACCCACTGGGTGATCTTGGGCAAGCACATGCTCTCAGGCCCAAGGGAAGGCAATGGCAAACCTCTTCTGAATAAATCTTGTGAAGAAAACCCCATGATAGCTTTGCCTTAGGTCTCCATAAGTCAGAAAGGGGTAATTGAGGATATTTCTGGCAGATTTCCTCCTATTCTTCTGTGGATGAGCAAGCTTAGTCAGTGATGGTAAATAAAGGGTATAATGGACCCCTCTCATCGCTCACTAGTCGCAAATAAAATACAGATGGAATACATGGCACTATGCTAGGTTTTGTATTAAATAAGATAAATAATTTTTGTTCTTATGTAAATGTTGACATGACATATGGGAAGTCCTCTTCTGGATATAAATTTACTTTCACCACATATGCATTATATAAATGTGTTGTTGTTGTGAGCCTTCAAGTTGCTTGTGACCCATGGTGGCCCTAAGAGGAACCTATCATGGGGTTTTCTTGGCAAGATTTGTTTAGAGGGGGTTTGTCTTTGCCACTTTTTGAAGCTGAGAGAGTGTGACTTACTCACGGTGACTGATCCACAATGGGGATTCAAGCCCTTGCCTCCAGAGCTGTAGTCCAACTTTCAAACCATTACACCACACTGACTCTCTTTATTTAAATTTATCTCCTATCTTTGCATTATAAATGGTATACAAGGTAGCTAAGAAAAACACCATGTTTAAATAACATTATGCAAATAATAATAATAATAATAATAATAATAAATTTTATTTATATACCGCCCATTGGTGACCCAATCCGGGCGGTTCACAACATTAAAATAATACAGCCTAAAACCAACATATTTCCCACCCCCCCCTTAAAAAGCTATTAAACCAGATTTAATTAAAACCAATTCCAACAAATTGAAAATAATAATAATAATAATAATAATAATAAACAATAATAAACAACAATAATAAACAACAACAATAATAATAACACCACAATTAAAACAGGAAAACTCATCAAATAATAACATACCCAAGAAAAACACAAAGAAAAATACATCATTGTGAAATAAAAAATAACACTCTCCAGATTAAAATCTACCTGAGCAAGCAAATCAGCTTTGGACATAAAAACCTGGTCTGAATAAAAATGTCTTTGCTCACTGGTGTAAGGATGTCACAGAATTTCCAAGGCTGAGAGCACCATGCAGAGAGAGGTCTCTCTCTTGTCTTTCCATTGTTGACCTCTTGCATCCTGCCTTATCCATACTATACAGAACTTATACCATGTATGCACCAATGACTCTACACATATTATTTATGAAATGGAGGGGAGAGGGAATAGTTCAACTTGTGTGTAAACATATTTGGAATTTTGATAAAGTGCCATGGACATTCTCACAAAATGGCTGCTATTGTTGGGCTTGCCCATCTGCAAAATGGCCATCACAGTGGCCATGGATAGTTAAAAACCTATTTCTGAGAAGGCTAACTGGAGAGGTTAGAAGAAAACAGTCTTGCCCAAGAGTATTACTATAAAGCAGGAGGTGTGCACCTGAGTTTCAACCCCCCCAAGACTTTTGAAATCACAGTTTTCTGCTGCAATAGTTTTTCACTTAAAGGAAACTGCTGAGGCTCAGACTTAAACAAGAAATGGAGTACAAGCTAGAAACATATGATATAAAGTAACTAAAGAGCAAGCCAGCATGCTGTAGTACGGTAGTTTGGGCATTGGATTAGGACTCTGGAGACTAGGATTCAAATCCCCTCTCAGCCATGGAAACCCACTGGATGACCTTGGGTAAGTCACACACTCTCATCCCCAGAAAACTCTGTGATAAGTTCACCTTAGGGTTGCCATATAAGTCAGACGCAACTTGAAGGCACAAAGCAACACATCCACCACCAAAGAACATCATGTTCCAGGACAGAAGAAGGCAATCTAATACACCACTTAATTCAGACCAATGGCAACCCAAAAGTCAATGGGGCCATGGGGTGGGAAAGGGTGGGATTTTTTTTTTTTGGGGGGGGGGGGTAAAAGTACATGTCCTGGCAAATGTGAATAGGGATTCAGGCAGCTACAGCGGCATTAGAAGACTTTCTTTTGAACACCACAAACATCTCAAGCATCATGGATCACAATGAAGAAAAATGACATTTTGGATTTGGATCTTATCATTCTTTACCCTCTCTAGCATATTTGTTTTTAAGCATTCTAACCTTCATTTTTTATCTGTATGTGTTACAGTAATGAAGGCTTAAAAACATAACATTTTTAATACTCCAAAAGGGTAATATTCCTTTAAAAATCAATTTGCACCTGGCCAATACTTTTAAAATAAATGACTAAAGGCCTAAGCAGACTGCCAGAAATAGTGCACATTAAATTGAGGCACTGCCCTGGCTCAGTGCTAGGGAATCATGGGAACTGTAATTTATTGTGGCACCAGAGCTCTCTCACAGAGAAGGCTCAATGTCCCAGAAAAAAATACAGTTCCCATGATTCCCTAGCACTGAGCCAGGGCAGTGCCTCAATTTAATGTGCACTATTTCTGGCAGTCTGCTTAGGCCCTAAATCAGAGAGTGGTTTTGTTATTTCTAGCACATATCCTCTTAACTATTTACAAGAAAGACCAAAAAGGCTCTGGTGGATCTGCCTGTTCTGTTGCATAAATAATACATACTTTAAACTCATTTATACAGATTAGTTTTTTCTTTCAATCAGTTACAACATTAAATGCTGCCCACACACTCTATAGGCCACAACAGCTTCTCTGATCTTTTATTTAATTAAGTGATGCCATGGAAATTTGGGAACAGGGGGTACCAGTTAAATGACAGTAGCATTGCAGTATGGAGAAATGCTATCTATGAAGTTATCATAAATTCAATCAATTTGCAATGTTTGACAGGCCTCAGTGTAATTAATACATCTCTGTGTTGCCATGCCTCTTAACAGAGCTATGAGAAAACTCACAAAGAGAGTACAGAGTAGTGATGCTTGTGATCAAATTTGTTCTGGCCATGTTTGTTTGTTTATGTATTATTCTATTTTTCTCCCAGCATGGGACCCAAGGGATCTTACAAAAATGCTAAAACAAGAGAAAGCTAAAAGCCTGATAATAAAAAGCTAAAACACAATTAAAATGCCATCACAGTTTTTAAAAGGGTAAATATCATTTAAAGTCATAACAATAAAGTTAAAAATACAGTATACACTCCTATAAAAATGCCTGTTTGAATAGAAAATGGTTTTCTTGCCATCAAAAGAAGAGCGAGAGGGGGTCAGCATAGTCTCCTATGGAAGTGAATTCCACTACCTGGGAGAAGCCATTGAAAGACTGTCTCCTGTGTCCTCACCAGGTGTCCTGTGATGGTGGTGAGAACGAGAGAAAGCCCTCTCTCGTGGATGTTAAGTCCTTGGCAGATTCATAGGGAAGATAGGATGTTTCAGATATTCTGGACTTAAGCCATATAGGGCATGATAGGTTTGAATTATGCCCAGATATGAACTGGTAGCCAGTGAAGCACTTTCCATAAAGGAGTTAAATGTTCCCTGTAACTGGTTGCAGAATTTTGGACCCACTGAGGTTTCAGAACAATTTCCAAAACTGTCCCACGTAGGGCATATTACATTAGTCCAAATATGATATAATCAAGGTATGTGTGCACTAGTCTTAACTGCAAATGCACTCTTGGGCACCATTGAAACCTGGGTATCAAGGCTCAGAGTTGGTCCAGGAGAACACTCAAGCTGTGAGCTGAAGATTTCATGGGAATGTAGGGCCCTTACAGACAGCCAGAAATAGTGCAAATTGAGGCCAATTTAACTGTCCTGGCTCAGTGCTAGGGAATATGGGAATTGTATTTTTTTTCTGGGATATTGAGCCTTCTCTGACAGAGAGCTCTGGTGCCACAATAAACTACAGTTCCCATGATTCCTTAGCACTGAGCCAGGACAGTTAAAGTGGCCTCAATTTGCACTATTTCTTGTAGTCTGTAAAGGCCCGTAGTCTGATCCAGCAGAGGCTGAATCCTGTTCCTTGATCTGCCTTTTGAATGAGCAGGAGCACCTCTTTCTTATTTGAATTAAGGTTCAAATCGTTCAGCCTCATCCAGTCCATTCCTAATAGTATATGTTCTGTAGACACTGGGTTGGATCCAGACATTAAACTTAGAAGAGTCTTACTGAAATCTGTGATCCAACTAAACCAAAACTAAGCTATATCCATTGATTTTAATGAGTCAAAGGGCCTAAGCAGACTGCCAGAAATAGTGCACATTAAATTGAGGCACTGCCCTGGCTCAGTGCTAGGGAATCATGGGAACTGTAATTTATTGTGGCACCAGAGCTCTCTGACAGAGAAGGCTCAATGTCCCAGAAAAAAATACAGTTCCCATGATTCCCTAGCACTGAGCCAGGGCAGTGCCTCAATTTAATGTGCACTATTTCTGGCAGTCTGCTTAGGCCTTAAGTCTAACTGACAATGCAATCCTAATTTAAAGGCCCAAAGCAGATGGGCCAAATAAAGTGTTTTCTGGGCACATTGAGGATGTGGTGTTCAAATGGTGCATGCCCCTGAGGCATCCAGAAGCCGCTCTGGGACCAGTTAACACAGCCTAAAGCCAGCCCAAAAAAGAGCAGCAAAAAGTCGCTCCTACTGGCAGCCCATTTAGGACCATGGCAGCAGCCAGTTTGGGGACCACTGCATCTGGTTGCTGTGGTCCTGGAGCGATTGTGGCTGGAATAGCTGCAAATCACTCCATTTGGACCATCTCCTTTGCCCCAAAGATACCCTGGCTTTGGACAGTTAGGTTTAGGCACAAACCTTTTCTGATGGCAGATATTCCCTTCTGCTAAGGGAAATGCCCTTGCCAGCAGAACCATCTTTTGCTGTCTGCTTTCACAGATCTGCTGACAAGGCAAGCTACCATCCAAATTACTCTGCTTGCAAAAAACTGCCAACAGAAGGACCAGAAAAGAACCCGAAAAGGGTGGACTGATGGAAGAGCCAAGTTACAACAGTTCCAGTCCTCCACAACTACACTACAGTAGGCCCTCCGTATTTGTGGACATGCCATCTGCAAATCCCAGCACCCACAGACATCAAGCCTGTGGGCGGAGGAGGAGCAGGAAGGAAGGAAGGTGCTGTTGAAGAATACAGCCTTGTCTTACCCCTTTGCCAATTGAGAACCATTCTGTTTCTCCATATTCTGTACTGACAGTAGCTTCTTGTCCTAAGTACAGATCAGGACTATCAAATGTAGTGGCATTCCCATTTCTTTAAAAGCATTCCATAGCTTTTTGTGATCTATGCAGTCAAAGGCTTTGCTATAGTCTATAAAGCACATGCTGATTTTCCTTTGGAATTCTTTGGTGTGTTCCATTAACCATTCCATGTTTACAATGTGGTTCCTAGTGCCTCTTCCTTTTCTGAACCTCACTTTGGAATTTCTCTCTCCATATATGATTTGAGTATATACTGCAGAAACATAATTTTTGCTTGCATGGGAAATTAATGCTATGGTCCTATAGTTGTTTCAGTCTTTTGTGTTTCTTTTCTTTAAATAATAATAATAATAATAATAATAATAATAATAATAATAATTTTTATGCTGCCTCTCTGCAGCGCAATCGAGGCGGCGTAAAGCAGATTAAAACTACATTACAAGTTAAAACAGTCAAACAATCCATTCCCTAACCCACCCACCCCTTAAAATATATTAAACTATAGCAAGATTAAAATACTAAATAAAAGAAAACAATACAGTACAAATAAATAGCAGCTTAGCAACAAAAGAGCTGGAATCACTGTCATCTCCTTATACTTTTCTTTGGGCCGGGATGTTATTCAGAGAAGGCCTGCCAGAAGAGAACTGCTTTTACTGCTTTTTTAAAGCAGTCAAGAGTAGTAGTAAGACGGATCTCATCCAGCAGGCCATTCTATAATCTGGGGGCGGAGGCAGAGAAGGTCCTCTGGGAGGTCGCCGACAGTCTGGTTTTTATGGGCTATAACAGAATCCTCCAGAAGACCAAAGTACCTGGGGAGGATAGTAGGGAAGGAGGCGGTCCTGAAGATAAGTTGGACCCAAGCCATGTAGGGCTTTAAAGGTCAAAACCAACACCTTGTACTGTGCTCGGAAATTAATAGGCAGCTAGTGGAGAGATTTCAGCACTGGTGTAATGTGCTCTCTCCTAGATGTACCAGTAAGTAACCTGGCTGACATATTTTGAACTAATTGAAGTTTCTGAGTTAAGCACAAGGGTAGCCCCATGTAGAACGTGTTACAGAAGTCCAGACGTGAGGTTACCAGAGCATGTATCACAGTTTCGAGATCCCTACTTTCCAGGAAAGGGCGCAGCTGGCGTATCAGCTAAAGCTGATAACAGGCACTCCTGACCGTCGCATTCACCTGATTTGTCATGTGAAGTGACGAATCTAGGAGTACCCCCAGGCTGCGAACACAGTCCTTGGAGGAGAGTGTGAATCCATCCAGGGCTGGGAGTTGTATTCCCAGACCTGGTTCTGGGCCCGTGACTGTTAACACCTCTGTTCTGTCTGGATTCAGTCTCAAATCTGTTTTTCCTCATCCAGTCCATTACCACCTTAAGACAATCATTGAGTGGAGAGACGCCATCTGATGTCTGAGCCGATGACTGGGTCATGGAGAGGTATATCTGGGTGTCGTCAGCATACTGAAGACACCGTGCTCCATGGCTCTGAATGATCTCTCTCAGAGGCTTCATATAAATATTAAATAGCATTGGGGACAGGATGGCGCCCTGAGGGATGCCACAATTAAGCTCTATTTTGGAAGAGCAACTGTCCCCGAGCCTCACCCTCTGGGATCTGCCCAAGAGGAAGGAGCAGAACCACTGCAAAGCAGTGCCTCCAATTCCTAACTCTCTCAGGCGATGCAAGAGGACGGAATGGTCTATTGTATCAAAGGCCGCTGAGAGGTCCAAGAGCACCAGCAGGGTCACACTACCCCTGTCGATACTCAAGCGGAGGTCGTCAGCCAGCACAACCATGGCAGTCTCAACTCCATATCTTGTCCTAAAGCTGGTTTTAAATGGATCCAGATAATCGGTTTCATCCAAGATAGCTTGGAGTTGGGAGGCAACCGCTCTCTCGATGACCTTGTTTAAAAAGGGCAGCAAGGAGACCGGTTATAATTATTCCGGTCCAGAGGATCCAGGGAATGCTTTTTCAGGAGTGGCTTAATCACCGTCTCCTTTAAACAGGATGGAACAATGCCTTCCCTGAAAGACACATTGATAGTGTCCCGAAGGAATACCCTCAATGGGATTTTAATAGATGGGGTTGTGTATTGATCATTTCCAATCTGTTGGCATTGTTTTGGTTTCCATATATGTTGGCATATTTTAGTTAACACCTCACCTTGGACAAGTCACATGCTCTCAGCTACAGGGAAAGGCAATGGCAAACTTTCTTTGAATAAACCTTGTCAAGAAAACCCCATGATAGGTTCACTTAGGGTTGCCAGAAATGTCTGGGCACTGTTAGGTAATGACAGCCAACAAACAGTGTTGATTCTGTTTGTGAGACTGTAGCAGTTCCATTGGGATACCATCTGTTCCTGGTAATTTATTCTTCCCAATTTCTCTTAGTGCAGCTTTCATCTCACTTTATAGGTGGGGATGGGTAGTCCTATGCAGTGGCATGCCTGCCTCTGGTGTTACCTGTGCAGGGGTGAGACTCCAGGAGAGCAAGGCTTCTGGGGGAAGTGTTCTTGGCCTCCCTCATGAGAAGAAGGATGGGTCTCTGTCTTCATGAGAAGAAGGATGGGTCAGGACTTGAGGGAGGCCCAACCAGGTGTCACCCCCCCTTCTTGGGCTGCACCCTCCTAGTAATGATACTGGTCCTATGTAATTTGCAAGCTCACATTGTTTGACGGGGGAGCAGTTTGGATTCAGCACAGCTTCAGCTAGTCTAATGTCAGCTCAGTCAACTCATGGCCATCTTTGTCAGTAAGAATCACATTCTTAAGTCTTGGATGCAAATTAATATTATCAATAGTATTCATTTGTAATGAGGAGGAGCATTGCTGCTGTCTGTTTTCTCTTTTAAAATCTGCATGGATGCCCTTTAGTCTATCATACCAGCAAGAATAATGGAGTGGGCTGCCTGAATGAATGAATGAAGAAATGACAAAAGTACTTGAATAATATCTAAAACTTGATATACAACCTGAAGGGTGATGTGTAGTCTCTTTGAACATCAAGTGAATAATAAATATGCTTCTGCAAGATGAAAATCTATTTGCAGAAAGGAAGTATGGAATGCAGCCAAGATGAATGGGGTACCTGAATTAGTGTCTTTATGAGAGGAGCAACTGTGAATGCAATTGATGTTTGTCAAGGTTTGTGTCATAGATTTGTTTCTACAAACCTTGCAAGAAGCTTCTGAGAAAAGCAATGTTTGCATATAGTATTGTTAGCATAAGTGATATGGATGAAGTGTTTCATTTTTTCTCTCTCCTCCTCTCTGACAAGACTGTCTGGCTCACAAGCAGAAATTCAAATCTGTCTATAATTCTCCATTATACTTCAGATAAATTGTTTACTAAAGCACGTGATATAATATGTGTGTTAGTCCTTAAGGTATGAAAGGACTGTATATTATTAGCATGACTAGCCCTTTGGAATTATTTCAATAGAAGAAATTCACTCCATTATAGCATTCTTTAACTGGAAATGCTGTAGTCTTAATTTATTTCATTTATACAGCTGACATAGGAGTCTGGAGTCTCGTCAGTAAAATATAATGAAGATATGGACGCTCTGTTTTTAGATTTTTAATTGCCAGCTTAACACAGTCATTGTATTTCTGATTCCAAAATTATGTCAGTTTTGTGTGATTTCTCTCTATCAACTGTCAGGCTAAGAAGACAAATAAAGTCCTTTTGCATTCTTGATTATTATCTTGATCAGTCTAGAACATGAATTCTAGAGGAATTTCACGGCAATTTGTACTAATAATGAGATCCTTATTAGAAGTGTTAGCAATTTCCTGCCTAGGTAGGATTTTAATTAGCACTATTGCATGGCAATTGTTCTTCTACGAAAGGAGTGGCTCTAGAAAAGCAAAATGGGCTGAATACAAGGGGAAGCTTGTTTAAAGCAACTTAAAATGAAAAGCATAAGAGATAAACAGGAAAAGAAGCCATTGAAAGTACTTTAGACACAACAAAAGGCAAGTTTTTGCAAATTCACTGCTGTAAGTGAAATAATAAGAGCTTCAAAAGAAAATTCTGAAGCATGGTTGATTAACCTGGTGTTCAAAGCTTTTGATACTGTTATATTATATTTACGTCTCCTGGGCACTGTTAGGTAATGGCAGCCAACAAACCATAATTTCATGCCTGAGTGGACTAATACAAGTCTATGTATTCCTCTCGCCTCTTTGTAAGTGCAATATTATATCACCATAGTGGAGAAAAGGAAATAATGCAAGAAAGTTGTGGAAGCAGATTTCTGCGTATTCTAGAAAGCAATGGTTAACATACATCCCTGAATTTTGCTGTGAAAATAGAGCAGCAGAATGTATACCTTAATAGGACTGATGGAACCACAACTGACTACAGTTGAATTGTTAGACATTTGTTGATATGTTAAGCTTATTTTCATTGGTTTTTAGACTCTTTTTTACACATGAGTGCATAAGAACTGTTTGAGTAGACAAGCACAAATTCCATCTAAAGTTCTGGTTTACCATGGTCTTCTGACCCAGTGGTCTTTGGAACTTCAGTTGCACCTGGAGGTCTGGAGGTATAGATTGTTTGTGATAGCTTGTCCATTTTGGCCTGAAATCCAAAGTATATATTGCCATAGACATAGTTCATATAGCCATAGGTTAACTCCAGTTGTTAATCCCAATTGGAGTAGACTAAGTAAATCAATGGAAATTAGGTAAATCAACATGTACGTAAGTTCCAATATTTCAACAGTTCTTCTCTAACAAAGATTATCAGATTTAGCCCATAGTTTGCACATATTGTTAAATTAGCTAAATCAATTTCACAAAATGTAGTGATGGCTGTCAATATGGATAAATTGAAAAGGTGGTAAGATGCAGATTCAGACTACCAATGGCTTCTAGTTGTGGAGGATATATATATATAGTATTACAAGATATAGGATTTTGTATATTATTATTATTCTCACTTTCCCCCCTAAAATTGGGACTCAAAACAGCTTACAATTTAAAAGAACAATATAATTTAAAACATGCCAAAGTGAGCATAAAAATAGAATTAAATTATATCAGTTGCTAGGGAAGGCAAACGTAAGAAAGGAGGATGAAGATGCCATCTTAACCTGCCACTGGGCTTCCCATAATACTGGAATAGTTTGATCATTAGTCAGATCTAGCCTCTGCTCCTTAGCTTATTTGGAGTTGAATTCCACTTTGGAAGAACGGCAGCATACAAATGAAATAAATAAATAAAATGTGGGGACAGAGTTGATGTCTGACTTGTGGCATGATCTTGTCTTTGTATTACCTATATTATCATCCAAGGTCCAAAACACACTCCAGAAATTATCCAGTTTGAGACAGCTTTAACTGCCTTGGCTCAATGCTGGGAACTGTAGTTTTATGAGACATTTAGTTTTCTCTGTCAGAGAGTCATGTTAACTGTTGTAAGTGAGTAGTTGTTTAATATTCTGAGGCTTAGACCAATAAAGGCCTGTTCCCCAGTGCTTGTGAGAGGCCTATATTATTCTCTAAAATTGGTTGTAGCTCACTGATGATATATTTGATTAGTCTCAGCTTGGGACTCTAGGTGACAGGTAGGGATATTTTGTCATTTTATGTTTTTGATCTGTCTTGTGATAGATAGTTCACCTCCTTAGGTGGGTACTGTTGTTTGAGAAATGCCTGTTGTAAATCTAAGAGTTTTGTGTTTCTGTTTTGTGGGTCTGAGCAGATGTGATTGTATCAAAAAGTTTGGCTGTAAACATTAGATTTGGTAGTGTGTTTCGGGAGGAAGCTGGGGGCATGTAAGTATGTATAGTGATAAGTGGGTTTTTGATAGAGTGTGGTGCTTAGACATCTATTGTGGAGTTGCAGAGTGGTGTCAAGAAAGTGAATTTGTTGTGTGGATTGTTCCAGGCTCAAGTTGATGGTAGGGTGGAAGTTGTTGAAATCCTGATGGAACTTTTCAAGTGATTGCTTCCCATCTGGGCAAATTAAAAAGATGTTATAAAGATGTTATAAAGAAATTATAGTTAGAGAAGAGGTTGCTGGGTACATGTGCTAAGGAAGCATTGTTCCAGGTCTGCCATGAAGATGTTTGCATACTGGGGTGCCATGTGGTTATCCATGACAGTGCCACTGACTTGAAAGTAAGTATTATTCCCCTAAATGAAGTAAGTACCAAGTGGTAGAGTTTGGTAGGTATATCTGCTGTAGACTCATAGTATTCTTGATTACTTTCCAAATCTGTATTTTAATAAGGGAGGGGAAGCTCCCATTGGTACCATGTGGGAAGTGAGTTCCCATTGATGCACTTTACCTGTAGAATTGTTCCATGAAAAAGGAACTTGGAAGTGAGTGCAATAAAAAGAAATACCTCTGTCTACTTGTTCTATAGGTGTAATTAGGTTTTGAATAAATAATCTAAAACAGAAGGCTTAAAGAAGGGCATTGTGGGTGGGAAACAACTTAATAAAGATGCTGGATGCTGTTAGTCTTAACCGAGGCTATAATCCTATGAACTCTTCGAAATAAACATGTATAGTTTAGGTCAGGGGTAGGCAACCTTTCCCCTTTAAGGGCCGAAGGACTTCAGCTCCCAGAAGCCTCAGCCATGTTGGCCAATAGTCCCATGTTGGCCAATAGCTCCTAGGATTTTGGGAGCTGAAGTCCTTCGGCCCTTAAAGGGGAAAGGTTGCCTAACCCTGGTTTAGGTTGTACATTCTAATGGAATAAATTCAAGAACAACAATAACTGCTTAAGGGCCACTGAACAACTCTACACTGTATCATACTATAAAAAATTGAAGAAATTCTACTTTTTTGATTCCCTAATACAGTTATATTCAATTCAAAAAAACCCAATTCTGTATGATAAAAATAACATATAATAAAACCTTAGCAAATATCCATGTCACTTTTCTGAGGAAAAAAAATGTAATTCCCTCTGCCTTGTCAGTGAAAGTATATTCATTTCAAACATTATTACCTACTGTAAGGAGATACTAATGAAGATTCAATTGTCCTTTCTCCCTATGCTGTGCCTTCCATGCCTATTCTTTAAGTGTTGATTTTCTTAATGCTCTAGAAAGTTTCCTCCTCGTGAACCTTTATTTATTTCTTCAGTGCCACATATAACTATGATGTTTTTAAAGCAGAAAAATCCTGAAACTCCACCCCAGTGCCTGTGTGCCTAGGAACAGCTTTCTATTAGACAACATCTGCTTCTTGTATAGCTTAATTCTGATTTTTCTTAAAAGGACAGACATTAGAGAAAGAAGAATCCTATTAGATTATCCTCAGTGTAATCAAAGTAATTTCCTACTGCCTTATAAAATTTAGTTTCTAGTGCACAAAAGCTCTGGAACACCTATATTTCCCCTGAGAGACTATATCATCGCCTGTTGCAATATTCTTTTTGAAAACTTCTCCTGTTATGAAATCTGATTTTAGACTTTTAAAATTATACTTCCTTCTTCTTCAGTATCCCATAGTGCAACATTCTAGTGATTTTGTTCTTCCCATATAGCCTTTACATCTTGTTGCATCCATAACATTTCCATAGACCCTTGTTGTTATGTGCTATCAAGGTGTTTCTGACTTATGGCAACCCTAAGGTGAACATACTTTTTTTCTTTGCAAGATGTTCAGAGGTTGCTTGCCATTCCCTTCCTCTGAAGCTGAGAGACTGCAACTTGCCCCAGTGCATTTCTATGGCTGGGCAAGGAGCTGAACCCTGGTCTCCCAGTGTCCTAGCTATAGCAAGTACATTTCTATACTGCTTATCAGTACAGTTAAGTATTCCCTAAGCGGTTTACAATGTGTAAGCTAATTGCCCCAAACAAGCTGGGTACTCATTTTAGCAACCTCGGAAGGATGCAAGGCTGAATCGACCATGAGCCCCTGGCTGGTACTGAACTCACAACCTTGTAATTTGTGAGTGAGTGGCTGCAGTACAGGCATTTAGCCCAGGGATCCTCCACTGAGCCACCTGGACTCCTAGACTATACTCAGAACTACTACACCATGCTGGCTCTCCACCCTTGTACAATCAGTTGTCTTATTTTTTCTACAGTTCACAACCAAGAAAGCCCAGAAGTAGTTTTTCTAACATTTCTGCTCAATTTCAAAAAAAATGTTAATAACCCATCTAGCCCTAACATAAGTCAAGAAGTTGCCTTGAAAAGCAGGTGCTGGGTGGTGATAGCAAGATAATTCAAAGGGAAAGTCCTGGCTCCCTATTAAACCTGTTTCCTTCCTTCTGATATGATGGAGAACATTGTCCCTTTGGTATGATAGAAGAAAAATTTAACTGCCAACTCATCCATCTGCTTACATCTTTAGACAGCTTCAAAAAGGCTGTTAAGACGGCTCTCTTCCGGCAGGCCTTCCCAGATTAGATATCCCGGCCTCAGAAATCAGAAATCAAAAATATAAATCGCTTTAGGAGAACCCTCTAGGAACCTCTCCAGCAGTTATGTACAAGATTCAACCGCTTCCGTTGATGAATACTGCCTATATGATGGTCTTTCATTTCGTTTGTTTTAATTGTATAATGCTGTGACCACTTGGTCAGTTTTAATTTTTAGGTTTTTAATTCTTTACAGGATTTAATGCTTTTTTAGGGGGAGAGGGTGATGAGGTTTGATTGTATTGTGTATTTTTAACATTGTTAGCCGCCCCGATTGTCCTCAGAGGGGCGGGATATAAATTATTATTATTATTATTATTATCATCTGGTTTTGGTACATGGAATGAAAGTGGTTGTCATCTTGTCCTTTCTCTTTTGGGCAATCCAGACATATCTACCAAAGATTGTTGTATAGGTTTTAATGTTGGACCTGGAGATGAGACTTGATCTTTTAAATCAGGGGTGGGCAGCTACAGAGAGCATGGGGCCCATTTTCACCTCTATTCCTCTGGTGGACTGCATAGGTGTACCAAACCCCTCATACATCCTAATTTTCTCCCCAGGTGACTTTTCATCCAACCATTCCCCTAATGGTTCAAAGCCACTGCAAAACACAGCGTTTTTGCTTTCCCAGCCTCCAAACCCACCACATACTTTAAAAGCCTCCCAGAAGCCTCCCCAAATGGCTAAAAATTGGCCAAACTAGAAAAAAGAATGGAGCAGCCTTTAATATTTAAACAAAGGCAAGCACAACATTCTTACTTATTTCTAGTGTCAAAGAATGCACTCCTCAGGCCAAATATCCATGAGTAAATTGATATCATCATGTCAGATTTGCTCACAAGTGTGAACACTGTACAAATCTTTTATGGGGCTCAAAATAAACAGGTGAAGTATCATGATTTATTCATGAATGTGTGTATCAATCCAGATAAAATAAGGATCAGCCCAGCCTTTCACATATCAGATTAATTCAGTGGTTTTCAAAAGCTATTTGAGTTACAGAAAAAATAAAACTTACACAACTCTGAATTTTGTACACAAACATACAGATAATGAAGCATATATGGGCATTCCCAAAGCAAAGTCTGACTCTGCTAAACTGTTTGGCAACATTTTACAGAACAATCCAAAGTGTGTGTATGTGTGTAAGCATGTGTGTATATGTGTATGTATATGTTTCGGGGTGTGTGTGTGTGTGTATGTGTGTGTATGTGTGGTCCATGGTAGAAGATGTATCACTTTGAAGTCCAGTGGTTTGCTCTGGTTAGGATGAGAGTGAGAAGAGGGGTAGATGTTTCTGTACCCCTTTACCCAGCAGAACCTCAGTTTTGTTATTCTCCATCTCACTGAAACTAATGGGAAAGTTTCATTGGTGAAACCCTAGACTCAATCCAGTCTGGTTCAGGGCCCAGTACAGTGTGGGAAAAGGGGCACTGTGCCCAATAGATCCAGAACTTGTTCCAATAAGAATACTTTCTTTTGGATTCTACCACTGATGGGACCCCTACCTGTAGTGCTCCTATATGAGTGCTTTCTGTGGGCATTGTAAGTATCTGGACATCTCCTAATGTACTTATCAATCCAACTTTAATTTGATGCAAGATGGAGGTGCCAACAACGGATATGGTTGCAAGGGCAGACATAACACTGGAACTGGTAGTGTGAATGACACGTACACCCAGCCATGTGGAAAGATGTGGGGATGGAGGAGCTTTCCATTCTAGAAAAGGCACTTCCACGTTCCCCCTTAGTCTGCATTTCATATGGAAATCAAAAGCCAAACGATTAATTCTGCCAGATCAAATAAGACTGAATTTCCCCTTTCATCTCTTGTGTATTTGTAAACATCACCTTCCTGCCATCTCGATCTTGGTGACTCCAAATCTTGTCTAGTTGTTGTAAAGTCCATTAAGCATCATCAATCAAAATCAATTCCCTCTCATCTCCCATATATCAAAACAAACTTTCCATTTTGGAAATAATTTTAGGTTCCATTGAGGGGCAATCAAGCTTTTGATTTCCCATGGAACTTCCATGAATTGGGGTTGGCTTTAAGGGTATAAATAGCTCCCCAAATGTAACCTTTTTTGTGGCAGTCCCCACCCACCACATGTATGGTGACTGTTGTCCTCAGGCTTCAGTTCTTTGTTTTTATCCATTTTCCCAGAACTGCACTCTCAAACCTCGTGGCTTGAGTCTTCATACCTCACAGTTTTCCATGGACCTTCTCTTCAAGATGGGGAGCTGTTGCCTCATCCAACCCTCAGTTTCCACTATCTCCTTTCAGGTTTTGGTATTCCGTTAGCTCTGTACACTGAGTATTTGAATGGGTTATTTTCGTATGTGTGCTACTTTATATTTTCTTTAACAAATGTTTGTGTAGTTCCCTGTGCCTGAAGTCTCTGTCAGTAATTACCAGTATAGTTGATGCTTCATTCCTGTATATGTCACCTGCTTCTTACATGGCCAAGCACAATATCCCCCAAAGTAATTAAGATAGATTGCATCTGCTAGTGGGGGCTCTACAAACCCCATACAAATAGGGAAATAGCATTGTAACAGCAATTGTGGTGGGATATACATCCTCACCAAGAGTTCCTCTCCACTTATGCAGTAACATTTCTTCATCATCCTTAAAAGCAAAATCCTGAAGATCCACTCAACAAACTTATTTAAAAGCTCAAATACCTCCCATTCCCTTATAGTTGAAGTTACTCTCAAGGACTAATTCTCTCTAGATGAAGAAATTTTGCATTTAGAGACCACGAGCCTGAAATCATTAGTGAAGCTAAGTTAGCAATATTGTCCATAGAGAGTTGAGCCAAGCACTGGAAACTACCTTGGCCAGCTTCTGCTAAAAAAAGCAGTAAAGACGGATCTCTTCCGGCAGGCCTTCCCAGAATAATCTCCCAACTCCCCTTTGGATGCTCTGGCTTGTCAATCTGCTCCCCTACCCCTCTATCCTTAGCCACTATTGTTTTGCCGCTACTTGTTTTATGATTTTAGTACTCAATGTTTTATCATTCTTGTTGTTTTTAATAGTATCTCAGTTTAATTTATTTTTAAGGGGTGGGAGGGTTAGGGGGAATACTTGGCAATGTGTTTTACTTGTATTGTATTGTTTTAACTTGTTGTACGCCGTCCCGATTGCCTAGCAGAGGGGCGGGTTAGAAATAAAATTTATTATTTAATTTATTATTATTGTATTATGGTGGGCCATCTGCTTCACCCCCTAGACATTAGCTAGGATTAATTCTAGGATTTATCTGCATTTCACAATCAATGCAGTCTGTCACCATTTTAATTGCCATGGCTCCATCCTATGGAATCCTGGGATTTGTAATTTGTTGTGGTCCCAAAGCTCTCTGATAGAGAAGGCTGAACATTTAAAAAAACTACAAATCCTAGAATTCCATAGCACTGAGAAATGGCAGTTAGAGTAGTATCAAACTGAATTATTTCTGCAGTGCAGATTAGACCTTAGTCATCTAAGGCAGCTTCCTATCTATTTATTGTTGCATGACAGGGAATTACCATTAAACATAGAGTTCACTCTAAAATATAGTAAAGTTGCCAGGATACAATCCAGCCAAAGTCCACTATTTTGGAATATGATTCATTATGTGGGAGAGTTCTATGTATGGAGTTAAGCACTTTCACTGAAATAAATGGGACTTAATGGTGTTTACTTTTCTCTCCCTGACGTTTAGCTAGGAGTTGAGAAGAGGAAGAAAGAGAAAGAGGAAAAGAAAAAGAAAGAAGTGAAATTTGGAATTGAAAGAGAAAAAAAAGTCCTCATTAGAGCAACAGAAGAAAGGCATTTTCTTCTGCCGCCTCCTCCTCCTCCTCCTCTGAATATTTCACTCAAATGGAAGACCAAGAAAGAAAATTGTAGTGTGGCTTCAAACACTTAGGCCAGG
This sequence comes from Phrynosoma blainvillii, assembly GCA_026167975.1. Lineage (NCBI taxonomy): Eukaryota > Metazoa > Chordata > Lepidosauria > Squamata > Phrynosomatidae > Phrynosoma > Phrynosoma blainvillii. The sequence continues at coordinate 45,255,729 of JANUYF010000003.1, read as the reverse complement.
GTGAGGAAGGTGGTAACTGGTGGGAAAGTTCACAATAAGTTATAAAAATCCACAGTGAAGCAATCCTATAGCACTGTATTGAGTTACTTCCAAAATCAATGAATACTGAGGTAGTTCAATATTTCCTCAAGTGAAATGCTGAGCAGTGGTGTTGAACACATTTTTAGAAGCCTTGAGGAAGAGTGGAGGAGAAAAGAAATGGATCCCCAGGAGAAGCTACATCAGAAGGGCCAGCACTATTCTCCTACCTTTTCCAGCCAGTCTTCTTGCCCTGAGATTGTTAATCCAAGGCCTGGAGCACAGGGCCCTCAGGGTCAGTCCGTGAGATTTGGGAACTCTAATCCTTACTGATCTAACTTCGCTGTAAAGCAATGATGGAAGATGAGATTTCATGTGAGAGTCCTACCATTGCTGCAGGGTGAACACAAGGCTCTAATCAAATAAATTTCCCCAAATATATTTTACAAAGCAACAAGTGATGGAAGGAGAATACACCTGAAAAGTTAAAGTCAGTTGAATATTGCTGGGAAATAGTGATGTATGTGTAAGACAGCATAGATCATGAAAAACTATAGAAGACTCTTAAAGACACGGGAGTGCCACTACATCTTATAGTCCTAATGAAAATTCTATACTTAGGACAAGAGGCCACTGTCAGAACAGACTATGGAGAAACAGAATAGTTCCCAATTTGCAAAGAGGTCAGGCAAGACTGCATTCTATCACCCAACATGTTCAATGTGTATGCAGAAAATATCATATGAAGAGCAGGCTTGGACACAGAAGGAGGAGGAGTGAAGATAGAAAGAAGGAATATCAACAATCTAAGGTCCAAAACACATTGCAAAAATAATCCAGTTTGAGACCGCTTTAACCGGCCTGGCTCAGTGTGAAGGAATGATAGGAATTGAAATTTAGTGTGGCAACAGAGTTCTCTGACAGAGAAGGCAAATGTCTCACAAAACTACAGTTCCCAGAAACAAATGGGTCCTTGAACAGATCAAGCCTGAACTCTCCCTAGAAGCTAAGGGCCTTTACAGACTGCCAGAAATAATGCAGCTTGAGGCCACTTACCTGTCCTGGCTCAGTGCTAAGGAATCATGGGAACTGTAGTTCATTGTGGCACCAGAGCTCTCTGACAGAGAAGGCTCAAAGTCCCAGAAAAAATACAATTCCCATGATTTCCTAGCACTGAGCCAGGATGATTAAAGTGGCCTCAAGCTGCATTATTTCTGGCAATCTGTAAAGGCCCTAAGATGACCAAATTAAGGCTGTCATACTTTGGCAATTTCATGAGAAGATTCATTAGAAAAGACAATAATGCCAGGAAAGGTAGAGGGCAGAAGAAAGATAAGACTGCTGCATTCTGGATGGATAAACTCAATTAGAGAGGTCAAGGGCATGAATTTGCCAGACAAGAGCAAAGCTGGGGAGGACAGGGAGCCTTGGAAATGTCTCATCCACAGGGTCACCATGAGTCAGGGTCAACTCAAGGGTAGGTAACAACAATAATAAATGTGTAAGCCTAAACTGATGTTACAGATATTATTGGGTAGAACTGCAAGCTGGTCTGCCTCTAATGTAACTATTTTGTGACTGAAAGGTACTGGAAGATTCTATTGGAATGTTCTGGAAAGTTCCATGTAAAGCTATACAAGGAACCTGCAACTGCTCCTCTTTGTTGCTGCTTGCTCTAAGCTTTCCTTGCATGTGCATGTGTAATAAAATGTGGGTTACTGATCCTCCACCTTTCTGTGGATCTCCAAGTAAGGAGCGTATTTTTTGGGGTGGTGGTGGTGGCTCATCTCATTAGGGGTTCCCACTTCAGTATATGACATGAACTGGCATCTGTAGAGGCATCTGAATCCTTGTTCTCCAACCAAAAGGGGATCTGCATTGGTAGCATATGTAACAATGGGAGTGGAAATCAGGCGCTTTCCCCCTCATTTATATCCTTGTCAGTGTGGTCTACAGCAAAACTGGTTACTAAGTCATAAACTATTTGCTGACTCAAACAATTACATGCTTTTTTTATTGGTGTTATACTGATATGAATTTCCATGCATGTATTTTCCCTTAAATTGCAAAGTCTGTAAGGTGTTTCAAGTTTCAAAGCATTTTACTTCTTTATGGCTAAAACATAAATTAGAGTAGGCATGATTTTTCACTCTTAAATTGTTGATAAAGCAACTTCTGTCTCCTTCCAGGCTTTTGTCCATGGGGTGACAGTGACAGCTCATGATAAAGGGCAGATTCAGCTCAAGATCAGAAGAAGAAATTCTCTTTGATTGTCAGGCCTTCTGCTACTGGAATCTTTGGTTTTGGTGAGCAAGATATAGTCTTCCCCCATTCCCTCATACAACAGTGCAAAACAGTCAAATCTTGTTCTATCTAGACTTAAATCCCCAAAAGAGGCTTCATAAACTTTTGGTAAATTAAATAAGATAATTAATGTTTACAAATATTTCAGACAAATTAGACTTCTATTTGAAAGCAAAAAAGAGAACCATATCATTATCAAGACCCCTGGTGGTGCAGTGGTTAAATGACCGTACTACAACCACTCACTCACAAACCATAAGGTTGCAAATTCAATACCAGCTAGGGGGCTCAGGCTTGACCCCGGCTTGCATCCTTCCGAGGTCGAGGTGGCTAAAATGAATACTCAGCTTGATGGGGGCAATTAGCTTACACATTGTAAACCATTTAGGGAGTGCTTAAGTGCATTGATAAGCAGTACAGAAACGTACTTGCTATTGCTAGGACATGGGAAGACCAGGGTTCAGCTCTCTGCTCAGCCATAAAAATGCACTGGGGCAAGTTGCAGTCTCTCAGTCTCAGAGAAAGGGAATGGTACTGATAAGCATTATAGAAAGTTACTTGCTATTGCTATTATCAAATTGTTATCAAGAATAATTTGAATACAAGAAATGAAATCTAACTTACCTATCCATCACTTTCTGAATAAAATCCAACTTCCTAAATAAGACTGACTAGCTGTGGAGATTTTGGTGGCTGCATCCACCCAGATTCTGAACACCTGGATCCCTAAAGGACACACCCAGGCATTGTCAGAAAAGTGGAAGTGACTAGGACGTAATTTCCATTTTTAAAAGCCATTGTTTTGAGCCATTCTCATTTATGTAGGGAGCTCAAAATAGCAATTCATTGAAGAACCATCTTCCCCAGGAGCCCTCTAAGAGTCTTCATTTTTTGGCAGATTTTGTTTCTGGCTGGGGGGGGGGGGGTTCTGCACACTTCATCAGTTGCATGTAGCCTGTAGGCAGCATGATTTCCACACTTGTCCTAAACTTTACACTTAAAGATCTACAAATCCTCATCCTGATGATAAATCCTTGCTCATCTCACTTTATCTCTTCTTTCATTTTCATCTTTCAGGTTTTACTTTTGTCTGTGATGTAGGTACTAGTACAGAGAAGAAAAAAGAGTGAGGAAAATAATCAAGCAGAAGTTAGATCCTTCTTCTCTTCTCTTCTTTTTAATGGCACCAGTTAAAATGGTAATAGTTCTCTAGAGTTTCCCCCCTTTTAATTAAAAGGTGTCATTACATTGCAGCTGGTTGAAGATCTTAAAACTCAATGGCAAGATTTTACATCAAGAAGTTGAAGTATAAAGCTTTGTGCAGTTCTGTGTCCGCCCCTCACCTTTTCTTGCATTGGGCACAAGCGGCTATCTTCTAGCCCAGGGGTAGGCAACCTTTTTCAGCCAGGGGCCGGGTTGCTGTCCCTCAGACAATTGGGAGGCCAAAGCACCATTAATTAATTAATTAATATAAAATTAAAAATTAAAAATAAAATTAAATTAAAAATTAAAAAAATATACATGCACACTCTCTCAGCCCCAGAAAAGCCATGGCAAAAACCCTGTAGAGATTTTGCCAAGAAAAACCCAAGAACAAGTAATAACAACAGGGCCGGGCTGAGTGTAACTCTACATCTCCCCCACCCCCCTCCTTCCACCTGGAGTCCAAGCCTGGGAGCGGAGGAGGAGGAGCAGAGGCTTGACAGTGTCTGGGCTGCTAAAGAGATCAGGCGTGCCTTAATCATCAACACCTGGGGGAGGCAGAGGACGAATGGGACCTTGAACTGGGACTGACCCATCCCCTCCCCCCCCCCCCCGAGTGGCTTAAGCAGCAACACCTGGTATTAGAGTTATTGAAGGACTTGGGAGGAGTTAATGCTGTAAATCAGCTGAGCAGGGCTAGCAATAGCATTGTACTGTTCTTAAAGTCCTCATAATGCTAACAGAGAGCAATCTATCAGGACTGAAAAGAAATCACAAACTTGAGGAGTCTCCCTGCCCCCCTCCCTTTCCTTCCTACTCTAGTAAGATACTGCTGACATTAAGGGGTGGGAACCAGCTGGAACATTCACTAGTGCCATCATATAATGGAGCCACGAATAGCCTGGGAACAGGAATTGAGGTTGTGTGGGGGCAGGGAAGGTATGGCGGTAACAGAGTGAAGAAATGTTACAAAAGAAGAGGGGATTGATGCTTAATACCTATCCCTTCTTCAGTTCACTCTGTTTCCCAGGATAACTTGGAGAGTGCACCGACCATTCCACAGACCCTTACTCTGCTCCTTTGCAATGCCAGGTTGGTCAAAAATAAGACACATATTATCCATGATCTCCTGCTGGATGAGGCGGCTGACCTGGCATGCTTTACCGAGACCTGGCTGGGACATGGGCGCAGGCTCTCCCAGCTGGGTATACGGTTAGTGAGCAGGTAAGGGAAAGTGGGCAGGGTAGTGGTGTGGCCCTGGTTCATAGAAACAGCCTGACCCTGACCAGGAAGCCTATCCGGAAAACAACCTGCATCGAGTGTATGTACCTCAGCCTGAAAACCAGGGATAGTTTGGGGATTCTGTTGGTTTACCTGCCACCCCGTAACCTAACAGACTCCCTAACCGAGCTGTCTGCCCTGGTCTCTGAGTTGTTGCTGGAGGCGCCCAGACTTTTGGTTCTGGGCGACTTCAACATCCCACTTAAGTCCAGTTTGCAAAATCTAACTGGTGCAGCTCGGGAGTTCATGGAGACCATAACAAACATGGGCCTATCCCAATTGGTTGACGGGCCCATGCATTGTGCAGGTCATACCCTCGATGCAGTTTTTAGTACGGAACAGGAATATCTGTGGGCGGAGGTTACAAAAACCTCTGCATTGTCATGGATGGATCATTTCCTGGTCAAGGTGGAACTAAGAGCCACTGTCTGTCCCCCCGGGAGTGGTGGACCCATTAGAATGGTCCGCCCTTGAAGGCTAATGGAACCTATTGGCTTCCAGAAGGCCTTAGAGAGTTTGTTGGTTGGTAACGCCGGCGATTCTGTCGAAGCCTTGGTGAATACTTGGAACACCGATCTTACCAGGGCTATCGACACAATCGCTCCCAAGTGTCCTTTCCAGCCTGCTTCTAATCATAAGCCCTGGTATACAGAGGAGCTTAGGAGGATGAAGCGATCTGGACAACGACTAGAGCGCGAATGGCGGAAGACTCATCTCTCATCTGACAGAACTCGCCATAGGAAGCATCTTGATTCCTATCGGGAGGCTTTACGTGCAGCGCAGAAATCATTCTGTTCTGCACACGTTGCGTCTGCCGAGTCTTGCCCGGCAGAGCTGTTTAGGGTGGTAGGGGTTCCATCTGTGCCAAATCCCTTACTTAACCCAACGATGGCCTGCTGTGAGGTGTTTAACACCTACTTTGCAGATAAAATCTCTCGGATAAGAGCCGACTTGGACACCAGTGTTTTGGCAGAATCCGTAGACGATTCTGCCAGCAACTCCGTTGATGGTAATTTGCTGGATCAATTTCAATTTATGAGTACTGATGACGTGGACAAGCTCCTGGGAAGGGTGAGGAAGATGACTTGCCCCTCGATCCATGTCCATCTTGGCTGGTCGTCCGGGGGGGGGGGGGGGGGAAGCGTTGAAAGTCTTCCTTTGGGACATAATCAAAGCGTCCTTCAGGGAAGGTACTGTACCATCCTATCTGAAGGAGGTGGCAGTTAGGCCTCTCCTGAAAAAACCTTCCCTGGACCCCCGGATAGAAATAATTACAGACCAGTCTCCTTGCTCCCTTTCTTGAGCAAGGTGATCGAGAGGGCAGTCGCTTCCAACTCCAGGCAGTTTTGGATGAAACCGATTATCTTGATCCATTTCAAACTGGCTTCAGGACAGGATATGGAGTTGAGACTGCCATGGTTGCTCTGACTGATGACCTCCGCCTGGGCATCGACAGGGGTAGTGTGACCCTGCTGGTGCTCTTGGACCTCTCAGCAGCCTTTGATACAATAGATCATGCCATCCTCTTGGATCGCCTGAGAGAGTTAGGAATTGGAGGCACTGCTCTGCAGTGGTTCCGTTCCTTTCTGTCGGGTAGATTCCAGAGGGTGAGGCCCAGGGACAGTTGCTCTTCTAAAATAGAGCTTAATTGTGGCATCCCTCAGGGCGCCATCCTGTCCCCGACGTTATTTAACATTTACATGAAGCCGCTGGGAGAGATCATTCGGAGGCATGGAGTGCGGTGTCATCAGTATGCTGATGACACCCAGATATACTTCTCCATGACCAGATCATCGACTCAGACTTCAGATGGCATCTCTCCTCTTAATGACTGTCTCAGAGTGGTAATGGATTGGATGAGGAAAAACAGATTGAAGTTAAATCCAGACAAAACGGAGGTACTAACAGTCACAGGTCTGAAAACAGGTTTGGGAATACAGTCTCCAGTCCTGGATAGAGTCACACTCTCCTCTAAGGACTGTGTTTGCAGTCTGGGGGTACTCCTAGACTCATCGCTCCACATGACCAGTCAGGTGAATGTGACGGTCAGGAGTGCCTGTTATCAGCTTCAGCTGATACGCCAACTGCGCCCTTATCTGGACATGAGGGATCTGGAAACTGTGGTGCATGCTCTGGTAACCTCACGTCTGGATTACTGCAATGCACTCTACATGGGGCTACCCTTGTGCCTAACCTGGAAACTGCAACTGGTGCAAAATATGGCAGCTAGGTTAATCACTGGAACATCTAGGAGGGAGCACATAACACCAGTGCTTAAATCCCTCCACTGGCTGCCAATTAGTTTCTGGGCACAGTACAAGGTGTTGGTTTTAACCTTTAAAGCCCTACATGGCTTGGGTCCATCTTATCTCAGGGACCGCCTCTCCCCATATGAGCCCCCCCCGTGCCCTTCGGTCCTCTGGGAGGAATCTGCTGCAGCCTATGAAGACCAGGCTGCAGCAGACCTCCCAGAGGACCTTTTCTGTGACCGCTCCCAGGCTATGGAATGGCCTGCTGGACGAGATCCGTCTTATTACCACTCTTGCTGCCTTTAAGAAAGTAAAGACGGATCTCTTCCGGCAGGCCTTCCCAGAATAACTTCCCGGCCCAATCGGAGCAACTGCCACCCCTCTCCCTTGTATTGTTGCTCCTTCCTGTTTTTATTATATTTTTATATTTTATTGTACTATTGTATTTTAATCTTTGCTTGTTTAATTCAGTTTTAAGGGGGGTGGGTTGGGGAGAGGGTTGAGGGAATGTTTTTAACTGTTGCCTGTTTTAATATGTTGTACCCCGCCCCGGTTGCCTAGCAGAGGGGTGGGCTAGAAATATAATAATAATAATAATAATAATAATAATAATAATAATAATAATATCAATATCATCATGGCGGGCGGCGGCGGCAGGACTGACCTGGGGCTGGTCCAAAGGCCTCGGGGGGCCGCATCTGGCCCGTGGGCCTTAGGTTGCCTATCCCTGTTCTAGCCCCCTTGTACCTCCACCTTCCCCTACCACATAACTGTCAAGTCTCTATTACTAAGAAAGAGCTAAGAAACGTAATTATCTACTGCATTATTATCTTGTCTTTCCTCCAGGGATGGGTAGATTGCTTATAAGCTCCACCTCTGCCATTTTATCCTCAAAACAACCATGTGAAGTAGATTAGGTTGGAAGAAAGTGAATAACAAGAGCTAAACTGTTTTAAAAAACAGCCAGGAAAAAAATGAAATAAAATTGATTTCTCTTACCCTTAAAGCCCAGCAGTTCCTGGATTTCACTTTGCCTTGAATTCTTCTTCTCCAGCCCTGAAATAATAATCTTGTCCAGAAAATGTGTGTGTGTGTGTTGTGTCCTCAAATTTTGACTAAATTTATGCCAAAGAGAACACACAAGCCAATGAATAAAAACTACATGGGCACAAACTGAAATGGGAACTTTTATTACTTTGTAAGGTAGTGACAATATCTTGAAATTATTAATCAAACTTCTGTGAGAATAGCTTGTGTTTTCTCTTAGGCCTGGCTGCTATACAATATAAGGACAATGACATACCACAGGCTGTAAAAACAAGAGTGCAGAAACAGATTCAATGACATTTTGCCCATTAAAATTCAAAATGTTATACTACATACTCTGCCCTCTTTACAATGTTAGATATCTCTCTCCATTCATACATTTTAAAAAACCAACCAACCAACCAACTAGATGCTAGATGTTTCAAATGATTTTCAAACATTCATTTAAAGTCATTTTCCATTTTGAAAATTCAGCTGATTCTTTAGAAGATGTGGCTGCTTCTCAGTTTAAGGCTTCCTTGAAGCTTTATGCAATATAGCAACAAGTTAATAGCCATTTCAGTGTAGCTGATATCAGGCTTATTCTGTCTGCTTTTATTCAAATTGCTTTCCAAGCAGCCTTCTGTTTTCTAGATATGCTCTTATTCTGGGTGCATTATAACAGGAAATTCACTATTAGGGTTTATGGGAATTTTGTTTGCTCATATTTTGATTACAAAACCCCTCAAAATTTACAATTTCCTTCTGCATTTTAGTGGAAAGAAACTAAGATTTAAAAAAAACTTGGAAGAAAGCAAAAATGACTGATTCAAAGCAGGTAGAAGGTTTTTACTCCAACCATATGATATTCATCCATGTTCATCTTCGAGGTTGCTACCTCTTTTTTCCTGACATGCTCCTCATCATTAACAGCTACACAGAAGCTAGGTATGATACAGTACAGCAGTCACCAACAGTAGTACCTACTACATTTGGACAGTATAGATATGTAATCATTTCATTCGGTTCATTTTTGATAACAATTTACCAAAATGCACACATTTATTGATAAATTTGGCAGAAAATCTTTTAGATTAAAAACTTTCTAATGTGAAACCAGACAGATTTCTAATGTGAAACAAACTCACAGATTTGGGCATCCTGAATTCAGAGCAATACCATTAGGGTCCTGTCTGAAGAAGTATTCTGCCCCCAGGGCTGCACTGATCTTTTCCCCCACCCACTCTGCCATTACCTTAGCCCTCTGTTTTGATGTCAGGCAGCTGTTTGTATGGGCCAGCCATGGGGAGTTACTAACTTTTGATGTCAGAATGGAGTGCCTAGCCTCAGTCACATGACTGGGCACCTTGTTCTGACTTTTGAGATCTGAAGAACTGAGGACTTAAAAAAAACTACTCTAAGAGGGATATACTCTAGGTTTGGTGCTGAATGGTCCAGACATTGTCCAGACTGTTCACAGCAGACATGTCTGGTTTTCTCACCAAGAGGATGGGGAGGGGGTAGCCAGTTTATTTGGCCCATTCAGAAAGGGTCTAGGATGGTGTCAAGAGAGGAATAGGCTTTAGGTTAAGGAGTCAGATGAACAGGTTTAGGAGAAGAATTATGGCATAGGCAATGCTATTGCTCCCTCCTGCTCAGCAGGAAACTCTGAAGCGTGGACAGAAATGGCACTGAGATAAGTTTTCCATCTTACAAAGGGTCAATAAAGTTTGGTGTAATACTAATTTCTGAAGGGCCTCATAAGGCTCAGTGATGCTTTCCCAAAATATATCTTCAAAGCAGCCTCCCTTGCTAATTTAATAGAGCTGTCTGACAATGCAACTGAACAGAGGAATTAAAACAGTGGCTGAGGGGAAGAAAGCATACACTGGATAGACATGAACATTAAGATCTTGGAGTAGTAAACATGGAGCAGTGATATAGCAAGGTGCATAAAGTACATCCTATGCAAACATTGTACAGAGTACAAAGTGTTAGTGTGGAGTCATTATGTACATTTTTCTAGCCAATCAGCCATTCCTCCATGAATTCCTCCTTCCACCCAATTGTTTGCTGCTTCACTATCATATATTAGAAAAGCTGAAAGAAATAAGTTGACAGCATGAGTTTTCATAAACTTCAGTCTATTTCATCTGAAGTCTATGAAAGCTCATGCTGCCAACTTCTTTCTTTCAGTTAGTCTCAAAGGTGCTACAAGATCTCTCTACACACTGATTCTACAGACTAACATGTCTATATCTTTGAATTATACTTAGAAAAGTTACTTTTTAGACTAGAACTGCCAGAATCTCTTTACAGAGGGCTTCTGAGAGTTCTAGTGGAAAAAACAACAACATTTCCAAGCTCTGTGTCACCCCACTACCCCATGAGAGAGACAAAGCACGATGGATTTTGTCTGGGTTATTTGGGTTCCATCTTTCCCTCAATTTTGTCCAAAATATTTTTTATACTTTTGCAAACCCTTGGGGTACCTTCATTCTGCTAATGCTTCTCTTTCATTTATTGGCAGTGCTGCCTTTGCTATGTATGGTGTGCCTGAACATCAGAAATAGAATGAATGAATGTTATGACTATTGTCTATTGGAAGAGCATAATCTCTTTTCATCTCTTGAGTCTCCAGAATACGAAATGTATACCTTTTGGGACTCCTTCAATTCTCTAGTAGATGTCTGATTTTGTGATCTGACAGCACAACAAACCCTCAGTATTTTCCAAATGTGTTAGGTAAACTGAAGAGTTCCAGCATCTTGCCAGGTATTGCTAGAAGGAAGCAACATTATCTTCTCATTCTCAAGGGAGTTAATAATTGAATTTAATCTCATTTGAGTTCTACACATGAGTCACGTGAATACAGTAAAAAAAAAAAAATAAACCCACTATTGGGAATTGGAGGAGAGAATAATCGCAGAAAACAAACTTGTTCATATTTTCCTAGCCTTGCATGTAAATATTACACTACCAGGAAGAGGAACAGCTATAATCTTATAACAAAATATTGGCACACCAAGCCGCAAAAACATCATGATCATTTCAGCTATTCCTTATTTTGATAGTTTATTGTAAATGTTTAGTTTCATTTATACTTTGCCTAGAATAATTTTATAGCCTAGAGTCTGCAGATGGTGTTGGACTACAGTCTCTCTTACCCTAGCTGGCATGACAAGATGTTAGGAGTGATGGGAGCTGTAGTTCAACATCATCTGAGAATACAAGTTTGAGAAAGGTGGATAAAAATTATAAACAGAATAAAAGAATAATGCATTTGAAATAACTGAAAGGACATCTAGCCCTGTCCTACTTTTTCTTTCCAAAACAGTATGGGATATCTACTATCCTTTCTTATTTCAACTGAGTCCTAGATTATTAAATAAGTTAAAACAATTTCTGGGCAGTACTACTTCAGGCTTCAAATGAGAGATCAGAGAAATTAATGGTTATCAATACCAAAGTTTATTCTATGTAGAGAGCTAGATGCTAAGGGGACATTGTAGTCTAGCTATGCTATTTTCCTGCATGGGTTAAATTTTTGTATGTAGTAGAATTTAAAAGTGTGACTCTTCACCTGCCGTCTGCAGTCTTACAAGTACAGGTTCATTAGTACACTGAGAAGTAAGACCTATACTGAGGGTAGGCAGCTTGAGGCTTGCATGTTGCCCACAAGACCATTTTTGCACCTCATGTCCCTCAAGTCATTGGCCTAAAATTGGCCAATTGCAGCCCCAAAAGCTTCTAGAGGATGTGATTGGCCATTTGGGAATATTTTTTAGCCCCCCCAGCCTTTTTTTAAAAAATAGCTCTGAAGTGGCCTAGAACTGGAAGTCACTTTTCCAGGTGCATATACTAGTGTATAGCAAGGGTCTTCATGGGCTAGAATATGCCAGGAGCAGACTGGAGTATTCTCACTCTGGAGATGCTTTGACATTCACCCATTACTGTGGGCACTCCATTGTGATGCTGGGTGGCTATTCACATGTGTGTCCTCCTGTGCCGGCTGCTGCTGCCACTGCTGTCAAGGTGCCCAGCATTGATGACATGGCTAGGTGCCTGTTCTGACCTCAGAGTGAGTGATTCATGGCTATGACAACCAGCACAATGGGATGCATTGTAAACAGCCACCCCACATTGCAGTGGAGGACTCTGGATCTTGTAGGAAGATCCAAAGCAAATAGTGAGGTTTTTTTTAAACACCATTTTAAGAAGGGTATATGGCCAGTTTGGTGCTGAACTGTCTGGACAGTTTGCACTGGAACCTGAGACTGGGTCACCATGAGAACTGGGGTGAAGGAGTGGGATGTTATATTTGTCCTGTGGAAACAGGACCATAAGCAGAGAGTGTCTATGTTAGAAAATTGTGTACAAAGAGTAATTAATTAAAGATGACCTGATGAAAAAGAAGTAAACTGCATTCTCAGTCTCCATCCCAAATCATGGTCAATCCTGGGAGGGGAAAATTCTTCTCATCCCCAAATATAACATCCACCAAAGCTCAGGCATGAGCAAAACCAATTGACCACAACATCTGGCAAATGACCAGACCACTCAATATGCTCAATATATTATTACTTGATGCTTTCAAATTCTACAGGAGAACTTCATACCATTGTTAAAGGTAGAACAAATGGATGGTAGAAACATTTCACCTGAAAAATTACTATGACTCTAAGGAATTGGAACTTCTTCCAGAGAGAATGATTCAGCAAGTGAAAATGCTTAGATCTGTCAGTCCTAGCAACAGCAGCTTGAACTGTTCATTTCTTCAGGGATTTCAGCATACAGTTGCCAGTTGAAATAAGATGTAAAAATTGCTGCTTTAAAATGAAAATGCTTTGTACGATAATGGCAAGACAGCAGTTGCAGTAAAGGAGAACACCAGAGAAAGATGACTGCTTATAAAAGGAAGAAGAAATAGCTTCTTAGAATGTAAATTTGCTTTCACTTCAAGAGTGGTTTCCAAATTATTCTTTAAAAGGGGAACTTTTGTTTGAAACACAGAACATCACAAATCAACTGGCTGACAAAGAGGATTGTCAGAAATTCTTAATTATATATCCCTTGGTTTTTCAACTTAATCTAGTCACATGACATCTCTCTGCCAGCTGTAAGCATGATTTGGAAAAACACCCAGACAAACAAAACACAAGACAGAGATTGTGCCAGAGATTCAGCTAACAACCCTAACTTAAAGATACACTAGCCATAGGGGGTTAGGCACAAACCTCTTCTGCTGGCAGAAATCACCCTCAGCCATCACAAATGCTCTTTTGCCAGCATAATTATCTTCTGCCAGCTCCTCTTTACTCTTCTAGATAAGATCTTCTGGTGGAAGGGCCAAAAAAGTAGAGACAAAATGGGGGAAGGGAGGAGCTGGGCTAGATCAGATTTGAACCTGCAGCTCAGGAACACATTCATGGGTTTCGTGGGAACCTCACAAGTAAGATGTAGATTCAATAGTATGATCTTACTTGTGTTCCCCATCAACTGATATTGAGAGGCATGAAGCCTGATGCTGGAGGTAATCTACCAGCCCTCAAGACAGCCAGCAACTGACAGAAAAATTACAGAAAGAAATAGGGAACTTTCCCTTCATTTCCCAGCTCAAAATATTTCCGCCTAAATTGCCCCTCTATGCAGTGGGAAAGATACAGGATTGCAAATCGCTATGAGAAAGTGTACCTGTATCTTTCCCTTTAAAGGAAAAAAGAAACTTAGGAAAAGTGATTTTTGAGCTGAAAATAAGCAGAAGTGAAAGCCTTGAACAATGTATCTAGATACCTTCCCTCCCTCTTGGGTTGCAGTTCATCCCAGCTGCTATTTCTTTTCTTTCTTTATATATTGAGGATGGAAATACAAAATTCCATTCAATATGTGAGCCTCACTTTCTACCTTCATTTCCTCCCCTTTTCTGGTTATATTGATGTATACTGTTTTATGCCCTTTCAAACATCCACAGTCACAGACTTTTATTTCTGAAGAAGAAATGGAATCAGCATGTGTCTAAGACATATTCTGATGCCACTTGGCATTAATTTTTAAAAACCTTCTTTCCTTTTATACTGTATTGCAAATTGAACTTCTAGCTGTGTCTGCAAAGAATAATATAGGAACTATATTTGAAATATTATTTACTCATACTTTAAATGAGGATCTTTCCAATGAAGCATTTAATAATTGTTTTTTTTTTTAAAAAGGCAACATTTTAATAAATATTGGTTTCTTAATAAGGAAGAACAAAGAAAGCTTCTGCAACCTGGTATCTCCAGATGTTTTCAGCTAGAACACTCATCCCTGTTGGACCTCAGCTCCTAGACAATGCCTGCTGGTTGGTGATTATGAGTTATGATCCAACACATCTGGATGCTGCCAGGATGGGAAAGGCTGAAACAGACAATTTAAAGTCATCATAATCATGATGACAAACAATCTGAGCTGAAAGTAGCCCTAATTATCTTGGCCATACTGCCTGGAGAAATCTGTGTTTGGTAGTTCAAAAAAGCAAAATTTCCAAATTCTCGTCTACCCTGACTAGCAGCATCTGTCTACACTACATTCTCCAACAGCAGTCTTTCCAATCACCTTTTTTTGAGGAGATGCTAGGGTTTAAACCTGTGACCTTCTACATGATAAGTACATCTTTTATTACTGACCCATGGTCCTTTCTTTTCTCAAACCACTGAACCACTGATATGTGAAGAAAATTTAAAAAGAATATATATATTTAAAATCAATATTTTAAATTTTATTTTTTTAAAAAAACACACCTGAGACCTCTTCTTTCTTCTTCCAATGAACCTTATCCCATTAACACCATCTTTTCCACTGAGATCCAGCCTTTTAAACTGATGCAGGTGAATATCATTGCCAAGTGATGGCAAACCTTTTAGAGACCAAGTGCCCAAAGTGCAACCCAAAAGCCACTTATTCATCGCAAAGTGTCATATCCCTGTGGCTTTCTAGTAACGAACTCTGGAACTCTGTGCTGGGGCTACAGTACACGTGCCCACAGAGAGGGCTCTGACTGCCCCCTCTGGCATGCAGGCCATAGGTTCATCACCACTGCCATAGCCCATTTCTGGCAAAAGGCAGATGTTTGGGGACACTCCCACTTATGGTGTCACCTGGTGCAACCTGCATTCCCTGAACCTCTTAGTGATGTCTCTGGCTGATGTGAGTACTGATTTATGACCATAGAGCTGTTTCAATGACCTTGTTACCTTAACATCCTGGTCTCTGTTCTAATTTAGGGCTTTCTGACTGTGGACTGTTTACTACCAGATATCTCTTGCTTCTTTGGCTGTTGATTTTGGCACTTTAAACTCTGTGTCAGCTTTGAGAGTGGCACAGAGTCTTTTAAAATTATCAAATATCAAGTGATGACTGTTTCATTTCAGAGAATGCTTAGGATCCTCTGAGTTAGGATATAATTTTTTGTTTCACATTATCAAGCTCCTTTAAGGATCCCATATGCCTTTAAGCAGGAAAAAAAAAGATCTTATAGAACAATCCTACTCACTTGGAGGGGGGGATTTCAATGAGGGAGAGTCCACTGCATTCAAAGCCTCAAGAACTCACAACAACTAGGTCAAAGAAATATGTGTACATACAACCAATGGTAATTACCTACATTAGCCTCAGGGCTTGTACAGTTATATACTTACATCCTTGTTGGAGTGATGTCAGGGGAAAAAGGCAACTGGGATTCTTCAGATTTTGGCCTCTATGAACTACTCCTCAAATACACCATTCTAAAACTCTCATCCATCCATGGAATACTGAAGATGGGACTTCTAAGACAATGAGGTTTTCCACTGGAGCTCTCTGCCTGTGGATCTTCCAATTTCCCTATGTATAGTGATGTCCACAGCATGCTATAGTGCTTCAACATGTATTCCTAGTGTGAGATTACTCCCCTAAGAAAGCATATAAATAGCTATGTATTGTCAAAAAATTCAGAATAATTAATTTATTGTAAGCTCTATGTATACTTTGCTTGAGGTTAGCCATACTCAGCCTTCTTTTATTTCACTGTCTCAAAATGTTGTATAACAGCATTTTTCTATTTTAGGATTTCCTTTGAACTCTTTTGCAATTATGTCTTTTCGGTAGCAACAAAATGGTTCAATTTCACACTGTACTTAAAAATGAAAGGAGCATCTAGTTACCCCACTACATTTATCTATACTGTTTTCTCCTTTAATGAAATTACTTTCCATGAACTGTTACCACTAACATGATAATAGGATACTTGTGATCAAAACCATACCATATTCTGAAGAGCCAAGCACTTTCTTCTTTTGTTGTGTTTTTATTCAGGTTATGTGCAGCCTGCAATAATATGAATAAGAAAAAAAGGTTAATTTTGTAAAAGATGTCCAAAATGGACAAACAACAAGTCAGTTAAATTAAACATGTAAATGATTTAAAACTTTTCTCTTTTTACTAGAAACATTTTCTTCTGTTCGCAAGCCGTTTCAGTGAACCAGTGTTCAAAATTATGTTTTAAAAAGCATTTAAAATACACATAATATTCTGAGAACATTTATCACTTATTTATTTAATCCCCTTGTAGATTCCCCATCTTCCATCATGGAAATGAAAATGTCATACATTAGGCTACCGGGGGGGGGGGGGGTTCCACTGAAGTTGGAAACACAACCAGGCCAGCTTGGGTTCTGTAAAATAAATTGTATAATACAATCTTAAACCAAACAGTTGTTGAATGAGCTCGTGGGCACTTAATTTCAGCTTCCTGGAATGCAAAAGTATAAATATGGAAATGAATAGCAAGCTATCAGTGAAATCTTGACTGCAGTCACATTTGAACATAATGCAGGTATTAGTATTAATTAGTCATGGTTGGCAGCAAGACCATCTTCCAAACAACTTGTTGCTTTTACACAAATGCTGATACAAGTTTATCATTGTGGCAGCATTTATTCTTCTGAGTTCAGTTTCTGAGACTCATTTTCAATTTGGCCTCATTTTCTAAAAACAGAAGAATGTATGAAGAACTATATTGTCTCAGATTAAAAAAACCCTTTAACTTTGAATGTTGGATTTTAGTTCAACTTTCTGCTTGCACAATGTGTAATCATTTGTCTATTGGAAGTTCTTGAGATAGCAAAGATGAAAGGCTGTCTGCTTGCTCTGAGCCCTAATCATTGGTTCACCAATGCCATGATGAATCCTTACAGCTGTGCTGAACATGATTAGAGGACAGAGGGGGGATGCAGACCAGGGCGTTTGGAGCGCCCTGGTCCGGAGCGCCGCGGGGCTATGGCAGCCTCACCGCGGCGCCTCCCCGGCGACCCTGAAAGGAGCGCCAAAAAGGCACTCCTTTCATAAGTCGCAAAAAGAGCGCCCTAAAAGCGGCGGGCGCCCTTTTTGCGACTTATCCTCCACAGCGCGTCCGGACGCTGTGGAGGGAGGTCGCCCTGAACGCGTCCGGCGTGCGGTGACCCGGAAGCGTTCAGGGCGACCTCAGGAAGAGGAAGGGCCGCCGCGCGTGCGGTGGCCCCTCCTCTTCCTGGCCTCGGAGACGGCTCAATTGAGTCGTCTGCCGAGGCCCAGAGTTTGCCTCAGAGGATGAAATATAGGACATGAATTTGAAGGAAGGCCATGGAAGCATGGACTGCTCTTTACAGAAAACTAATGTAGAATGTTTGAAGATAAGACAGCACCTTCATTATTTGATATTAGACTCCACCCATTAAAATACATAATAGAAGGGTTTATTTAATGTAAACATTCCTTATTTAGGTATGATTTATTTTTAATTCCTGTCAGTTGGCTTGGGATCTACAATTTGTTTTTTCCTAATATGTTTCAATTTCTAAAACCCTTTTAATGGTCACTGTTCCAATTAAAAATAGGAAAATAGATTTATGCTTTTCATCCGATGATCAATCAATGTATTTGCCATTAAGACAATTATGAATTCTATGTTGTTTCAAAATAATTATGGAATGAAATTATGAAGGACATGTTTCAATGGGAGAAACTATATTTGCTACTGTTGAGGGAAAAAATGAGTATTTCACCTAGAATCATGTTTCTGTTTCAGACAATATGTGTATTGACAACTGACATATCATTTAAGCAATGAGAAAAAGACATAACTAAATCTGTATGGAAAGGGGAAAAATATGAGTTAGGTATAAAATATTACAAGATGCATAGGAGAATGGAGGAATGGGTTTACCTGATTTGAAAGAACCCCCCCCCCGACTCGTCGGGAGGGGTCCACTGTTACGTCGGCCATTAAAGGGCCTCGACACATGATTGGTTGAGCAGCCCGGAAGTCCCGCCCTTGCCGGGTTGCTACACCAATGAACACTTAGTCTCGTGCAAGGTAACGCGAGACTGGTAGACTCGCGAGGTTTACAGCGAGATGTTGGGGGGTTATATAACTCTGTGCTGCCTCGTGGCCGGCAGCCATTTTGACTAGACAAGCGAGCAGGCAGCTCGCTTCGCTCTAGCTCGCTTGGGGCCTGCAATTGGTTAGCAGCCTCCGCGAACGGCTAGAGTGGGAGGGAGCGACCGTTTTGGACCGCAGTTCACCCCTCCGAGGCAGACCGGGCTCGGTGCCTTGGAGGTCGGTGGGAGACTAGGGGATTGCGTGGTTCAGGCCATGATCGCCCCCATTTGCTGGGCAAGAGCTCTGCAGAGCCTACTCCCTTTGCCCACACACACAGCTCGCCTGCTCAGGTTCTCGGCCTGTAACGGGCTTGGAGAGCCTTGGACGACAGTGAGTGCGACCAGAACGTTTGCGGGGTGGCCGAAGCAGCTGCAGATCGCCATTGGGACAAACCGCAAGTGAAAAATAATTATATATATATATATATATATATATATATATATTAGAACGTATATATATATATATATATATATATATATATTTGGGGCCTATATTCGGCGGCCTATTTGGGGCCTATTATTACTGGCCTATTTGGGGCCTAAGTTTGCTGGCCTATTTGGGGCCTAAATTCAGCGGCCTATTTGGGGCCTATTATTGCCGGCCTAGTTGGGGCCTGAGTGTGCTGGCCTATTTGGGGCTTAAATTCCGCGGCCTATTTGGGGCCTAATATTGCTAACCTATTTGGGGCCTAAGTTTGCTGGCCTATTTGGGACCTAAATCTAGCGGCCTAGTTGGGGCCTAATATTCCCGGCTTATTGGGGGACTAAAATTGCTGACCAGTTTGAGGCCTGAGTTCTGCGGCCTGGAAAGTGGTGGCCTATTAGGGCCTAGTTCTGAGGGACATATTCAATAATAATAATAATAATAATGATAATAATAGAATCATAGAATCATAGAATCATAGAATCATAGAGTTGGAAGAGACCACAAGGGCCATCCAGTCCAACCCCCTGCCATGCAGGAACTCCCAATCAAAGCATCCCCGAAAGATGGCCATCCAGCCTCTGCTTAAAGACCTCCAAGGAAGGAGACTCCACTACTCTCCGAGGGAGTGTGTTCCACTCTCGAACCGCCCTTACTGTCAGGAAGTTCCTCCTAATGTTGAGGTGGAATCTCTTTTCTTGCAGCTTGCATCCATTGTTCCGGGTCCTAGTCTCTGGAGCAGCAGAAAACAAGCTTGTTCCCTCCTCGATATGACATCCCTTCAAATATTTAAACACGGCTATCATATCACCTCTCAGCCTTCTCTTCTCCAGGCTAAACATCCCCAGCTCCCTAAGTCGTTCCTCATAGGGCTTGCTTTCCAGACCCTTCACCATTTTAGTTGCCCTCCTTTGGACACGCTCCAGTTTTTCAACATCCTTTTTGAATTGTGGTGCCCAGAACTGGACACAGTATTCCAGGTGAGGCCGGACCAAAGCAGAATAGAGTAGCACTATTACTTCTCTTGATCTAGACACTATACTTCTACTGATGCAGCCTAAAATTGCATTGGCCTTTTTAGCTGCTGCATCGCACTGTTGACTCATGTTCAACTTGTGGTCCACCTTTGTGTGTATATATATATATATATACATATATATATATATATATATATACACAAAGAATAAGAGAATTAATAAAACCAATTTGATTTACAAAAGGTAAGTTATTTGGGAACTGTGCCATCAGGCCCTGCATCCACATTAAGATTGGATTTAAGTTCTGACAGATCAGGATAGCCCAGCAGACATTGTCATGCCGCGCAGCAAGGCACAATACAAAAAACGTACGGCTTCAGCTCGTGATAGTACTGGCCAGTCGGCCTCCAAACGTATTAATGTAGACAAAAATAAGGACTTAGACATTCAATCACATTTAGCACAAATTGGCCGTGCTATGCAGGCGTGTGCTTCAGTGTGTGAGCAACTGGCTCAGCAACATTTGTTAGCAGGCTCATCCAGCTCACAGGTTGTAGCTCCCACGACTATAGCCCATTCATCAGGAAATCACGCTAATAGGCAAGTGGACATGGCACAGAGTTCCCCTGGGACGTCCGCTATGGAAGTGGGACAGCCAACCATAGCAGATATAATGGAGCTATTGAAAAAAGTTCCTGGTGTGGAACAACAGGGCGCTGCGGCCCCGGAGGTTAACCAACCCATGTTGGCAGATTTGTTTAATTTGGTTCAAAAAGCTGTCATTTCAGGTCAAGGCAACGCGCCAGCTTCTGACACCACGGGGACTGCCAATAGCAACAGGCCAAGCATTGAGGGGAGACACCACAACACCAGAGCCACTACTGCTACACTCTCAGTGGGAGCTCAACAAGCATCAACGGATGCTTCAAGCCAACGAACGAGCTCAGGTGTGTCTCATAGTAGCAATACTCTGGTAACTTGGCCTGCATCGGTTTGGACTTCTAGTAGCCAAACGGGGCCGAGTACTGGATTTGAAGCTTCTTTACCTGCATCTTTACCAGCATGTGCATCAAATGCTGTTTGCCCTCAGGGCGCAGAGACACAGGTGCAGGATAGTTTGAATCTTAATAATGATGCAAGTGGTAATAAGGGAACAGTGGTAGTGGGAGCATTAAATATTTCTGGACCAGACAGGACCATGGAGTGCAACCCATATGCAGGTATGTCTACACCTTTGGGATCCCACCTTCCACTGTCTACTAAAGAATGGATTTGGAAAGGTGAGTTTATTGATTTGTTTTCGCTCACCTTCCGTGATCTGGAACCAAGGATCATGGTTAAGGACGGAGTGGTTTTTGCACTGCCCAAAGAATTTCAAGTACATAAATGCCCAAAATTGGAAAGGAATTTTGTTAATTGGATTATGGGCTTTACAATTTACTGGGGCATCATTGAAGAAAAAGACCCCAATAGATTGGCCGAATTATCAAAATACCAAGAGAGAATGATCAAGGCCTATACGAACTGTCACTTTAACGCCAGGGGGTCAGCTTGGCTGCAATATGATGAACAATTTAGAATGAGGGCGGCGTTAGACCATTCTCTTTCATGGCGTCACGTGCAGTCAGAGCTCTGGGCGGATGTTATGTTAGGTGCCTCCCCTACGAGCCGTTGTGACAATGGGTTTGTAGCTATGGTCACGCAGCCGAGAGGGCAGAATACGAGGCCTAGCACGGGGGATAAAAGGCAAGTCGGACTGTGCTGGGACTTCAATGCAGGTAGGTGTCGGAGGCAACCATGTAGATATGATCACAAATGCAGTGCCTGCAGGGGACCTCACCCCGGGTCATCATGTGGTAGAGGTAAGAAGGCTGGTGGTGGGGCATCCTATTCACAACCTGTGGCTGTGGGAAAAAGCACCAACACCAGTTAAATTAAACGTGTTGGAGAATTGGTTGCGGATCTATCCAAAAGTAGATGCTGCGCAATATTTATGGGAGGGTTTTCCCAGGGTTTCCATATTCCTTATACAGGTCTTCGCGTGCACAGTTCGGCTCCTAATGCACGCTCAGTTAGGGAACTTCCAGGGATTGTAAGGGACAAGCTGGCTAAAGAAATTGCAGCAGGAAGAGTTTCAGGCCCTCACGATCAATTGCCATTCCCAAATTTGAGATTATCGCCCCTGGGTGTCATCCCTAAGAAAGCACCGGGGGGATTTAGGTTGATTCACAATTTATCCTATCCTAGGGGTGAATCATTTAATGATGCAATTGACCCACAGCTGACATCAGTTAAGTATGCATCCTTTGACTCAGCTGTAAAAATGGTTAAAAATTTAGGCACAGGAGCATTATTAGCAAAATGTGATATTAAATTAGCTTTTCGATTATTACCAGTCCACCCCGATGATTTCGATTTGTTAGGTTTTCAATTCAAGGGTAAGTACTATTTTGATAAGGCAATGCCAATGGGTTGTTCCATCTCCTGTGCGGTGTTTGAGGCATTTAGTACATTTTTACATTGGTGTGCCGCTAAAAGGTCTAATAATCCAGCAATTACACATTACCTGGATGACTTCTTGTTTGCAGGGGCTAGTGGGACGACAGATTGCTTAGACACTTTATTGGCATTCCAGATGCTAATGGAAGAGATGGGTGTTCCTTTAGCAGAAGAAAAAACTGAGGGTCCTGACACTAAAATTATCTTCCTAGGAATCGAATTGGACACTATGGAAGGTGTATCACGCCTTCCGGTAGAAAAACTCATGGCTATGAGGTTTCAAGTTAAAGTGATGAAAGGCAAATCTAAGGCCACGCTTAGAGAATTTCAATCCCTGACAGGTTTATTGAATTTTGCCTGCAAAGTTATTGTGCCAGGACAGGCGTTTTGTTCTCGTTTATATAAAGCCACCAAGGGTATAAAAGCTCCACATCACCATATCAGAATTACTTCTGATATTAAGGATGATTTGGGAGTCTGGGAAGTGTTCTTAGAACACTTCAATGGGGTATCATTTTGGAGATCAGATATGCTCCTAGGAGCTGATTTTCAAGTACTATCTGATGCTTCTGGGGCGCATGGTTTTGTTGTCTATTTTAATGGGCAATGGGCAGCTGAGGCATGGCCTCAGTTGTGGAAAGATAAAGGATGGACTAGAGATCTCACATTTCTAGAATTGTTTCCAATTGTGGTAGCAGTTCACTTATGGAAAGAACAATTTGAAAACAAAACAGTGTGGTTTTGGTGTGATAACCAAGCCGTAGTACATATAGTGAACTCACAGACATCTAAATCCCCCAGGGTGATGACTTTGGTTAGAGAAATGGTGGCTCAATGTTTAAAGTTCAATATTTTGTTCCATGCCCAGCATGTTCCTGGTTTATTAAATCCGTTGGCAGACGCCCTTTCGCGTTTTCAGTTTTCCAGGTTCCAACAATTGGTGCCGGAGGCATCAACTCAGCCACTGGAGGTACTGACACGACTCTGGAGCCTTGGAGAGTAGAAATCAACAGGGCAATTGTCCAGTCCATCGCTCCATCGACACGCAAGTCATATCAGCTCGCGTTGCGAGCGTTTAGATGTTTCTTGTCCACTGTCGGGGAGGTGGAGGTTTGGCCTTTAAATGTAGAAATAGTTTTTAGATTTGCAGTTCATCTTAGGCAATCGGGTTTATCACCAGTAACTATAAAAGGCAGGATAGCGGCGATTTCATTTTATTCTAGAGCCGGGGGTTTCAATGACCCCACAGTTGATTTTAGAATTAGGAGGGCTTTAGATGGTTGGGCTAGGGAATCCGTCGCAGTTAGGGATAGTCGATTGCCAATAACAGGTTCAATTTTGATAAAAATTTGGGAAAGTCTTCCCATTACTTGTTTTTCTCAGGAGGAAGTAATGCTATTTAGAGCAGTATTCTCCTTGTCGTTTTTTGCGGCATTGAGAATAAGTGAAATTGTGCCGAGTTCACACAATGATGAGTCTGGTAGAGCTCTCTCTGTTTCGGACGTACAAATTTTGGAACAGGGATTGCATGTGAATATTAGGAGGTCAAAAACTGACCAGTTGGGTAAAGGCCAGTCCTTAATTCTAGCCAGGGCACCTAGTGGTCAAATTTGTCCGGTGTCAGCATTAACTGAATATCTTAAGATAAGGCCGAAGGGTTTAGGTTATTTGTTTGTACACAATACTGGTTTACCGTTGACCCAGTTTCAGTTCAGGGCTGTTTTGCAAGAAGTCTTGAAGAAGGCGGTTCTCCCACCAGCACAGTTTGCCTCCCATTCTTTTAGAATTGGAGCAGCGATATCAGCAGCTATACAAGGGCTAAGCGAATCTGCTATTCGCAGGATTGGACGTTGGCGCTCTAGAGCGTTTAAATCTTATGTGCGGAAATGAATCACACTAGTGTTGATATGTCGATGTAATTCAACTTTATTTCAGAACAACCGTCAACTGAGGGCGTCTGGATACTAGGACACAGCTTAGTCTTCTGGGCGGAGTGGCACATTGTGCAACAGCGTCGAGATGTTACTTTGGGATGGAGAGGCGCCGGAACAGTTCGATGGTTCAGTCGCAGAGGAATGCTTTGGGGAGCTTTACTCCCTAGGATTTTTGAACTTTTGGAATCCTACCAGCATCCCAAGTGTCTGATAGTGCATCTTGGAGAAAATGACTTAGGAAAAGTGACTTCCTTAAAATTAGCTAACATGATTGTTAATGATTTGTGGGAAGTCAAGAGACTGTTGCCGAACACTGTGTTGATTTGGACAAAATTACTGCCTAGAAGGACTTGGCACGGAGCTCGAAGCAAGACCGCCATCAACAAAGCTAGACGTTTTTTGAACAGATCTTTGTCCAAGACTTTGGGAGAGATGGGGGTGACTGTCTTAAAACACGATGAGATTCAAGTTGATGTGCCACATTTGTACAGGGGTGATGGGGTACACCTCTCCTCAAGAGGAAACAACATTTATCTGACTTCTCTGGAGTCGTGCTTAAAAGGATTGATGGGGGGGAGGGGATGTCTAGCTAGGCTGACCCCCTCCTGTGGCGGGCAGGGACCCCCCCCTCAGGGGTAGAATTAGGTTAATTGGAAATTAACATGTGACTAAATGAATAAAATTTGAATATTAGATGATGTCATTAGATTAACTTAAATTGGTATGACATATTATTAAAGTTAATGACGTCATATATTAGGTGGGAGTAAGAAAAATGACATCATATCCGGTCGGGGAGGGGTTGATTGGAAGATTGTTAATTAGGATAGTTAATACCTTGGCGCATGCTGTAATTGAAGATAATTAAGCAATAGCGATTACAATTAATCGCATGAACGCATGCGTTAAGAATATACTTGAAGGTGTATTTCAAATGCTGATTTAATTGTAAACTGTTATATTTATGACCCTGTACAAATAAAGTTGTGGCCAAAAATGTTTTACCCAAAATTAATGCTTTCGAGTCCTTTGTGCCGATGCAACTGGTACTTTGGACTGCTGTCTACTTTGGACAAAATAATGGGTAATGCTGAGAAATAAAAGATTATTAGAGTTGGAAGAACATGACCTGAGTTTGGATGGCATGGATAGTTATGGTATAATAAAGTTTAAAAGGATTTTAAAAATTATTTTGCAAGATGTGTCCTTTGGGAACAAATACAAACTCAGGTTATGCCCCAAAATACCTTTATATGTCTCAGCACAAGAAACCTTTTACATAAGAGAAGCAACAGGTAAATATGTATGGCCAATGTACTAAAATGTTTTGGAGTTCAGTCAAAGCGAATGCAGAATTAAATCAAAAGAGCAGGAAGAAGCAGAGGAACATACTTTTCTGACAAATATCAGAAAGATTTAAAGTGAAGAAAAAGATGTACGGTTTTGAACAAAATATCTCATAATTTGAATTGCATTTGTGTACAGATGATGAAAGGCAATTGCTAAATTGTATAAACCTTTCTTGAAATTTGAAATGAAAATGAACTTCCGGTTTGGAATGGCATCTAAATGAATGGATTCTTAGAGTCACTGCTGAGAACTCATTTGCCAAATGCTGTATTTCTTCAGAAAAATAGTCTCAAATTGTTCCCTAGTTACAGGGAACTTGGAGGTGTTCTACAAAGGCTTGGATCCCACCCAGGAAAACAGTAAAAGAGCAACTAAAACTGGCACCCAGTAAGGAGCGGAGGTGGTCGAAGAACTTTACATGGCCACATTTGTGCTGCCATCATGAATGGCTCACAGATGCCATCAGCTCAGAATAATTGAAACAGATCTCCAGCAATACTAAAAACTTTTACTTTTGGAACATTTACTTTCAACTAAAAGAACACACTGGCTTGGTTAAACAAGAAAGACTGTACATTTAAGGTTTAGATATAAGAAGTTTAGAGACGGGGACATGAAGAGAACAGAACCAGGCAAGAAAGTAGAGCAGAGTTCAGAATTAAAGAAGGAGAAGCGATTAGAGATAACGAGGGGGCTGAGATGGGAGGAGAGTGGAGCCAGTCCATAGAACAGAGCCAGGAAGGGAAAACTAATCAGAAACCAAAACGAGAACAAGATGAGAGGAGAGTGGAGCCAATCCACAGAGCAGAGCTGGAGAGGGGCAAGGGTTTAGAGTTGGAGAGAAAACTGAGACTGAAAGAGAGTGAAATCGGTACAAAGAACAGAGTCTGAGAGGGAGATGGGACTAGAGACAGAGAGAGGATTGAGATGGCAGGAGACTAGACCTGATCCAGAGAGTAAAGATAAATAAGAAAAAGAGTCCAGGAATGGAGAGATGACTGAGACAGAAGAAAAGTGGAGATGGGCTATAGAATAGAATCAGAAAGGGAGAAATAACCAGAGGTGAAGGAAGATAGAGATGGGAGGAGAGTCGATTGGATTCAGAGAATAGGACCAGAGAGGGAGCAGCGGAGAGAAGACTGAGATAGTAAGAAAGCAGAATCGACTTAAAAAACAGTCAAAGGAGAACAGGGAGAAGTGAGCGGAGACAGAGAGGAGATCAAGAAAGAAGAAGAGTGGAGCTGACCTGAGGAATAAAGATGGTGAGAGAGAGCTGATCAGAGATGGAGGGGAGATTGAGAGTAGAAGGGAGTGGAGCCGATCTGAAAAGTGGAATCAGAGAGGAGGAGGGGAACAGCCAGAGAGGGGATTGAGGTCAGAGGGAGATTAAATCTGGATCAAGGAATAGAACCAAAGGGAAGTAAAGATCAAAGACACACCAGTAAATTAGAAAAAGTTGGAAACATCTGAGACTGATCTTAGAGCCAAAGTTGGAGTCTGGGGGCAAAGGAGAGGAAAGGATGAGAACAGAGATGCAGAGGATGGAATAAACAGAGTTGAAGAGGGGTGAAGACAAGGGAGAAACCCCTTTTTGAACAATAGATAAGAAAAGTAAAACTGGGTGAGGGGGTTTTCAGAAGCTAAATAGTAAGCTCAAAGCGGGACACTTATAAACTCTGCATCTTCTGACTCCAGAATCAGATATTAATATCAATCTTTTTGAGCTTGGTGTTTTTAAGGTTAATGAGCACATGGGGGGAGGAAGTGGGAACACAGGAAGGACTGTAACACAACTGTTCAAAGACAGGACTAGCAAATATTAACAAGATCGTAGACATTGCAATTGTGGAGCTGTTTGAGTGACATCCAGTGGTCAACTGATTTAAAAGAAGAAGGGAAGAAATAGAAGAAGAACAGAGTGAGGAGGAAGAAAGAAGTTAAAGAAGCTGTAATATATATATATATATATATATAGTCTGGTTATATACACTTTATGTGATTGTAAAACACCAATAACAGATTTAAGAGTAATAGCATTTACAGAATTGTAATAAATTTATTAAATAATAACTTGTAAGATCTAATATACCAATAGAGATAACTGGGTTTTAAAACATTTTGGTGGTAAAGGAGCTGATAAAAGTGACACAGAATTATAGTGGACTGAATGTAATTTAGATTTGTGTAAATGATTTAAGAATATTAAGCACTCTGAGATTGCCTACTGATCAATTACTGCTCTTATTAATTATCGTATTCACTTTATTGCAGTGACATAGAATTACAGCTAAATGAATGTAATTTAGATTTGTGTAGTTTATATAAGAAAATTAATTACACGTAGATTTGTTCACTGATTAGCTACTGTTATATGTTAAGTATTGGACAAGTATTGTGGAATTTCAATATAAGTAAGTAAAAGGATGGTGGTAACGACAAGACTCCAAACTACAAAGATGCAACAACAACAACTACAAAGAATAACATCAATAGACCAACCGAAAACACAAGACATAAACACATTACTTCTGGATGAAATAAGACAAATGAGACAAAAAATGAAGAAAGATAAAGATGAATCAGGACAACATATGAGAAAATGAAAGGAGAAATAAAACTTGAAATAAGATCAGATCTGAAAGAAATAACAGAAACAACAAGATCAATGTCTACAGATGTCAAATTAGTAAAATCAAAAGTGAAGGAATTAGAAAAGACAAATCAAGAACTGGAAGAAAAGTTGAATATGGAAATTGAAAAGAGGAAAGTTATACAATAAGAGAAACTAAGCTGGGAATGCAAAAATGAGAGAGTAATGTCTGAAGATAAGAGGAGTACCAGATGTAGAAAATGAAAATCTAATAGACCTACTGACAATGGTGCTGGCGGACTTTATTGGAAGCGACAAAGAAATAATGGAGTTCAAGATAGACAAATTATTTCGAGTTAACTCCTGGATAGCAAAATAAATTACTCAGAAACACTGTAATTTACTTTGTAAGGACACAGATGAAGGAGTTAATATTACAACAACATTTTGCTACGAGACTATTTGTAGAAGGAGTGGAGGTACAGCTATTGAAAGATATTCCCAGACCAATATTGAGGAAAAGGAAGGAATATGGCTTCTTAACCAAGAAGCTCTGAGAATTCAGAATAAACTATAGATGGGAAAATCCTGAAGGGCTGTCCTTTAGATATAAGCAAAAGAGGATTAAAATAAACTCAACACAAAATGGCAATGAATTCCTTGAGAATCTCTTAAGAGACAAGGAGTAAGAATGGGAAGAGGAACAAGACCAAATATAGAAGAATGGACTGCATTTAGAGGAAAATTTGAGAGGAAAATTGATGACAGAAATAGGAGGAGAAGAAGTATAACTACTACAAACAGAAGAAAAAAATAATGACATTTAGAACTATAAAATGTCTTTCTTGGAACATAAAAGGACTAAATAGTCCACAAAAGAGGGGGGAAAATATCATCATCTTGAAAAATTGAAATGTGACATTTTCTGTCTGCAAGAAACTTAAATAAAGAAGAGTGAGATTAAATATTTATCCAGTTGCAAATTAGGCAAGGAATTCATATCAGCAGGAGACAAAAGGAAAAAAATGAGTGGTAATTTATGTCAATGATAAAATAGAAGCAAAGGAATTATTTAATGATCCAAATGGACATTATTTAGGACTAGAAATTGACTGGCAAACAGAAAAAAACATTATTAGTAAGAATTTATACCCCTATAGAACAAAAGGATTCCCCCCAAAAAAAGTTAAAAATCCTTTTTTTTTTTTTTTGCCAATATGAATATGAGAACACAGTTTTATTAGGAGATTGGAATGGGGTTATAGCTCTTGAAATCGATAGAAAATCAGAGAAACAAATTAGAAAGAAACAGGGTAAATTACCAAAAATATTTTTTGAGGTGAAAGAGGTATTGTCATGGATGGATATTTGGAGTGAAATATATGGAGATATAAAAGACTACACATTTTACTCCAAAAGACATAAATCATGGTCTAGGATTGATATGTTTCTAATATCAACCTCTTTGGCACCAAAGATCAATAAATTGGACATCTTACCAAAACTTACATCAGATCATAACCTTATGACCATGGAGATTTGAAACAGACCAAAAGAATTCAATTGGTGATTAAATGAATCACTGCTGAAAGATGAAGAAATTTTAAATCAAGCAGAGAGAAATTTAAAGTGATGTTTTCAAGAAAACTTAAATAAAGATGTAAAACCCCAGACTGTTGGGATGCTTCAAAAGCAGTTATGTGTGGCTTCTTTATTAAAAAAAAATATAGAGAGAAGAGAAAAAGAAGAGGAGCAAAAATGGAACAACTACTACAAGAAATAAAATGTAAGGAAAATCAATTAAAAAGAGAACCTTTGAAAAAAGCACTGAGAGAAGAAATACAAATTTTACAAAAACAAATTTCAATAATAATGGTAGAAGAGATGGAGAAAAAAAATCAGATTTGCTAAGCAAAAACAATTTGAGTTACAAATAAGATTGGAAAATGGCTCGCATGGAAGCTAAAAAGTAACAGAGAAAAGGCAATCTGGAAGATAAAGGATGGAGATAAAATATACACAGAACAAACACAATTAAAAAGTTATTTCATAAATACTTAAAGAATTATTTACAGAGAAATAATAATAATAATAATAATAATAATAATAATTTTTATTTAATACCCCGCCCCTCTGAGAGCAATCGGGGCGGCTTACATCATAAAAGGTCATCACATAACAATTAAGAAAATTCCCCCCTCCCCCCTTAAAAAGTTATTAAACCAATTACGATTAAAATAAATTATAAAGGAGGTGAATTCCTCCATAAAATCACATAAAAACCATAACAAAAAATAAAAATAAAAATAAAAATAAAATGCTGGCTCATAAAAGACCTAATCATAAAGGTCATAGAAGGCCATAGAAGGGGGAGGATCTTCAAGAGGGACTGGAGCCATAAGCCGGTAGTTATTCCAGGAAGGCCTGCCGGAAGAGATCCGTCTTGACAGCCTTCTTGAAGCTGTCAAGTGATGTCAATTGACGGATCTCCTCCGGCAGGCCATTCCACAGTTTGGGGGCAACAACAGAAAAGGCCCTCTGGGAGGTAGTCACCAGCCTCGTTTTTTGAGGCTGTAACAAATTCCTCCCAGAGGACCGGAGGGTGTGGGGAGGATTATACGGGAGGAGGCGGTCCTTAAGATAGCCTGGACCCAAGCCATTTGGGGCTTTAAAGGTCATAACCAACACCTTGTACTGGGCTCAGAAACTAATAGGCAGCCAGTGGAGGGACCTTAGTACCGGGGTAATATGGTCCCCCCTGGATGTACCAGATACTAATCTGGCTGCCATATTTTGGACCAGTTGCAGTTTCCGAACCAGGCACGAGGGTAGCCCCATGTAGAGCGCATTACAGAAGTCAAGGCGTGAGGTTACCAATAATAAAAAAGAAGAAGCGGAAGAATTTATAGACAGACAGTTGATACAGACAATAAATGAAGAACAGAGACAAGAACTAAACAAGAAAATCACATTGAGAGAAATGATACAGGCAATAAAAAGGCCAAAAATAGGAAAGACGCCTGGGCCAGATGGATTTCCAGCTTTATATTACAAAAAAATTATGAACTGTGTAGCGCAGGGGTAGGCAACCTTTCCCCTTTAAGGGCTGAGGGACTTCAGCTCCCAGAAGCCTCAGCCATGTTGGCCAATAGTCCCATGTTGGCCAATAGCTCCTGGGATTCTGGGAGCTGAAGTCCCTTGGCCCTTAAAGGGGAAAGGTTGCCTACCCCTGGTGTAGCTGCTCCATTACAAACAACAATGAATTCAATCTTAGAAGGAGAGATGCCAGAAACTTGGAAATCGTCATATATAACTTTAATACCCAAAGAAGATAATGAAGTAAAAGAAGTCAAAAACTTTAGACCAATTGCACTCCTTAATACAAATTAAAAATTTTTACACCAATATTGGTGGATAGAGTTAGGAAAATATTAACCAACTGGATAAATAAAGATGAAACTGGTTTTCTACCTAATAGACACATGAAGGAAAATATAAGGAACATAACAAATATTATTGAATACCATGACAAAAGACCTGACAAACAGGCAACATTAATATTCCTAGATGCAGAAAAAGCTTTCGACAGTGTCCACTGGTATTTTTTAACAGAGATTTTGAAGAAGATGGAAATCACATCAAATTTTCTAAATTGGATAAAGAAAATTTATAAAAGACAGGAAGCTAGAATATTAATCAAAGGAGATAAAACAGAAATATGCCAGATTCAAAAAGGGACTAGACAAGATTGCCCACTGTCCCTTTTACTGTTTATAATAACATTAGAAGTAGTTATTAATAAAATCGGAATGAAAGAATCAATAATAGGAATAAAGATTAAAAGATTTGAATACAAAATAAGAGCTTATTCAGATGATATGGCAATAACATTATCAAACATTCTGGACAGTATCCAACCATTAATGGAGACAATTAATGAATATGGAAAATATGTAGGACTGAAAATAAATGAAAAGAAAACAAATATGTTAGTGATGAATATGAATAAAACTGATAGAGATAAATTCCAACAAATTTCTAAATTTGAAATAAAGAGAAATAAAATAAATGGGGATCTTCCTTACAACCAAATATTCAGAATTGTATAAAATAATTATGCTAAAGTCTGGCAGAGACAAAAAAAGATTTACAAAGATGGTCTAAAATGAATCTCTCATGGATAGGTAGAATCTCAACAATTAATATGAATGTAACAGCAAAAATGTTATTTCTCTTCCAATCTCTTCCAATTGTTACAAATGGTATACCCTTCAAATAATGGGAAAAGGATCTATTGATATTTATTTGGAACAAAAAGAAACTTAGAATAAAATTGAAAAATTTACAGGATGCTAAAGAAAGAGGAGTTCTGAGCATTCCTAATTTAAAAATGTACTATCATGCCTGTTGTTTAAAATGGATTAGAGAATGGGTGAAGATCAAGCATGAAAGACTCCTACAATTAAAAGGTTTCGAATTACCTTTCAGTTGGCCTGCATATTTGCTATAAGATAAAGTTAAAGTCAATAGGGAGTTTAATAAACATTATATAAGGAAATCGTTACTGGGAATTTCGCAGAAATATCAAAAAATATTTATACAAAAGATACCAAAATGGACATCAGTAAACAATGCTTTTTATAGAACAGAAAAAAAAATGAAAGAAAGAGAATGGACTGTTGGGTTTTGTAGTCAGAGTGGAAATTTACAGATGTGTGAACATCTGCTAGCTGGCAAACATTTTGCTTGCAGGTGGAATACAAAAACAACACAGAAGATAGTCAAGGACAAAGTAGGCCTGGGAACAAGGATGGCAACTGTAAACATATTAGGTCATCATGTATTGTGAGAACCATTACCCACATGACTATGAGTCACAAGGAGAGGCTGGACTTTGAGGCTGTTTACTAGTGTCCACTCTCTCCTTTCCTAGTAAACTAGTGCTCTCAGCTTGAGGGTAGAGCTGTGTTCTTTTCCTTCTGCTGGTTAGCTGGTTAGCTGTTTGTTTCTTTTTGATTTTTTGTTCCTGCCTACTGATGGATTAATTTCTTTTGTAAATAGCTACTTTGTATTTACTGCAACTAAATAATAAAATGTGCCTCTTAAGAGTAATATTCTGCCTCAAGTCTGGTTCCTGGCAGCTGGAAGCTGCAGGCTGAATTCCTAAGTAGTGGGATCAGCACCAGAGACGAAATGCAGGGAGATTCTGCTCACAGCGGTGGATGGCTTCAGCAATGATTTATTCACTCTGCTCATCTTAAAATAACATGGACTACATATAATGATTAACTGATTTTGGAAACAATGGATGAACTCTTAAATGAAGGTCTAAAATGTAACTGGTTCCTTTACAGACAAATTTTAGAGAGATTTAAAATTGATGAAAAAATTAGACAAATTGAGAAGGAAGAAATGGAATTTAGAAAATTGATGATATATGATGACACACAACATGTTGTTTCAAAACTATATAAGATGTTATTGAAGTTGGAAATTAATTGAGCTAAAAACTTTGGCAAACCTAAATTCTTAGAAAAATGGGAGAAAAATTGGGAAAAGAGATTGAAATATACTTTAAATTATGATATAAAAGAAAACTATTACAAAATGCAATACAGATGTTATCTAACCCTGGAGAAAATATCAAAGATCTATAAAAATAGTAAAAATGAATGTTGGAACTGCTTGGAAGATAGAGGTACATTCATGCATATGTGGTGGGAATGTAAAAGAGTGAAAAAATACTGGACACAAGTACATACGGAAATAGGAACTTTTTCTAGATATTAGGATGAATTTGGACCCCACCACATACTTATTAGGAATGGTAGATGAAGAAAACAAGAAGAAATTTGGTAAAATTATATTTTACATGATATCTGCAGCAAGATCTGTTCTTGTGAAAAAATGGAAAAGTAAAGAAGCACCAACATTAGATGAATGGTTGCTCAAATTACATGATATAATGGATGGATAAATTAAGATGTTTGCTGAGGGAACAAACTAGAAATAGCTATGAAAGAGAGTGGTCCTTGGTCACAAAATACTTC
The DNA here is from genome assembly GCA_026167975.1 of Phrynosoma blainvillii. Lineage (NCBI taxonomy): Eukaryota > Metazoa > Chordata > Lepidosauria > Squamata > Phrynosomatidae > Phrynosoma > Phrynosoma blainvillii. The sequence goes on along the minus strand of JANUYF010000003.1, from coordinate 45,221,390 downwards.
TCACAAAAGTGAGAAGAAAATAGTGTGATAGCTTTAACAGAATAAAAAGGTGAGATTGACAAAAGAATATTTTATGTATTGGATATAATTCTGTCTTAGATGAAGAGATAGAAATGTCCAGAACTTATGTACAGTGTGGAATATGTAAAGAGAAGTGATAAAATTGACAAAAATTAATATATAATATAAATCTAACCGTGATGTGTAGCTTTAGGTAGCAAGGAAAGTAATGAGAAAATCAGCAAGTCAGTTGCATGTAAACAATTGGTATTCATAGTAAAGGAAGTTATTTTATGTTTGTTTTTAAGTTTTTGTGGTTGTAAAGATGTATATACAGCTGTTTGTCTATGGGCCTCTGTAATTCTCTGATATTATCACATTCAAATCACCGCCACCACCGCTGGACAAATACAACCCGGCTACAGCCTGGGTTCCAGACGTGTTTATTTGGCTGTTTATTAAAAATGGGAGCTTGCCGTTTTTGAAAATGAGCACGGCTGGGACCCAGGCTGCAGCCAGGATGTAGTTGCCCAGTGGCAGTGGTGGCAATGTAAATGTGATAATATCAGTGATTAATCCAAAATGCAACTGTATCCCATCGGGGATAAGTCATTTTATTTGTAATGTGACAATCTCCTTATATAACTTGAGGCCTTTGCAGACTGCTAGAAATAGTGCAAATTGAGTCCACTTTAACTGCCCTGGTTCAGTGCTAGGGAATCATGGGAATTGTATTTTTTTCTTGAGCATTCTCTGTCAGAGAACTCTGGTGCCACAATAAACTACAGTTCCCATGATTCCCTAGCACTGAGTCAGGGCAGTTAAAGTGGACTCAATTTGCACTATTTCTGGCAGTCTGCAAAGGACCTTAGAGACAGTTATAGTGCTTTTTTTTTTTAATCTTCCCTTGGGCTTCTGCTGGACTTCTGGATAAAGCAAAGCAGCTTTATTTATATACTGCTTCATACCACGCTATGGGATGTCTAAGCAGTTTACAACTGTAAGCTCATTGCCCCCCAACAGTTGGGTACTCATTTTAGTGACCTCAGAAGGATGCAGGCCTGAGTCTAGCCTGAGACCTGGCTAGTATTGAACTCGCAACCTTGTGGTCTATGAGTGAGTGGCTGCAGTACAGGCATTTAACTACTGCGCCACCAGGATAAGCTTTGTTTTTCTCAGTTTCTGTTTTTATTTTGAGACTGCTTTTCTTACAAAGAAGATTAATTCCAATATATTCTTTGGTGGCTGATTTTTTTAAACTTTGTGGCTGAATAACATCAGGAAGCTCTCTACACCTCAAGCTTGTAGATGGATGTTTTGTATTTTGTTTAAAGAATGTCTTGTCTACATTTCTCTGCATGCTTGATTCTGGATAGGGTTGTGTAGAATTGATCTTAAGATAATTCATATATTAGAACTAAGTTAGGCTAGGCCAATTCTAGAAGGTTGCTTTGTAAAAAGTTTTTCCTAAAGCGAGTGATTCTTCTGATCTTGCAGTTTTCAGTTTTGGAGCTATGTATATTAGATATTTCATCAATTGCCTTAGCATAGTGTATCTGGTCTTTAGCAACCTAATAACATATATTCAAAGCTTTTGATATAAAGCTAGTGGGGCTAGAGGATGTGTTAGGAGATTTTATTGTAGTTCTGTGTTCACTTAATTGTGCCTTATATCTTTGCTTAAAATATTATATTTCATTTCTTATTCATTTCTTTACATGTTAGTCACATTATCATTGATTTCAGTTGTTATGTTCTAACTTTGATTATTAGCATTATTTTAATTAAATATATGTTTATATATTCACTGCTCTTCTGAATAACCACTGGTTATACTGAATTTATATTGTTAATGATTACAATTGTATTAATTAACTGTCTTGTATTTCATTTCATTTTAAATAAATTTCCTTTATATTTTGTGTGATTGTGGCTTTAATGGACACTGTTCATAAGCTCACTAGAGTAAAATAAAATAGTGGTAAAAAGGAACCTGTTTTTCAGTGTTTTGAGCATTGTTTGAGAATTATTGGTCCCAGCTGTAGCTCTGTTCCCACCATCAAAAGATATTTTGTGGGAACATAAGACAGGCTCCTTTCCCTGGAAGTCTGTCAGTAATGAATGACTTTCCAAAAAGAGGTAAGATTGGCTCCATCATTCATGGAGTTTATGTGAGCAGTGAAAACATTTTGCAGTGGAAACATTCACTTTTAGTAGTTTTTAACTGAAGCTTTTAAATATTTTTTTTAAAAAAATCAGGGCTCTGTTTCTGGTTAATGTGGTTATTGCTGAATTGTTGTTTTCTCATGGAAATCACAGAGTTCTTTGTTATGCCCCCAAAGTGACATAAAAGTGTTCTTAATCAATCAATCTGATCAATTAAACAGTATTTGCTAGTGTAATGGGACCACAGGATTACCCTTTATGTTTGACTGCTGTGTTTGCTGATCCACCTACCCTTTCCTAAAGTCAGGGAGGATTTAAATATTTGAATGTGGAGCTGTTATTGAGGAAACTGGCTCATGCACTGTATTTTTCTCTGCTGTACTGGTACTCTCATGAAATAATTCTGAATTTATATTGTTAATGATTACAATTGTATTAAGCATCTGAAGAACAGCATATTCTGTGATCAATAAAAATATATATTTATTCTAAATTGCTGCTGAAGGATTACTTTCAATTTTCTGTTGTCAAACTTAAAGGGTATTTGTATTTTATATTCTATTTTTTTTTAGTTTATGGCTCATGAAAAGGCCATACCTATAGAAATCATAATGTTCCAATTATTATGACACGTTTCCTTCCCACTGTTTCCTCCATCGCTACCCACACTCACTTGCCAATATAAGAAAGCCAATACTGGAACATAGAATCAGCTTCTGATATTTTATTCATTCACTTCAAATACAAGATGACTGTAGAAAGTCTTCCTGTGTGCAAACCCCATGGAAATGTTTCTCTAATTTCTAAACACTATAATAACATATTGCATGTATGCATGTATTTATAAATGTGTCATGTACAAACTCAAGGCTGATTAAATTTTGTACTCATATATGGAAACATACATGTAAAATTTCAGAGGTACCAGTCCTAGGGCTTTTGAAGGCATAAATGCCAAATTTTTCACATGCAAACTATTCAAACCTACTCAATGATGAATATGTTAAGCTTATTGCACTCTGTTTTCGTAACATAATAAGTATGTGATGAGAATGTAATGTAATGTATTTTATCACACGGTATGATCCTCATCGAGTTCCTATTCTGTGCTCTGACAGTCCCTAGCCCGTCCCAGCAGGAGAACTGTAAAAATGCATCCTCAGCCAGCAAGAATGCTTTCAGACCATTTGATATGATGTGTGTGTGATAATCCTACCCGGTCTCAATCTGTCCTCATGTTCTGATTGGCTAAGACAACCTCCTCCCCTCCTGTCCTAGAACGTCCACAAACTCGACTCAACTCTTCCAGTGTTGATGCAAGGAAGGTGCCATAGGTAATTTAAAATTTTTATTTTTATTTTTGTAGATTGAATTCTTCATGTTTACAAGAAAAAACAATGAATGCTCACTACCTAAACCTCTCGGTAGCATTCTTTCCAATGCAGACATAGGGGTTTTCGCAACAATGAGCATGCACCAATGAGGATGGCTGAGGAGCTACTTTAGCGCCAGTACTGGTACAACAGTAAATGCAGTGTGATAATATGTGTTCTCATAACATTACTATTGCGTTATCAATAGTCTAATGTGGTAACACCCGTTCCCATATCATTATGTTCCAGGGAATCGATGGGAATGTTACAAGTAATGGTGCAATAACCTTACCAGTTACACCAGTGATTCCTAAACTTTGGTCTTCCAGTTGTTTTGGACTTCATCTCCCAGCATTCCTGACTGTTGGCCAAGCTGGCTAGGGCTTATGGGAGCTGAAGTCCAAAATACTTGGAGGACCAAAGTTTGGGAATCACTGTTACACTAAAGCATCCACACACAAATACAACCCCCCCCGTAACAATTATTTCCACACTACTTTTTCTAACTTATTTACATGTGTAAGGATGTATATTAAGAGGGTATAGTGTAAAGCAGGAGACATTTGCAAGAACATCTAGACCAGGGGTAGGCAACCTTTCCCCTTTAAGGGCCAAGGGACTTCAGCTCCCAGAAGCCTCAGCCATGTTAGCCAATAGTCCCATGTTGGCCAATAGCTCCTGGGATTCTCGGCCCTTAAAGGGGAAAGGTTGCCTACCCCTGATCTAGACCCTAGATTTTCAATACACTGTAGTAAGATGGGGACCTAGAATAGATATGTATATATGAACTGCCAAAATATCATCATAATAGTACTGCTCAAGTTTACCTTATTCAAAATGCTTGAGACCAGAGGTGTTTTGCATTTCAGATTATTTTGGATTTCAGAATACCTGTATTTGTGAGTATATATATAAATATTTACACCCATCCACCCATAAAATGAAGTATCTTGGAGATTGAACCCAAGTCTAAACATGTCACTAGTTTATGTTTCATGTACACCTTACACACATAGCCTGAAGGTAATTTTATGAAATATTTTAAAATAATTTTGTGTGTGACACACAGTTTGTGTACATTGAACCATAAGAAAGCAAAGGTGTCACCTTCTCAGCCACCCATGGAAAAAAAGGTTTTAACAATATTTCAAATTTTTGAATTCTGGATAAGAGGGACTCAACCTTCATAGGGCTTATTTAGTTTAGATGTATGATTTATGAGTGTATTGGATCTCTATTTGCAAAATAAAAAAAAAATCCCACAAATTTGATGTATTTTGTTTGTTATAAGGCATACATTTCTTGTCCACTGTATGCAGCTGAAGGCATATAAAATGGCTTGATACACCTTTAAGTGATCAAAGTCGCATGGAAATGAATACTGATCTATTACTTCAAAACTTAGAAACAGATTCATCTTTTCAGAGTGCAGCTGTGACTTCCTCCTTATTGTTAAGAAGAGTTGTCACCTGCAGTATCAGTACTATTCTTCTATAGTGTTTATGTGTAGCAGGACCACATGATGAAAATACATGAATATCTAATCTATTATACAACTATTGCATTTACTTGATCTGTATTCTCTGGATCTCCTATAGTAAGAAAAACACATGTTTTGGCCAGTGGGCCACCATAGTAATGCTGACAAACAAATATTTCAGTGATAACAATCTCTGTCCATTATGTAATGTTTTTATTCCTAGTGTTTACCATGTGACTAGCACCACCACCATCTTGTGCTTTGCCATTGGTCAAGGTCAAGAGAGCCCAGGCAACAGAGAAGCAAAAACAGGAAGTGGTGGTGGTGGGGAGCTTCTGCTGTCACCCAGCAACTGCTGTCACCCAGGAAACGGAGGCAGTGGTGGCTGGAAGGTGAGGAGTTTGTGGCACCACTGTTCGTACCACCACCAGCACCTCCCTTTCTCACCTGGCCAGCAGGCCTAAGGTGGCAGGAGAACCTCACCCCTATCAGTGGTCATAGCAGCTGGAAGTCCCAAATGGGTGTCACCCCTCACCTGAGGTGTCACCTAGTATGGTTCTCATTCCCTGCACCCTGCTGGTGACACTCCTGGAGAGGAAAGTTTACATAATTGGTTAAGCAATCTATAGTAATTGCTATAGATTTAATGAAATTACTGAATTCAGCAGCCACCTCATAGTTACCATCCTGTTTAATTGCACAGAATTAAACCATTAAAATAATTTTAATTTGTGATGTATAGGGCTTTTGTATTAACCTGGGGATTGTATCTCCCTGGTTTTGTTAAATCATGTTGTATGCTGTTTTTGCTAACTTGGTGATCTTTGTCTAAAGAGAAATAAAACTGCAGCATTAATAAAATACATAAATGACAATGAGGAGCACAACTCCTCTGAAGTTAAAGGCACATTTTCTTGGCAATACTGGACACAACAGATGATATAGAGATGATTTTCCATCTTCAGCCTAACGCATGGTTTCCTTTGTTTTCCTACATTTATACAGAACATGAAAAAACTTGCCAGATTTCTGTCAATATACACCCTGGAGTGGCAGAGAAAATTACTCCAAGGGATAGAAAGCATTGTGATTTTTTAAACAGATGTAGTATTCCTCCCTTCCCCACCCCAATACCATTGAGTTAGAAAAATGCTGCGATCCTGAGACAAAATGTTGTTACTGGCAAGCAGTGGTATGCAAACACAAGACAGGCAGATGTAGACAAATGCATGATAAGAATTCTCGTAATTAACCAACTTGAAAGTTTGTGTTTCAAACAAACATAGGTAACATTCCTCAGAGTTTGTTGGCTCAGATGGAAATACAAGCTGTAATTAGGCCAAAGCTCTCAAATTACATTTATGGTCATGCCAAGGACAGGAGGGGAAGAGTGTGCAAGATCAAGGTTCTTTTAGGCCTTGTTTGTGTATTCTAAATTATGGTGGCATTTGAACATGGTGGTAAATCTGACCACATTACCACACTACATTATTACAGTGCTGCTATTCCACTATTACTGCTCTGGCTGCCTCTTGTTGCATTCTGAGACTTGTAGTTCAATGAGGCCTAACAGCTCTCTGGCTGAGAATTCTAAATGCCCCTCCTTAAACTGCAAATCCCAGAATGCAATAGGAGGCAGCCAGAGCAGTTAAAGTGGAATAGCAGCACTGTAAGAGTGTAATGCAGTAATCTAGTGAGTTCAATAGAGTTTATTCCAAAACAGTGTACATAAATCTGTGGATTTAAATACAGTTAATTCTGTCCTGGATTATGGTTTTCATAGTTCAAAGAGGCCAATGAGGAGAGCAAATGTTTAAATTAAAACTTGTTAATCCTTATGATATAATATGAAACCACTTAAAATAATTAATATTGTTCATTAAGTTAGCCACCTCTCTTCTGGGATCTGAGCCATTGTCTGAAGACATGAATAATTCTGTCTTTGTTTTTCCCCCCCACATTTTTGACATTTCTCTTCTATATTTGACATGTTTTCTAGTTGTTTCTATAAGCTTCAGGGCTTTTATGTTGGAAAGGCAGGATACACATTTTTTAAATTAATGAAATAAATGAAAAACTTAATGGTAACTTCTCTGCTGCTGCATATCTTTGTATTCTAAACAGGTTGGAAACATACTGAAGTGGTTGCATTCAATTATTTCTGAACATTATTGATGGACTAACAATATTGCATTATGAAAGTCTATTAGTGAGTAAGTGGAAATAAATGAGCTAGTCCATTGTGGGGTAAGTGATAAATCCAGTGTGAAGTGACAGATCTGACACAGCACAAAAAATTATAGATGCCTTCATGAGGATAATGTAATGCAGTTAGGCCAATGTGAGTTCAGATGACTGTGGTGGTATAGTATGGACAATACAGTCAAGTTCTTACTCAAAGGGTAAATTTCAAGAGCTTCCTTCTCTTACATATGTGAGAGTTTGGAAGCGTCCATGCTGTGAACACACCAGAAATGTAAGTGTAGCCCTTTGGCCCTTCATTTGGATCAAAATTTGCTAAGTGTTGGATTAAAATTTGTACAATGCAAATTTTACAAATCCCCCCCCAATGATTTGGGCATAACAACAGAGAATCTAACTGTATTATCTACCCATCTGTCCATTTGTCTGTCTATCTGCTTGCATGCCTATCTAACTATCTTCCTGTTTATACACACATGTACACACAGAGATGGATAGCTTAACTCAGTAAACTGACACACAGCAAGCAACAAGACAAAACACACTAAACACTATCATGCCCAGTCTCAGAGTATAGACAATATGCTACAGCTAGGTAAGCAGCCAAAATGTGTAACTACACCCTGTAAGGAGCAAACAGATACATATGGATCATAATTTTTGGCAGGCAGTGGTACGCAAACACAAGACAGACAGATGTAAGCAAACACATTATAAGAATTCTGATAATTAACTATTTCATATAGTCATAATTTGTATTGTTGTTAATAAATATTTATTGTTAAGATTTAAAGTGCAATTATATTTGCAATATTCAATTATAGTTGGCTACACAGAATGTAGAAACATATGCATGTGAACTTTTGTTGTTTTTCTCAAATAAAACTCATTCTTGTGCACAATTTCCTATAATATGCATATTTTTCTCTGTACTCTGAGACTGGGCAGGTTTTAATGTGGTGTTTGTAGAAAATTTTGGACAAATTTATCCTATATATGTAATCATGACTAAGAGATAATGTTAGCTCTATCCTCTAAAATGGCATTGTGATGCTGGATACCGTTCTGTCACTGAGGCCAGTCTGGTACGCTACTGTACATCAAATGGAGGGGAGTACATATTGTCCATTCTCCCAGAGTGAAAATTGACTTAGATTCAGAGATTCAGAATCTCTGGTGTGGACTTCAAAACACAGACATCATACTATAATATCTATTTAAAACAGTGGCCTAAATCCTGTTTGTTAGTTCCACCTACAGTAGACCCATTGAATCAATTGTTGAATGGTGAGTCAACATGTATGTAAATCCACTAATTCAATGGAATTACTCTAGCTGAGACTAAGAATAGGATTTAGACTGTTTAATGATAAATTTAGTGCACATTTATAATATTTTGATGTCCATCTCTTACCACTTCAGAATTTGAATGTTTTTATTGTTTTATTTCAAGGAGTAAGCCATCCTATGAAATGATTTTCTTTCTGATTTCAAAATCCATCAAATGAAATACAAGAACTAGTTAGTAGATCTATTGCATTTAAGACATCAAGTCTACTTTTGTCCATGATGATTTGAAGTTCATCAGAAATTTCTCAAAAAGTTGCAGTTACTTTATAAGCCAGGGAATGTAAGACGCATTTGCAGGTTTTTCTGACTTTTAAGGTAGAACTGGACATTTCCCCAAGAGTCCACAAAAAACACACTATAGATTTTTAAAGGCCCTAAAGTATTCATGGCTGAACATAGAACTCCTTTTAAAGATTTATCTTTAAGTTGTAACTTACCTGGGCAGCAGTTTCTGTCTTTAGATCCTCATCTGGGTCTACACCAACCCTATGAAACACACACAAAAGTAAGGGAGCAAATGGTGAATGAATTGTAGTTGGACATATAAAACAACTATTTCTCTATAAGACATCACATTTAATAGTATGAAATGATAAAACTATTAGAATATTAAGTTGCAACATTTACAGGATGCCATCCTAGTCATCTGTTTAAGAGGGAGTTTCCTACATAAATATCTGTCAAAATGAGAACTGAATAAAATAAAGCCACCATCTGGTACAGCCTTTGATATTTTTTTGCATGTAGTATTGTTAGTTTGGTTTATAGAGTAAATGAAGGACTTTGGTAATGTGAATGCATTTGCCATAGTAACATACTTGAATCTTCAGAAGTCTTCAGCAGTCTTTACTGAAATATGTGCTATGATATTTTGATGCCTGAGGCAAAGACCCAAAAAGGCTTCTCCCATAGTGGTAAACCTGTGATAAGAAGTGAAATGATTGCTGCTATTTAATAGTAGCCACTAACGTGTCATGTGAGGTGGGATACCTCTATCTATCTTAATTAGATTACTATTGCAGCTATAACCATTGTGGCCACTGTTTAGAGAAAGAAGATGTTTGGGTAGGACATATGGCATTAGTGGAGATGGACAATTCCATTTGATAAGGCTTTGGATGAAAAGTACCATATATATACAATGTTCCCTGTTTGACATACTGTCAAAAAAGAGTATGCATCATTGTGACACAGTGCTTCAGAATCTTTATCAGGGGAGGCACATGAGGTACCCTGGAAATATCCTTTCACTGTAGTAACTTCTATGTCACAGATTAGAAGAACATCCCACCTTCTGAAGAACTGAAACTTTAGTTGCAGAGGACAAAGCTGCTTAACTATGGATGGGAAGGATTCTGGTAGACCCTCATACATTCAAAATATGCATGAAAAGGGCAGCTGGCTTGCAAAGATGATCATGGTTTTGAATGGCCAGGACAATTTGTGGGTTGGAGGTATGATGTTAGCACAGTGCATGAGGGGCATTTTAAAAGCATGCCACATGCAGAAGGCTTAATAAGGCAAAGACCCTTGATTATAGAATGCATGAGCCACCAGATCATTCTTTCTCTATCACATAAGCATCACAGAACTGCTATTTAAACAAGTGTCAGGAGGAGATGCAAGAACCGTTTGCCCTGTGTTACTGTAGACAATAGCTTTTCAGTACATTTCAGATTCTGCTGTGTTCCTGTATCAAGGGAAGGCCTCAGACATTTTGTTACCCAGGATGATCACACTGATCCATCTCAGACAATGTGCACAGTACTCAAAGGCAGCAAAGATACTTTGGCACATTAGGAAGAAAACTACATGAGCACCCCTCTAGTCCAGTACTAGAATCTTCTTGGTGATTTACACTGGTGTAACTGGGGGTTATGCCAGCATTTGTATTCTTTTTGAACATTGCACACAGAGATATCAAGAGCTTCCTTGCACAGTGCTTTCTCCCTGGTTATGCAACGGCAGCCGTACAATACCTGAGTGCAGCTCTGCCCCTGATCCATAGGGCCACTGATTAACTATACCCAGCTGCTACTGAAGAACTGTTAAAAAATGGAACAACCTTTGCTTTATACTCTGCCAAGGTTCAATAGGATCAAATCCCAAATGTTTGGAAGATTGGATGTCCCCTGGTGTCTAACAAACTGCATTTTTCCAGCCAGGTCATATGAGCTAATGTACTGTGTACTGATGCATGGGAAACATTTCTTCCACCAGATGTTTCATTAAAACTGTTTTGTAATCTACTTAGAATTTTTAATCCTCTATGCATTTTTAGGTCAATTATAAAAAAATCACAATGGCTTTATTATTATTTTTATTTAGATACTTTGGTAACAATTGTTTAATTCACTGTAAATATTAATGTTTAGTACATTTATAATGACTTCATTTATACTGATTCTTTCATGGGCTATAAAAGCAATCAAACTTCACATGCACGTTAATACGACAATTAAAATGTTACAATTGGAAGTCTGACAAAATAATGAAATGCAAAAATCATAGAGTTGGAAGAGACCCCAGGGCCATGCAGTCCACCCACCTACCATACAGGAATACACAATCAAAGCACTCCTGGCAGATGGCCATCCAGCCTCTGTAAAATCAGTGCCAGACATATTTATACTTTAAACACCTGTCTAGAAAGAAAGTCTTAACAGCTCACTCAAATAGAATATGTTCTCAAACTTGGAAAATCTTCAGACTTCTGCTGAAAAACAACAACCAATAATCAAAAGACACTCTAGTAAAAGGGAAAACTGGCACTTCAATGAATAAGAAGGATTTGGGATATGCGTGTGTGGACTATAGCAAATAATTCCTTGTGCATGAGGTTTTTGTGCATTGGAGCAGTTTGTGGGTAGTGAATGATCTGAAAATTGCCTAGAAAATATGGGCGGGGTTATAAAACTATAGTAAATCCTTTCATTTATGGGTACTTTTCATTACATGTAAGATGGATACAGTCCATCCAAGTACTAACCAGGGCTGGCCTTGCTTAAGTTCCTTGACCAGATGTGATCTCGTGCCCTTAGGGTATTTAGATCCAATTCTTTTTCCTTGCAGGATCTACCATGAACTTGGTTTTCATGTAACCAATGGTTCTGCTTTGTTTTGTTTTTTATTCTGCTTTTCCTCACACAATTCTTTCTTTTTAAAAATCAACACAAATTAAAGCAAATGGGGGAGGAGTTAAACAGGCTTTGAGGAATGGCCAGGGGATTGTAAACTTTTGAAGCTCCACTGGCTTCTTCATCAGGCAAGATGTTAAAAACCATACAGGGAAAAAAAGGAAGATATTAGTTTTGAAGATGCTTTTTCCAGTAGTCCAAGGCCAATCTCATTGAAATCAAATCAAATCTTGTAAAAATGTCTATATATGCAGCTGTCAGTCAGTTACTCATGGAAAGTCCACAAGCAGAGCATGATGTTCAGAAATTTTTTGGTGCATTACAACCAGCAGCTGTACCTTTTCCAGGAATGAACAAAATTGAACAAGGAAAGGTAGACAAAATGCTCTGAGCAGTTTATGGAGGTTATCATATGACTCTGTTATATCACAGCTGCACTGTGTTAGTCACATCTTTCATTGAACCTTATCATACAGTGTTATGGCTCTCCCAGTGCTTTACTGCTATGGGGATAATTTGGAAATAGATTCTTCTACTTGAAGCAATTTTCTAATGATCCCCTATCTCTCTTGGGTATAGTAACTACTTTGGGTGTGAATATCTCCTTATGCTTCATTGTGGCATTGGAACCATAGTAGATGTAGTGTGGGTGAGGTTTCATCGTTTCTCCCTTAGGAATTCTGTGGGGATCTTCAGCAGGGAAACCTTAGACTACTTCTGATGGTTGGCTGGGAGGACACTGGGATTCTTTCTACATTATCTGGCATTTTAAAAATATTTTAAAACTTTTTTTAAAAAATAAGAGAAGTAGTGCAATAGCACAGTTCTGATGTAACCCTATATAATATTTATGCCCAAAGAAACCATGGGCTTCAGGAAAAGTTTAAAGAGTAAATATATAAAAGTTTAAAGAGTAATATATAAAAGTTTAAATAATAATATACAAAAGCAGAACTGGGCAAATATTGGTTGGTCAGAAAAAGGATAGAAAAAATGGTGGAAGTGATGTGGTGTATGTTAATTTTGCCAAACTGAGAGGGGAATGGGCTTCATAATAGCATCATTACCTAAATGTACAGTTGCATAATTGCACAATTATGGCTTCCCTTTAAACAACAACAACAATCATGGAGTAGAAGGCAAAGCAAACAAAGTGGTGTAAATGTGTTGTCATATTTCAGGTACATGAAAGCAAAGACAGGAACTAATATCATTGACATGCAAATGCAATGATAGTCCTAAAGAGAGCAGTGCCATTCTGCTACCTTTACAAGTACAGGAGAAGCAGTTTTTAAAAAGAACTACCCGACTCAAGCAACTGGTAAAATAAGCACCTATTTTTCCAAAGCCTCACTTTCTTCCTGCTGCCACCACTGTGTTGGCATACTATACCAACAGGATTCTGGCCAACAAGTGTAACAGCACCATCCCACCTGACCAGCCCAACAACTTTTCCACAGAGGTTTATTGCTTCTGCTATGATGATATCCAACATGACATCCTCCCTTCCTCATAGTTCCTGATAAAGGATTGAAATTAAGAAGTAGTACTTTGATTTTGGACAAGAAATAGTCTGGCAACCAATGGCTCTTTTGCAATATTTGTATTATATGCACCCACAGAAACACATTACTTCTATCACAGTCCTATCATTTTAAAATACATATTCCCAGGGCATCAATATTTCCACTTTTTAACTGCAGAAACTAAATTCACATACTGATACATTAACAAAGCATAGTGGTTGAAGTTCCTCGGGCACTGTAATTCATCTTTTCAGTTACTAAGGAAGTTCCAGAAAGTACTTATTCAATTGATTGGTTTACATCCTGTGTCAGCTTAGATGATCATTTGAAATGTATAATGAATGTGGACAGTTCCACCATGAAGAAGTATCTGCTATTACACTTGCAGTTATTACAGTGGGGTCTAAAGATGGAAAGCATTTCGCCCTTACATTGCATGTACACCCTGAGGTGCTGCTTTTATGCAACAAATCTTCAAAAACAGCAAATTTCTATCTATCATGCTTGCCAAGAGAAGCTTTAAAAAGTAATCATCGTGTATCCTAAGGGCTTAGAAGCAAAAAAACACATCTAAGGAAGGATACATTTGAAATGTTTTGAAGAGCTGAATCTAGATTTTAGAGCAAGCAATAGCTAAGTGATTATGAGGTGGTCACAAGTTCACATAGCTTTCTGTGGACTATTTCATGAGATCACTAGAGACTTATGTGGTCATTGGGTCTGGGGGTTAGTGTTGTGAGCTGTTTTGAAGTGTCTATATTATGAACACAGTTTCCAAGACAAAGATTTTCAGCAGTGGCATTCTACCCCACCATCTCTCTGGTTCCCCTGAACTTTTGTTTTATGATATAGTATAGGCCAGGGGTAGGCAACCTAAGGCCCAGGGGCTGGATGCGGCCCCCCGAGGCCTTTGGACCGCCCCCAGGCTGGTCCTGCCGCCACCGCCGCCCACCATGATGATATTGATTATTGTTGTTATTACTTGTTCTTGGGGTTTTCTTGGCAAAATCTCCACAGGGGTTTTGCCATGGCTTTTCTGGGGCTGAGAGAGTGTGCATGCATATTTTTAAAATGTTTTTTTTAAATATTTTTATTTATTTATTTATTTATTTTTGGTGCTTCGGCCCCCCAATTGTCTGAGGGACAGCAACCTGGCCCCTGGCTCAAAAAGGTTGCCTACCCCTGGTATAGGCTATGTATAGATTATCCCAGAGGCAAAGAACAAGCGAGCACCCTCTCTCTTTTTATGTACAACAGCCAGCCGCCCTAGCAATTAAATCTATCTTCAACAATTGGGTTACCATATTTTGAAAAGCAAAAAAGGGGACACATTTACTGCTTGTTCAACTTCAAACCAATGATTGCAAGGAGGACTCTCACTTTAAATACCCCTACTGTATACACTATGATTAAGACTGCTGCCACACTGCAGAATAAATGCAGCTCAACACCACTTTAACTGTCATGGCTCCATGCATTGGATCCTAGGATTTGTAGTTTGTTGTGGCACCAGTGCTGTCTGACAGAGAAGACTAAATATCTCACAAAACCACAAATCCCAGAATTCCATAGCACTGAGCCATTAATTTTTCAGCATAGATGCAGACATGGAAAATCCCATGATAGGTTTGTCTTAAGGTTGCTATAAATTGGAAGCAACTTGAAGGCACACAAAAACTGTTGTTACTAGAAATATTCTTAACCGTCATTGTATTTAAATTTTAACTGAGTAGCAATATTTAATAATGCCAACAATTGATCTTGTTACCTCAGCTATGGCCCAATCTAACATGGGATTAGAGGCCCATCCCTCATGCCTGCTTATCCACTATTCCAGCACTTCAGTTCTCATACTGTAAGGCAGGACAGCAATAAGGGACCCAAAAGAAGAGTTATGGGTGGCAAAATGGCAAAAGATACAATGGACAGAGAGCCTTGAGAAGGTGGAAAAGAGGTGGGGAGTTAAACACCTGATTATTCCAGAGGAGATAGAAGAAGCCCATGACCACGCTATACCATACAGCAGCTCCTTCCTCGACAAAGCCACTGTTGCTGCCTTTTTCCCTCCTGCCTCTCTCTGAGAATCCTATTAGCACAGAGTGATAACATTAAATTCACAACCAAGAATCTTGACCATCCCTAGTGATGAGATACTCTCTATATGGCACTTGTTTTGTCCCATAGATTTACAATAATTAGACTTACAAAGGGACACTGTAAAAAAAGACTTTTTAAAAAGCCCTGACAGAGGTTTTAGCTCTGAAAAGGAGGACATGTCAGGGAAAAGGAGGGCATATGGTAATAAAAAAACAGTGGGGCTATAACATCATTCTCTACCTTATCAGGGGAGGATGCAGAAACAGTCTCTTAACATCTGCCTCCACCACCTTGCTGTCCAATCTATCCAAGGCAACCAGTTTACTCTGTCTAATAGAACTGTTAGCCCTCAGATTATGGGTTAAGGGTATTCTCTTAATGTATGCTTTTGTAAATGAAAGTGGCAAAGGCAAGAGTGTCATATGAGTAACTTCTACTTCTAATAGTTCTTTCATGACATTGGAAACTTCAAAAGATAAGCCAATTAGGATACTTTCCTATTCATCTTTCTCTATTCTTGGTGGGACAAGTCCAACCAAGCCTTTCTCTATGTTCTGTAAGCTTCTTCCAAGAAAAATTCTCTGGGAAGCTTTGGACTAACTTTCATGTGGAGTCCCTCCCACCCTCACTCCAAAAAAACCTGAACCTTATGTCCAAACTTTACTTCAAAGTCTCTCTTGATAAACTGTATCAGACTATCCTTTGATATGCTAATGTTGGAGGCAGCCTCCAGCCAAGGAACCTCATGAGTCTAAGAATCCATTGTTCCACATATCTGCATCCCTTTGATCCAGAGTGTTCAAACACAAAAGGTTTTCCATAAAGGTGGAGCCTTCAGTTGTCTGGAGCAAGGGTGACAGAATATACAGATGGTCTTCCAGATTTTTATTTCATGAAGTAACCTTTAATGATGAGGCTGTCAGTCTGACAGCTTTGAAGCTGGTTGCTAGCTTTCTATTGCTTCTAGATATTTATCTAAGTTGGGGCTCGAATATTATTTTTGCATGTAACATGTAATCTTTGTCTCTGGGAATGAGGAGGGAAGGGTGGTTTGGATACTAAGTGTGAGATACCTCATTGTTACAGTCAGACCACTAATTGTGGGGCTCAGGTGGCTTCCTGGCTTTTGGAGGAAATTTGGGCATTGAAATAGGGCAAAAGAAAGCTAGAGTGTAAGTGGAATAAAATTCACCATGAGGCTGACCAGACATGCATAAGAGCACATACATATGCTTACTGAAATTCACTGGGTCATCAAACAAGGCTCAAGGCTCAAATTTTTGAGACCTGAGGGCAAACAATGTGGACCACAGAGGTCTATCCACTTCTCAAAATACCTCTTTTTTGGTGTATATTAGGGAAAATTGGCAACTGGCATTGGGTAAAATGACAATGTTGTTTCTTAAAATTTAGCTTCTCGTAAGGCTTTTCATAGGACTTAAAAAAAAGAGGTATTTTCAGAGTTGAGGAGGGTTTGGGGAGGCATTTTCACATGTGTATTTTAGGGCTTTTTGAAATAGTTTTCTGGTGAAAATTGCCCTCAATATAAATAAGAGTTGAGGAACTTCAAGGACTACAAAGTGGGTTTTAGGGCTGCTTGTGTCCTGAAGGCCACACTTTCCACTTTCTTGGCCAACAAAATGCTTCTGCCCATCTGGATCTCAGGCTCATCCCAGATTTTTTGAGCTACATGGAACGCTGAGGAAAGGTTGCCTAGGGGGAGGTGCACACCCTCATGAAGGAGTCAATGATGCCCCTAGCCCTGAAAAAGCTCTCCCTAGATCAGAAAATTTATACTACTACTGTTGGTCATTGCCAATGCCTTTTTGGATCAAGGCATCTGGCAAAGTACTGGCTATATTTGAGGATACCAATTATCTCCAAAGTAATATATGCAATCAGCTACAGTAATGCCCCTCTGCTTGGTACATACAGTACAAATCTTCAAAAAAAAAAAAAAAAGAAGAAAAGACTGAATGGACACCCCCAGTTTAAGTGGGAACAGTTCTGAAAAAGAAAACATTGAGACCTTAGTTACAAGAAAATAGTCTTTCAACAGGAATACTGTTTGCACTGATGTGAATCCTATTGAAGATGGTAGTTAATATTTCAATATAGAATTGTCAACTGATAAGAAAAATAAAAATGATAGGGAAGAATGATTATCTCCTGCTTGCTTATCAAGGTGGTAATGTTGTGGAATGTTGGAGGAGCAGGTTTTGTATGTGTGGATAAATCTATTCAGCAGAGTAACTTGTAGCAGAGAAGACACCACCACGCAGGGCAAAATCCAAGCTTCTAGCAGAATGCTTTATTATAGAAAAGCATATGCAAAATAAAAACTATAAAGTCCAATAAAACATCACTTTAGCCAGACGTGGCTAACAGGAACAAAACTATAAATCCTTAATGCTACATTGTGAAAAATTAGTCAAGCTACAGCTTCAGCAAAAATAAAGACACTTTATTCATACTTTAGAAAGTTCAAGAACAGACTGACTTCTATGCCTGAAACACAATTTCCCAGCCCAATCTTTCTCCACCTCTTGGGTGTTAACCTTAGGTTAATTGGTTGATCTGTACATGACGTATGTTAACCAAACCCCTTGTTGTTCATCTTTTACCATGTGTTCTACTTTCCCATAACAACTTTTATTATTGAATTCACTGTATAAACAAGAACACTTTCCCATCTATTCCAACTTGTGGTTTTCACTTGTTGTGTCTCTTCGAACACCTGGACTGAGTTGTTGTGTTAGGCCTAGAAGCATTTTCTCATCATGGAAAAATACAGACACACACATCTTTACATTTCAACATTGACTATATATCCCATCAATATCCTGACAGTATCAAAGCCATATGAATAGTGGCATAGAAAGGTTGAAAAGCCTATTTTAAACCCTATCTATCTATCTATCTATATCCAATCTGTCTACTTTTCTCCCAGCACTAGATTCAAGGAGCTTTGCAATAAAATAAAATGAAGTTCAGCTACAAAACTAGTAATACAAAAGTTAAAAAGATCAAACAATTCTGTTTTAAACCACAATTTAAAAACAATTTAAAAAACATTTAAAAGATAAAGATACAGAAACAACACATCCCCTTTAAAGCCCTATCTGCTGCAAGAAGTTAAAAACCAAAGGCCTATCTAACAAAAGTGTCCTTGTCTGCTAGTGTGAAGACAATAGGAAGGGGGCCAATTAAATCTCCTGTTCCACAGTTTGGGAAGAGCCACTGAGAAGACTGTCTCCTTTGTTCTCACCAAAAGTGCTTGTAATAGTGGCAGGACCAAGAGAAAGCCCTCTCCCACAGATCTTAAGATTGAAGCAAGCTCATATAGGCCAATAGAGTTTTCAGATAGTCTGAAGCCAAGCCATATAAAGCTTTACAGGTCATAACCAGCACTTTGAATTCTGCCCAGAAATGGACTGGTAGCCAATGGAGTTGTTTTAACAAGGGAGCAATATGTTTCCTATAAACAGCCCCAGTCAGAGGCCTGGCTGCAGCATTTTGACCTGGTGAGGTTTAAGAACAGTTTCCAAAGCCACTCCCATGAGAGTGTATTGTAGTAATCCAAACAGGATGCAATCAAAAGATGTGTCATCATAACCGGATCTGTCATTCAAGGAATGGGCACAGTTGCTACATTGGTTTTAACTGTGCAAACACTCCTTGCCACTGCAAAAACCAAGGCATCCAGGTTCATATCTGAGTCTAGGAGTATGCCCAAGCTGCAACCCTAAGTGGAAGTGTAAACCTTTCTGGCAAAGGTTGAATTCTCATTTCCTGCTTTGCCTTTCAAATGACCAGGAGCACCTTTGTCTTGTTAGGATTAAGTTAAATTTATTTGCCTTCATCCAGTCCACTACTAACAGCAAACATTGTTTGCAGATGGAATCCCTATAGACCATTGCCACTCTGCCTCCTCACTCACCTAGCTTTACCTGCAGCTGTACAAAGAACCCAGGCAGACAAAGCTGGGAGAGGTTAATCCTGCCAGCTTCATCTAGCCAGGTCTCTATAATGTAAGCCAGGTTAGCAAACTCATCCAAGATAAGATCCTGGATCAAGGATGTTTTTCCATTTAAAGTGTCACCTGATGCTGGGGGGCGGGTGGGACTTCCAGGAGGTGGGACCTCTCCCAGTTTTCCAGGGTGGGAGGGATGGAGAAATGGAGTGCTCCTTTCCTTCACCCCTTCCACCCTAGAAAAGCTTCCCTCTGGCATTTCCAGGACTGGAGGGGTAGACAAACAGAGCACAACTTCTCCCTCACTCTTCCTGGCCTCTGCCATGACAGGGGCAATGGCACATGTGCCCTCAGAGAGGGTTTTGTGTGTCCACTCTGGCACATGTGCTACAGGTTTGCCACTAAGGGCCTAAACTATCCAGACTACTTACCGTGGCAGACAGTTTGGGGGTAACCAATATTCCATGGCTCTCCTCTCCTCTGTGGTAATAGCACTATCTCTGCATTCCATATCTCCCTCTACACATTAATGTTGGAATGGCTGCCCCCTAGGCTGCTTCCACTCCTGTGCTCTCCAAATTGCACATTTACTTTCTTTTCCCTACAAGGTAGGTTGTTTAAAAAATAAAAAAGCAACTTCCTCCCCTACTCCAAATGAGGAAAACTAGCCCTTCCCCTCGCTACACTCCTAAAGCAGCTCCCTCTCTGGTGGTAATTCCACTAGTAGTAACCCTGCCACCCCAATTAAGCAGCTTAATTTACCCCCCCCCCCCCAATCAGGAAAGGGGCAAGCATTTGGCTGGTTAGCCATTAACTGATTCAGTACCTGGAGCCTGGTCTTTCAGGCAGTGGAGAGCTAGGAAGTCTACAAAAGAGAAAGGCAACCACTGACAGCAACAAGCAGGCTGGAAGTGGAAGCAGCTGGCAGAAAGGTATCTCCTCTCTTATCTAAGATGTGATGGTGGTAATGTTCCTTCTCCCCTTGACTATAAATTAGGACAGATTTTTTTTCCAAAGTTTAATCAATAAAATACCTGCAGATGGTCCATGGTAATTTTGAAGAACAGCAAAGAATATATATACTTGGTTCTGAACTAACTTGTTTTATAAATGGAGGAGACTGAAGCCATTTCACTGAACCCAGATTATCAAACAGGACCTGGTGTTGGGTTGCGATTTTCATAACATACTACTTTTGTTGGTCTATTAATTTCTCTTTCAATATTTTCCAGTTAAATAGGCCCATCTCTAAACTTTGGCCTAGGGTCTATAATTTTCATAATATACTCAGGATTTTGATGATGATGATGATGCTAATGATGAAGAATGTTTTTAAATTATGAATTAAGCATTAAGTGGTCCACTAACATCCCTTGCAATTTTCAAGTGATCAGTAAGAACAAAATGAAAGTTGAGTAGGGCTGATAACATAATTCTCTACCACAAAACTGGGACAAAATGTAGGACATTCCAGAAAAAATGGAGGACACAACCAGCTAAAATCCAAAAACATTAATATAATGGAGGAGCTTTTTACATTCTTTCTGGACAGAAGGTTGAAATGTAGGACATGCCCTAAAAAAGTAGGGTATGGCCTCTTTCCCAAACAAATGCCCAAGGCAGACAGGTGGGTGGGCAAGGCCTTCTCGGGGCACCTGCCATCCTGGTTCTCTTGCCTTCCTTGGCTTGGCCCCAGGGAGGGTTGGGGGCTCAGGCTTGGAAAGGAGGGTGCCTGAGCCCAGACATGGCTCACCTGTGGTGGGTGAGAATTGCTGGCTTTTGTGGGTCTCTGCTATCTGCCAAGGGCTTCAGAGCATTGGGTAGGCAAGTGGGAGGTGCACTGTGGTCAGAGGGGCTCAATCAGGCCAGCAGCACTCCCATGGAGGAAGAGGAGGAAGGAGAAGAAGAGGAGGATAGAGAGGAAGGAGGCACTGAGTGGAGCCCAGCCAACTGCCAGTGGCAGAAAGGGCAGGGTGGGTGGGTGCTGTCAGAAGATGTAGTTCTCCTCTGGCTCTTCCTCTGCCTTCCTTGGCTGAGTAAGGATTTGAATCCAGCGAGCACTCAAACCACAATGCCATGCCAGTTGGGGTCCAACTCCCAGAAGCCCCAGAGCTCAACCCAGACCCTGCTTTAGGTATTCTGGCATCCCCTGGGTCCTAGAGTTCACCTTGTTTTCCCCATTGGTGGAAAGCTGCAACTCCTCACTGGGAACTGGGACAGGCAGCTTGAACTGGATGGGACATTTTAACAATGGGTGAAACTATGATTATCCCATCCAAAATCAGGAAATGGCAACTCTAACCTAGAGTAATACATTCCTGCTCTAAACCACATTACCAGCTGTCATGGAGTGCCCTGGGTCTGATTTTGTGGCAGAGGCAGACTCTGAGCCTGAGGAGGAGACAGATCTGGGATTACCTGGAGGCTCTGTAATCTCAAAAGAGATGCAGGACGCTACAGAAGAAGAAACAGACTCTATGCTGCCGGTACTAAGACCTGTGGAGTGAAGACAAACCAAGGAATCCTTGAGGCCTTCTTCTAGGCTAGAAGCCAAAAGGAGAGCTAATCATGATCAGCTGAGGCATGCTGAGGCTTTTAAAAAGGTTCCAGATGATATGATTCCCTGCAGCTGACAATCAGTCTTGTAGCCTCCCTAGCTGCTGTATATCCTGTTCTCTGTATCAGCCTCCTGTTTTCTGATCTCTGGAACTGCCTTGTGACTATGCTTCTGCTTCTCCCTTTGCTGTTAAGTACTGGACTCTTGTGTGACATTTGGAATGGACTTTTGACTACTCCTTCACTTACTTCTCTGCGGTGCTGTCCTCTGACAAGGTAAACAGGACACCAGCCATGTCTAAAGGCTCAGGAGATGAGAAGATGGTACTTCTAAATGGTTCTTCTTAGTTCTGTGATATAGTATTTAAGTAGACCTTAGCACAGTTCATCACACTTATCACTTTGTAGGAATGAGTAGAATTGAGAAAATAATTGATTTTACTTACTCTTTGTCAGAACCTGGCATCAGGTTCTGTCAGAATAGTGTTGGGGATGATGGATAATGAGAAGGGATGGTGGCATAGTGTTAGAAGGTCTGGGAGGATGGGATCTATGCAGCTGCTAGGGTGTTTTGATAAAGGGTTCTTTGGAATGTTGAGAACTGGAAGGGAGGATGGTACTCCTTGAAGCTGTTGGTGGGGGATGAGCAAAGGTGGGGGCGATTGAATTGGGGAAACAAAACTGTGGGAATTGTAGGTGGAGATGGGTTTGCGCGCCAAGAGACTGGTGGGTGGAGTGAAGATTTCGGTAGGTTTAATTAGGTGCTGTAATGTTGGGGGGGGGGCAGTTCTGGCTTAAACACAGTGCTGTGAAATGCTGATTTTGTGTGTTCAATCAACTCCTAATTACTGCAATTGGCTGGTTTACTGATTCCACAGAGTTCAGATTTTGCTGAACCTGACAGTAAGCCAGGGTTAAACGAAGAGGTCACCACGGCAACTATGCAAAAGCAGTCCGAGGGGGGAGAGGGAGGTGGAAAAGCGATGGAGGAAGCCCTCCCGGTCTATCCCCCAGAATATGAGGACTTAAAAGAGGTGTTTGAGGAGAAAGAGAGTGACCAATTGCCACCTCATAGAGAGACTGACTATGCAATTGAACTGGTGTCTGGGGCAGTGTCCCCCAAGCCAAATTGTATTCTATGACTCCACTGGAAATGAAAACTTTAAAAGCGTTCATAGAAAAAAACCTGGCAAGGGGATTTATTAGACCTTCCACCTCCACGTTTGCAGAGCTGGTGTTTTTCAGGGAGAAGAAAGATGGCTCCCTGTGATTGGTGACTGATTACAAAAACCTCAATACTTTTAGTATCACCAACAAGTACCCCTTGCCATTAATGAAAGATATGCTGGGCAGATTGGCCACTGGCAAAATATTCACCAAGCTGGATCTGAGGGATGCCTACTTCCGAGTATGCATCCATGAAGGGGATGAATATAAAACTGCTTTTAATTGCCCTTTGGGGGCTTTTGAATATAGGGTTCTTCCCTTTGGACTTTCGGGGGGGGGGGGGTCGGCTGTTTCATGCGTTTGGTTAATGAGGTTCTGAACGACCTGCTATTTGAGGGGGTCCTTGTGTACTTGGATGATGTTTTGATATATTCTGACAATTTGGAATTACATGTTAAATTAGTGTGGGAGGTATTGAAAAGGCTACTAGACCATCAATTGTATGTTAAACTGTCCAAATGCCACTTCCACACTAAAGAATTAGACTTTTTGGGATACAGAGTTTCTGTACGCGGCATTGAAATGGACCCTGCTAAAGTACAAACAGTGATGGAGTGGCCTCCACCACAAACCAGACGGCAAGTACAAAAATTCCTGGGCTTTGCCAACTTTTACAGACAATTTATTCCCAACTTTGCTCAGATAGCTTTGCCAATTACTAACTTACTGAGAACTGTATCTGTGGGCACACAGAGGGGAAACAAAAGAATAAAAGGGGGACTGAGGGAAAAGCCCAACCCGTCAGCCAAAATATCTTGGACCCCTCAGTGTCAAGAAGCTTTTGATAAGCTGAAACAGTTGTTCAGCTCAGAACCCATCTTAAAATATCCTGATCCAGAAGTTCCTTTTATTGTACAAGTAGACGCTTCAGACTTTGCAGTGGGCACTGTGTTTTGCAAAGGTATGGGGAGGGTGTTCTCCTCCCGTGCGCCTACCTTTCTAGAAAGTTCCAGCAGGGGTTAGGGTTAGGGTTGCAACCGATTTGGGAAAAAGAAGCATTTGCTATAAAATGGGCCCTACAAAATTGGAGACAATATTTAGAAGGAGCCTCTTATCCATTTGAGGTTTGGACAGACCACCTCAATTTAGAGGCTTTGCAGGCCCCTTGCAAGTTAACCCCCCAAAAACGCAGTTGGGCTAAAGACTTCTACAAATATAATTTTACTCTCAAATTCATTCCTGGAAAAGACAATGGGTTAGCTGATGCATTGTCACGACTGCCTCAACACATGGGCAGGGAAATTTTCGCCAACCCAGCTGGGACTGGCAGTAACCACGAGAAGCCAAACCAAACAACAATTTAAGGGCACAGACAGTGTTTTAGACTCCCTGCATGAAAAGAATAAACAACAGTCTGCATCAGATCAGTGACTGGCAGAACACAAGCATGAAATGGTAGAAGGGGAATCTGGACTATGGTACAAGGGACCCAGAATATAATGTACCCTCAACTCTGAGATTAGAAGTGTTGAGGATTTGTCAAAACTTTACATTTAATCAGAAAACAATTTTGGTGGGAAGGTATGACAGCTGACATTGACCAATATATAAGGAGCTGCTCTGTGTGTGTCAGAGCAAAACCTTTGGTGGGAAAACCCAGTGGATGCTTGCACCCTTTAGAGACACCTAGTGGTCCTTGGAAACATATAGCCATGGATTTCATTACTGATTTGCCAAAAAAGTCATGGCAGAGACACTATCTGGGTGGTCACTGACTTGTTCTCGAAACAAGTGCATTATGTGGGCTGCAAGGGGGTGCCCTCCATCCCTAAATTGGCTACCATGTTTATACAACACATATACCGGTTGCATGGCCTTCCAAATAAGATTGTCTCGGATCAAGGGACTAATTTTACCTCACAGTTTTGGAGAGCGCTACAGACCAAATGGGGGGGGGGGGGCAATTGGCATTTACCACATCTCATCACCCTGAATCAGATGGGCAATCGGAACACACAAATGTGACTTTACAGAAATATTTATGTTGTTATGTCAATCATTTACAGGACAATTGGTATGAACTGTTACCACATGCTGAAATTGCTTTTAATGGGGCCATAAACCAGCGCATACTATAGAATCACACTGTAGGACCTAGAAATGCCTAGAGAGAACACGTCTCTAGGCATTTCTAGGTCCTCCAGCTTGATTATATGTTTCGCCCAGAAGCTGACCACAGACTCACACTGGAGGACCTAGAAATGCCTAGAAAGAACATATTTTTTTCAGACTTGGATAAATGAAATGGGGGATAACAGATTTGTGGATATGGGGGTTCTGTACTGTATTGCAGAACATTATGTGACAAAATTTACTTAGATATATTTGTATTTTATGAAATAGCAAAAGAGAATGTCTGCATGTCTGTGGCAGCTATATTGGGAAATCATGCAAGGTAGCTCAAAATTTGACAGAGTACTTTTGGTTGTCATCCAATTCTCAGTTTCAAGTTGAAATTCCAAATAGGAGATCTACCCAAATCTCATCTTCCCTTCATACTTTCCTGGGTTGAAAAGTGTTTAAATTCCCTTCTTCTCCTTTGTTACACTTCACTGGAGGATTCCTTTCCATCTTCCAGTCCCTCCCTTAATTCAACACAGATAAAATGTTTGTGTTTCCCTATGAAGTTCATTATCACCTGTCTTCCACAGACAGCAAGGACCAGCATGGTTGGTCCACTTGGAAGCCTAGGTTTTGAACCTAGCATAAAACAAGGCTGGATAACTAGCAGTCCTCTAGTGGTTGTTGGACTGCAACTGCCATCAGTCCTAGTCAGCATAGCTAGTGATAAGGGCTGATGGGAATATTACAGGTTAGATAAATTTTAATTGGCAACTCCTCAGCCTGTGCATATACTATTCAAATGTAATATCTTCATATAGATCAGGGGTAGGCAACCTTTCCCCTTTAAGGGCCGAGGGACTTCAGCTCCCAGAATCCCAGGAGGTATTGGCCACCATGGGACTACTGGCCAACATGGCTGAGGCTTCTGGGAGCTGAAGTCCCTCGGTCCTTAAAGGGGAAAGGTTGCCTACCCCTGATATAGATATTAAATATCTTAAATCCCTCCACTGGCTGCCAATTAGTTTCCGGGCACAGTACAAGGTGTTGGTTTTAACCTTTAAAGCCCTACATGGCTTGGGTCCATCTTATCTCAGGGACCGCCTCTTCCCGTACGATCCCCCCCCATGCACTTTAGTCCTCCGGGAGGAATCTGTTGAAGTCCATGAAGACTAGGCTGCCACAGACCTCCCAGAGGGCCTTCTCTGTGACCACTCCCAGACTATGGAATGGCCTGCCAGATGAGATCCGTCTTATTACTACCCTTGCTGCTTTTAAGAAAGCAGTAAAGATGGATCTCTTCCGGCAAGCTTTCCCGGAATAATCCCCCAGCTCTAGCGGATATTACCTTATGCCCCTTAACCTCCCATAGTACATGGACATGCCCAAGTTGTTTAATTTGTTTTTATTTGTTTTTGTATTTGTTTTTTATTATGTTTTTAAGAATTGTTTTAATTCTGCTATTATAGTTTAATTTAGTTTTAAGGGGTGGGAGGATTAGGGTGTGAGATATAGGAATTTTACATTGTCTCTTGTTTTTAAATTATGCTGTACGCCGCCCCGATTGCTAAGCAGAGGGGTGGCTTAGAAATAAAACTTATTATTATTATTATTATTATTATTATTATTATTATATCATTAAATAAAGACATATAGTTGGCCTTCGCTATCCACTGTTTGGTTCCTGGACCCTCTGTGGATACAAAAATCTTTTGATGTTAAAGTCCCATTATATACAATGGGGTAGTAAAATTGTGTCCCTTATATAAATGGGAAATCAAAAATTCTTTTTGGATTGTTAAAAGATATTTTTAAGACATGGATGGTTTAATTCATGGATGCAGAATACATGGATATGAAGATCCAAATGAGAAACCTGGGAGAAACCTAGTGAATATAGAGCTTAAGATTCATGATAGTGTCTGCCTATTTTCTGTCTTGTAATAGAAGAAAGGGGGGGGGAAATCTTGTTTAGATTTCAAGTCTGAGAAGATGACCATTTGTTCTTTAAAGAACGTAAACAAAAACTGCAAAGAATGATCCCAGGTCACGCTGTGGATTAGTACATTAGAGATACCTGACAACAGGTAGTAGGGTATATTCTAAAAGTGAGGTATACACTAGACTCTAGAGTACAGAACAGAAAGATGAGATGTAAACCTCTGATTGGATAACCAATACACTGCGTGGGTATTCTCAGGAAAAAATAAAAGAGCCACAATTGAGTTTGGAAATCAGACATTGCTGCTGTGTCTTAACTACAGAAAAGCATTGTCTATGATGGCCTGTTCCTGATAAGCACTGACATGCTGGCCTGACATGTTGATTTATGCTGGCAATGTTAGGATAGATATATGGCTACATACTATTGATATTGTAAGAATTGTTCAATAATTGCTTAAGGTGATTAACCCTTTCTGTAACAGATGACGTTGTATTCTGTCATGGATACCTATTTGAATATTAAGATGAAAGCCCAAATGAATGTGATGAATATCAAATCAAGGATGAAGATGATTGCTGGCAATTTTCAAGAGAGGGGTATGGCAACCTGTCAACCTTGCAGAATTGTTGAATGCATTCTTCATGGCAGACAGAACAATGCAGTCAAGAGGGGAATGTGCTCGCATATTTTTTTTACCATGAAAATAACTGTTTCCTTTAACTTTTCTGTTGTGCCTCAGTTCCAATGAACGTTATTGGTCTTGATTTGGTACTGAGTGCTGTTTTGCCACCCATGTGTATACATAGGAATTTTGTACTTGTCTGTTCTTATTTCCTGACTTCCTATTGACTTACAACTGTTTGGTTTATGTATGCTCTATGGTCGTAATAATAAATTATTCATATTCTTAAACCAGGAGTAAAATAAGGCAGAAAACCATCAATATTAATATTATCCAGTTTTGAAGCCCTAACAAAAGTGCAAAAAGTGAAGATTTGCATGTGGAAAAAAGAGAAAAACCTTTGAAGAAACACAGGAAAATCTAAACACCCTACTGTTGCTGTTATCCTCCATAAAGTCAGCTTCAACTTAGGGCTACCATATGAATGAGAAATCACCAAGACACCCCCAGTCAATCAAGACCTGACTAGGTCTTCTAACAGCCCTAATCAGGACTGTGGCTTCTTTTATTGAGGATATCCACCTGCAATGAGATATTCCTCAGATATCGTGGCCTATGTGTCATAATTTATAGATAACAGTCCTCTATTTGAAGACACCCAACTTTTAATTAAAGGGCTACCTTATCTAAATCCAGTTTAAAGATAAAGAACCATAGAAAAGGAGAGCAAAAGCTTTCAAGCTTCCCAGCAAGAATGTAATAGCTGGTCAGTAAGTTCACAGGTCACCTGGGATATATCCATGCTGCAGTTATAGGCCATTGATACTAGATTAACTGATATAGCCTCATCATATAGAATCCAGAGATTAGTAGTTTGTGAGGTACATAGACTTCAATAGTCTGAATAGGTATGGTCAGCTTTTTTCCTGGTATGAAAAATTAAATCAGACAGATAAAGGGATCCTAAGCAAGCAAGGAGCAGCAGGGGGAAATCTGAACGCTTAAAAACTAAGGATATCAGCAGAAATGCTACTTCAAATTATTGTTCAGGCAGAACATAGCCTTACCTTCTTTTCTCACTACAGTGTATTGTTAAAAAACTACGACACTGGAGGTTAGCACAGTTAATAGAAAATCTGGAGAAAAAATGCTATAGAATCATATATTTCAACATTAATCAGTGAACTGGAGCCTCTAGAAAAAGCTTTTTGACAAATCACATGGAAAAATGCTCCAAAGACCAGACACAGAAATGCAACTGCTATAATAAGACACAGATTTTGCCCATGAGAAAACGTTCAAATGAGTTTAGTACAAACCACCAACAGTGGTCTGTACTCAATAAAAATGAACAGGGCATGCCTGGCATGTGGTAAAGTTAGTCACACTTGGAAGGAAGCAGATTACTCACTGTCAGGGACAGCCAGGTTGAGGACACGGAGACCTGAGGATGAGGATGCTGAGCCAGGTCCCAGCTTGGTACTACCAGCTCCCATGGGTCTAGCACAGCTCCTGCCTCAGCAGCCTAGTCTCCTCCCAGCAGAAAGCCTCCCACCAGCAGAGGTTTCAGGCCTGGAAGAGACAGAGGAGCAGGACACGGAGGTACCTACCTTTGCTCAGAGGAGGACAGAAAGGGCGTGCCTCCGGCGTTCTCTGAGCTTATCAGAGAAACGTGCAGCTAAGGCCAAACAGCTGTGAGTTGTTCCTGTGTTATATAAGGAGCTGAGGAAAGCTGAGTTCCTTGTCAGAGCTTATCTTGGGATTCCTGGTGAAAGCTTTTGACTGCTTTGGATATTGTGACCTTCGGAACGGCTTTGGACTACCTGCTTGTGATAACCCTGCACTCTTTGACTTGCCTTTTGAATTCTGGACTCACTGTGTGGCTGCTTGAAGCAATCACTGGTTTTGTACTTGCAACTGTGTTTGTGTGTTTGAGACCGACATTGTTCTTATCAGCCACGCTGTTGGCAGATTTCCTGGACACTCACCATTATTTCCATACAGTCATTCAAAAGTCTAAGCATGTCCTTTGTATGTACAATTTATATGTGCTCAGGGTTTTCAAGTGATTGGGAAATGCTTGTTTTTTATAAGAATGTACAGTGGGCCTATGACATCACTGGGATTTGTTTCCAGTACAAGCCCCACCCCACCCATGTATACAAAAATCCATGGATGTGCAAGTCCTATTATGTACAATGGCATAGTAAAATGGCAAAATCAAGGTTTGCATTTTAGATATTTTTGTGAATATTTTTGAACCATGATTGGTTGAATCCATGGATGAAGAATCTGTGGATACAGAGTGTCGAATATATATGCAGATACATGTCTCATTTACTCATTATATATACTTTGCCCTCAAACAAGGAAAGAATCACCAGAAAATGTGACAAAAGGGCCTAACAGTTTAATTTAAAGTAGATAACATGCAATGATTCTCAAACTTTGATCTTCCAGATGATTTGGACTTCAGCTATCAGAATCCCTGACTGTTGACCAAGACAACGGAAACATCTGGGAGCTGAAGTCCAAAAACACCTGGAAGATCACAGTTTGAGAACTACTGACATAATGCATGAATAAGACTTCTGTCAGCACCTGAAACCAACATTGTCTAGTATCAACTGGAAAGGGGGCATCTGAGGTGTGAGAATGAAGTTCAGGAGTGAGGGCACAGTCTTCTCTGCACAGCTTAGGTACAGCCATTAGAGTTTCCAGATCAGCAGCATCCTAAAATCCTACACTTTCAGGGTCAAAATATGACTCCAAGGAATGGGACACTGTTATGTCATTTATGTGAGTCCTTGTGATGTCACATAGGAGAGGATTTAGGGGCAGGTCACTACTTTTAGAGCAGTTGATTACAGAAATAGAATGAGTAAATGGGTTCATAGTTGGAGTAAAAGCCACAACAATAGTATGGCAAACCAGAGCTGGTGTGGGAGACCTCACCCCTTCCACCAGGTAAGTGGCAAAATGATCCCAAGAGCTATGGCAGCTGCCACAATTCCCACTAGGGCTTGTATCCCAACTACCATTACTTACAGTACGCATGACATATGGAGACTTCTTTCAGGCCCTATGTTGCTGTGAGGGGTTAGGAGAAGACTCACCACTAGTCCTCAAGGAACTTTTCCCAGTTGCTTACTTTGATCTTCCAGATTATTTGGACTTCAGTTATCTGAAGTCTAGTTCCTTCCTTCAAGTATCACAATGGGCTCAAGTTGGTGGGTTCATGCATCCACCATCTTTCTCATCACTTTCTTCCCTTTGTCACTGGCTTTTTCTTGTTTCGATGTTGTGCATGCATCACACACACACACTCACTCACTCACTCCACTCACACTCTTACTTACTTTCCAGCTTAGCGAGACAGTTCTAGC
This sequence comes from Phrynosoma blainvillii, assembly GCA_026167975.1. Taxonomy (NCBI): domain Eukaryota; kingdom Metazoa; phylum Chordata; class Lepidosauria; order Squamata; family Phrynosomatidae; genus Phrynosoma; species Phrynosoma blainvillii. The sequence goes on along the minus strand of JANUYF010000003.1, from coordinate 45,190,289 downwards.
ACTATCTGGGAATTGCTTCACACTACAAAAAGGAGAGAAAAATAACATTTCTTCAGCCCCATTCACCTTGAGATTTGTATCACTGGTTGGAGGTCTGGAAAAAATAACTCTGAAATTTCAGCCAGTACCTGAGACCTGGCAATCCTAAGTGCCAAAGTTTACCTGCCTCAGGTAGACACAAACACAGTTCATCTGCCACAGGTACACCAATACAAATTGATGAATGCCTACTAGAGCATTCTGACAAGTTTATACTCCCCATTTTATATAGTGCTAAGTGGTGGCAGTCTATAGATCCATCAGAAAGCCATCCTTCCATCTCCACTGGTAGCAGTTGAGAACCTGCAGTTTATTCTATACTGTCATATTGGCTGCTGCTCAGTAGTGTACTGTCTGTAAGAAAGGATTAAATGGAACATGCATCAACGGAACAGTGCAACTGAAAATTAGCAATCAGGTTTTGTTGTTGTCTTCAAGTCATTCCCACTTATGGTGACTCCAAGACAAATCTATCACAGGATTTTCTTGTTAGGATTTGTCCAGAGGGTGTTTGTCTTTGTTTTTCCTTGGAGACTGCAAGAATGTGACCTGCTCAAGGTCACCCAGTGGATTATCATGGCCAAGGGGGGATTCAAATTCTGGTCTCCAGAGTTGCAGTCCAACACTCAAACAACTATGTCATGTTGGCTCGTGTCTCATCCTCTCTGCAATAGGTTGTAAAGAACAGATGTAAGGACTCAGAAACAGAGATTGGACTGTAATCCACAAAGCCCTAAATTGCTTTTGAAAGTAGTCCATCCCAACTAGGTACTCTCCAGATGTATTGCACTATAAGTGCCTTCACTATCCTCCAAAGTCCACCCCCCCAAAAAAAACAACATAGATTGGTTGGGAATAATGAGAAATTTCAAATTGCTGTTCTTTGCTCAAAAATGGTATAAAACTATGTATTTTTTGTAAGGTTGCATACATAGAATCATAGAGTTGGAAGAGACCACAAGGGCCATCCAGTCCAACCCCCTGCCATGCAGGAACTCAAAATCAAAGCATTTTCCCTGTCCCAACATAAATGCATGCATTATGGAAAGATACTCAAGGAAAATATTAGTGGATAAGATTCATATAACATGTCTGTTTGGGAAAAGTGCATGCATAAAAACTTCCTTGTTTTTTTAAAAAATCATAGAATTGGAAAGACTTTTGCTTTAATATATATCAAGCTAACATGGACCACATACAGCTTGATTCACACAACACCATTTCCATCACTAAGATCTCCTCTACCTGTCTTGTGGTGGGATCTGACCAAGAATATTAATCTGGCTGTGCTCCAAAACTGAGCCTTTAGGCATTGTTCTGACAACCGTTATTCAATAAATATCATCAAGGCCATTTTAAGGAACTATGAAGTGTCTCAAAGAAGACCAAAACAAATTATGATAAAATTAAATCTGTACACAGCCCCTGAAATCATCTTAGATCAATGTGTACTATGCTTGGGTTTTGTGTTTTATAACTTAATTTTCAAAGGTAGTGATTAAACAGCATTTCTTGAATATTTTTGCATGAATAATTTGGCACTTTGTGGCTATTCATAACCAAGGTATTACAGTCAGTGCAAAATTATTAACTATACAAAACTAGAAAAATTGTTCAGTATCACAACTAAATCACTAGAATTGAAATTATTTTTTTAAAAACACACATTCAGAATAAATCAATTGGGACATGATTCTTGTTGGCAGCAATTATAATTTGTATTATTTGCAAACTATTATCTCTATTCCTATTTAACTCTTATTTAACTCCTATTTAGACCTGACCAGAAAAACAGCAACAAAATACCATTAAATCTGGGATAAGCAAAGAGTGGCCCATGAGCTGCATACAGTTCCTTGAACCCCACTTTTGTGGCCCCTGAACCAGTTCTTTGTGTATGTGATTTGGCTGAGGACCTCACAGTCCTTTAAACATTTATGATGTATACACATCAATCTCATATAGCTGTTTATCTTTTGGTCAACTTTTATTAAAGCCTCCCATAAGAGCCTGAATGAAATATAAGATAATCAGAGTAGGACCTGATATGTGTCCAATCACTTTGTGAGGCTATGCTGGTGGGTACACATGGCAGGGCTTTCTCTACAACAGCATCATGGAATGTTTTGTAATTACATAAAGAGGAATTACAGTTACAAATCCTTTCAGATCTAGGTATCAAGACTTGGAGGAACGTCACACACAGAAGTAGGGAAACCAAGGATCGTTCTGGGAGCTTGCAGCTACAGAATCGATTTGAAGCTCTCTCCCTTATCAAGGATGAAGAGGAAGAGCAGCAGGGACAGTCCTCAGGGACAATGCAGGGGAACCTAAGAGTACCACTGTAGGGAACAGCCACTGCTAAGCCTCAGAGGAGGCATGTGGTGGTGGTGGGCTCCTTGTTGAGGGGTACAGAAGCAGTGGTTTGTGGGCCTGACAAGCTGTCCTGGGAGGTATGTTGTCGCCCTGGGGCAAAAATCCGTGATGTGACAACAAGGCTGACAAGACTTGTTAAGGCTACTGACCATTACCCCTTCCTCTTGGTTCATGTGGGAACCAATGATACTGCAAGGCATAGTCTTCAGAATATCAGAAGGGATTATGAGGCTTTGGGTAGGAAGCTGAAAGAGTTGGATGCGCAGGTTGCTATCTCATCTCTTCTACCAGTTGAAGAGCATGGTCCAGGAAGGCAGAGGAAAATAGCAGACATGAATAACTGGCTCTGTAGATGGTGCTGCCAAGAACAATTTGGATCAGGGGTAGGCAACCTTTTCCCTTTAAGGGCCGAGGGACTTCAGCACCCAGAAGCCTCAGCCATATTGGCCAATAGTCCCATGTTGGCCAATAGCTCCTGGTATTCTGGGAGCTGAAGTCCCTCGGCCCTTAAAGGGGAAAGGTTGCCTACCCCTGATTTGGATTCTTGGATTATAGGCTGCAGTTCTATGAGGGTGGACTTCTAGCAAGAGATGGGCTGAATCTCACATCAGTTGGCAGAAATATTTTTGCCAACAGTCTCAAACATTTGATCAGGAGGGCTTTAAACTGAGTCATGTGGGGGAGGGAGACAGTATCTTGGAAGGTATCTTGGAAGGTGGGAGTACATCATGGGCTGGAGATAATAGTCAAAGTGTTATAGAGGGAACAAGGGAAATGATGCAAGGGCCCAACAGTAGGAGGCAAAAAACCTCACACAAGGCAGCAAGTGGGGAGGACCCATGTTCTTAGATGTCTCTACACTAATGCCCAGAGCATGGGAAATAAACAAGATGAACTTGAACTCCTAGCACAACAAAGCAAATACGATATAATAGGCATCACTGAAACCTGGTGGGATGAGTCTCGTGGTTGGTATGTAGGAATTGAGGGGTATAACTTTTTAAAGAGAAATAGGCCAAACAGGAAAGGAGGAGGAATAGTGTTATATGTCAGGGATGTTTACACCTGTGAAGAGATCCAGGACTTAAATCCTGGAAATCAGGTGGAGAACATCTGGATAAAAATTAAAGGGGAAGGAAACAACAGAGATGTTATAGTGGGAGTCTACTACAGACCCCGCAAGTCAGACCGAGGAATTAGATGATGCCTTTTAGAATAGATAACCACACACTCAGAAAGGAGAGAAGTAGTAGTGATGGGTGACTTCAACTATCCTGATATTTGCTGGAAGTCAAACTCAGCCAATACTTCAAGGTCTAGAAAATTCCTCACTTGCCTCGAAGACAATTTCTTTGTCCAAAAGGTGGAAGAGGCTACAACGGGATCAGCTATTTTAGATCTGATCCTAACCAACAGGGATGACCTGGTGAATGGGGTGCAAGTGATGGGATCCTTAGGTGGGAGTGATCATGTTCTCCTGGAGTTTCTTATACAGTGGAAAGGAGAAGCTAGGCATAGTCAAACACTCATTCTATACTTTAGGAGATATAATTTCAACAAACTTACGGGAACACTGGGAGTAATCCCATGGTCAGGAATACTAAAGGAGACGGGAGTTCAGGATGGGTGGGAGTTTCTCAAAAGGAAGATACTGAAGTCACAATCTCAAACTGTTCCAATGAGAAGAAAAAATGGGAGATATCTCAAGAAATCGGGTTGGATGACTAAAGAGCTTTCAACTGAACTAAGGGCCTTTGCAGACTGCCAGAAATAGTGCACATTAAATTGAGGCACTGCCCTGGCTCAGTGCTAGGGAATCATAGGAAGTGTAATTTATTGTGGCACCAGAGCTCTCTTGCAGAGAAGGCTCAATGTCCCAGAAAAAAAATAGTTCCCATGATTCCCTAGCACTGAGCCAGGGCAGTGCCTCAATTTAATGTGCACTATTTCTGGCAGTCTGCAAAGGCCCTAAGTTTTAAACGGGAGATGTATAAGAAATGGAAAAGGAGCGAAATCACTATAGGGGAATACAAACAAATAGTTACTACATGTAAAGGTAGAAAGGAGTCTCCTTCTTTGGAGGTCAGAGGCTGGATGGCCATCTGTCATGGATGATTTGATTTTGAGTTCCTGCATGGCAGGGGTTTGGACTGGATGGCCCTGGTAGTCTCTTCCAACTCTATGATTCTATGATTCTCTCTGAGAAGGTAAGTGTATGTGTACTTGATGAAATCATAAATAATAGTCATAAAGTAAGAGTTGTCTCCTGATGACTTTTGATTCATTGGTCCAGAAAGATCAGCATGTAAAAGATCCAATGCCTTATTGGATTGCCTCTTAGTAACTGGAGGGTGTGGAGTTTTAGTGGCCTTTGCTTTTAAGCATTCTATACATTTTTCATTACTGAAGCATGTTTTGAATCTAAAGTCACTTGCAAGCTCTTGATTGGCCAGTTTCTTAATATTTGCTCTTCGATGAGCAAGTGTGATGCCATAAAGCTGAACAGTTACACTGTTTGCAGATAAATGAAAAATCTGCATCTGATAACAACCATGAGATCCTAAGTGCTTTAAAAAAATAATTTTTTGCCATGAAAACCAAAGCAGGATTGCTTTTTGAAACTGATATGGTTACCTTTTGATGTTGTAGTTTGCACACTGTAAAAGGAGGCCTGCAAATCCAGTACCGAGTAAGCATCAGGGATTTGTAAGGTTCCTATTTTGTCAGGACCAAGTTTTGTTTGCAAAATAACAGTCCCTTTTCCCTGTACAAAAACTTCTTATCCATTAGCAAGATAGACAGGAAAAGTTATATTTGTATCAAAATCAATAAACCATTCTTTGCTGTTGAAGTAATGTGCACTTGCTCCACTATCAATGAAAACTTTGAAATAATAGTTCATGAAACAAACCTGTATCAACATGGCTGGAAGATTTCTGTTTAGGGTTAAAAGCTGCTTTTTTAAAGTTGCTTTTGTTTTTGGTGTTCAGCCCCTGGCTTTGCAGACTTTGCAAATCAGCTCTTGTCTTTGACTTGTTAACATTGTTTCTATTTGCCCTGGGAGAAAAGGAGGCCTTTTGCAAATCCCCTGCAGCAAACTGAGCCAATTCTCTGTTGTTTTTGTATTATAGTTGCCTTCCTTCAAGTTCTGTCTATTGTGAAATTCAACAACTTGAGCAATAGCATCTCATTTTAAGTTGTGGTGGCTCAAGTGATTAAGATGCTGACTCAGCTGATTGCAAGATCTGCAGGTTGGCAGTTCAAGGGCCAGATGCCGCATTATTTTTAAATATTGTGAGCTGCCTTGAGTCCCTTTGTGGGAGAAAGAGAGGATAAAAACAAATTAAATAAAGGCCTTTGCAGACTGCCAGAAATAGTGCACATTAAATTGAGGCACTGCCCTGGCTCAGTGCTAGGGAATCATGGGAACTGTAATTTATTGTGGCACCAGAGCTCTCTGACAGAGAAGGCTCAATGTCCCAGAAAAAAATACATTATGGGGTGTATTAATTATGGGGTGAGTTCCTGTCACTAATCCCAGTATCTGCCAACCTTGCAGTTTGAAAGCATGCAAATGCAAGTAGATAAATAGGTACCACTTTGGTAGGAAGGTAAACAGCATTCTGTACAATTATGCTGGCCACATGATCACAGAGTAGTCTCTGACAATGCTGGCTCTTCCACTTAGTAACGGAGATGAGCACCACCCCCTATGGATGGACACGACTTGACAACCTTGTCAACGGAGAATGCCTTTACTTTTACCTTTACCAACATATAATATTTTGGAAGGCTAGCCAAAAACAGTCCAAGTTTTGCATGTTCTGGAAAGGATTCTCCAGGTGCTGTAATTCCAGACAAAGTTATCATAAAGCCATTAATATGCTGATTTAAAAAATGAAGATGATGAAACTTTGTGTTAACAAGTTTGATCACGAGAGATGTTTGATCAGAAGTACTTGGAGAATCAAACACTTTCTGTAGTTTGTCCTATTTGTTTTGCATCAGTTAAACCTTGGATATGGTATGCAATGCTGGGATCTACAGACAAGCAAATATAAGATGCTGCTTTATCTGCATTTTCATCAAACTGTTGTTGCTGTATTTTTGCTTTTGTGGGTCTCTGCCCATTTATTGCTTTAAATAGTCCCATTGTAGTAAAGTACATTTGCATTTTCCATTATCATGTTTATAATTTATTCCAGTTAATATTTCAGTGATCATTGTGGGATTAGGATTAGCAGAAGCCATTCTCTATTATTAGAGTAGTAAAACTTTTCTTGCAATCAATATCTTTAGGAGAAGCAGTTTTGAACAAAATAGACTGGGCCCATAATCCAAAAATGTGGGGTAATTTAAGTTTTCTAGGGCTTCAACCCTTTTTAAGGGAAACAGAGATATACAAATATGAAAGCTAAACCTGTTAGAGTCCATCTTTCATCAGCAGAATAGCAAAAATGTGATTTTGCCTAACTATTCTTCCCCAAAGAACTAAGACTGACTCAAAAACAAACCCTAAATCCTAAACTAACTAGTGATGGTTCAGGTAAAGATGAAAAATCTCACCATCTTTAAGAGAGCAGGAAGATGGGAACAGCTCAGTTGAGAATCTTGGTAGAAAAGACTGTTAATCTCAAAGAGGGTGTGAGCTAAGTCAGAAGGATAATTTGAATAAGAAAAAGAGAAGGAAAGAGTTTCCAAGCATCTAAGGAGGGAAAAAAGAATGCAAAAATCTTCCAACATTTGTCTGTCCATGGGCTCTTTTAAAGGGTTTTCAAACTGGGCAGCAGTCTGCTTAGATGGTCCTATGGTTTGAAGGGCAAATTTTCTCTGTTTTTTAAAAACTGTTCTTAGGGTTATTGCACTACAGTGCAAAAGTGCCTTTTGATGCCCTGATGCATTATAGCATTACGACTCTAAACATTATTTCAAAGTGGAGAGAAAGAAGGATTAAAAGAGACATTTTTGCTTCTATACACACTAGCTGAGACCCCCCCCCCCCGAAAAATATAGAATGTCACAATTCCCCAGATTTGTCCCCAACCTTAAGCAAAACATATAGGTTCCTTATTAGAAAAAAGTAGTAAAAGGAAACATGGTCGTTTTTACATTAACAAACCTGGTGATTGATTTTAGCTGGTGTTCTGAGCAGAAAAGTCAATACAATTCAAATTATGAATAGTTTCAACAGAATTATGCCACTATTGGAATACACACTAACCTATACTTCTAATTGGAACTACTCAATTCTCTCTTTCCCTTTGCTTTATTGAATAGTTTTTGATCTTCTGTTAGTGTTAATGAACAACCGCTAGTTTATGGAAGCAAAGAGCCAGTAATGGTTTTAGCTTTTTTCCTCCTGTTTGGACACTAGGAGTTGAAAGAAGCTACACAATGATCAGGCATAAACAAGCAAAAGAGAAAAGAAAAAGTGGATCTCTCTGTGGTCTTTGCAACAACAGGCAAGTGACAACAACACTCTAATACAGATGAGGCATCCTAAAACTTTATCGGACTGAGCTTCAGTGAAGCTTTCCCTTAACACTCACTTCAAGGGAGTCAGAGGGGTGATGTTCTTGTACACAGCTCTGAAATGCTATTAATAATAAAACACACACACACCAATCTGAAGCACAATTAAAAATTCATTTACTGATAATGCAAAGAGACAGAAACACCATTACACTAGAATAATAATTTTTGCATGCTGTGGGGGATACACACACGCACACACACACACCCTGCCTAATTGTCTTAATTGCTACATTTTTGAACTCTACAGAGATTAATGCAGTTTAAAAAAAAAAGCAGAGGGGTAAATGGCCAGGAATGAGGCTGCTTTGTTGGCATCTTTTTTTGACTACTAATGAGCTTCACTAGCCAGGAGGAAAAAAAAAAAAGAGAGAGATCTGACTTTACAAGAAATATCTGGTCAAGAATATAAAACCAGTACCCAGATGTATTTTGACAATTTCCTGCCAATGAAGCTAGTTAATTCTTGGTTTAGGAGTAACGGATTCCTCTAGTGAATTATGTTGATGACTCTTAGAGAGCTGTATGATGTTTGCTCTCTGAATTGCTTAAGGTGCCTATTCCTTAATTTTTTTTCAACACCCAAACAAAAACTCTGGAAGCAAGGACAAGCTGTCTGCCAGAAACAATGCACCTTTAGGCCACTTTAACTATCCTGGCTCAGTGCTAGGGAATCATGGGAACTGTATTTTTTTCTGGGACATTGAGTCTTCTCTGTCAGAGAGCTCTGGTGCCACAATAAACTACAGTTCCCATGATTCCTTAGCACTGAGCCAGGACAGTTAAAGTGGCCTCAAGCTGAATTATTTCTGGCAGTCTGTAAAGGCCCTTAGTTTACTCAGATGGTTAATATAATAAACCCAAAGAGGACACAGTATGTACTTTTGTTATGTTAGCTGTCTTTGAATTGACCTCAACTCATGGTGACCCTGTGAATGAGATGTGTCCAAGCCCTCCATCCTCTACCTCTCTGCTTAGTTCCTATAGGCCTAGGCCTGTGGACTCCTTGATTGAGTCTATCCATCTGGCATGCAGTATTCTTCTCATCCTACTACCCTCTATCTTGCTTAGCATTATTGTCTTTTCTAATGAGTCGTGCCTTCTCATGATGTGGCTGAAGTACGACAGGTTCAATTTAGTCATCTTGGCTTCAGATAGATTCCCATCTTTGACATAAAATTGCTATCTGATGTTAATGTTATGAACAGTACAATATTGTCTGCTTAGAACTTATATTGTATAAAATGAATATAATTTACTTCGTAGCCTAAAAGAGGAAGTGATAATGGAGACCTTTACCCCTCCATTCCCCCTGCAGTCCCCCACCACACAAACACAGAGAGAGCACTCATTCTTAATATATGCAAAAAACCAAAAAATGCCATGCAACCAAGAAAGAGTTGAAAGAAGGCACATATTAAGAGGCAAAAATTGTCTTTGTTAAGAGTATGGGCCTTTGCAGACTGCCAGAAATAGTGCTAGGGAGTCATGGGAATTGTATTTTTTTTCTGGGACATTGAGCCTTCTCTGTCAGAGAGCTCTGGTGCCACAATAAATTACAGTTCCCATGATTCCCTAGTACTGAGCCAGGGCAGTGCCTCAATTTAATGTGCACTATTTCTGGCAGTCTGCAAAGGCCCTATGTTTCTCTCTGTCTTTCTCTCTCACATGAACTTGTTACTCATGCTACATATTTAGAGTCAGGAAAAATCAAGGTTCACACAGTATTGAGGTGATACACCAATAAGATTTGTATTGTTTCAGCAGTAGAAAAACAGAAATTACTGTTTCATTATTCTTGATAAAAAAGAGATTTACTGTTCCTAACACTGTGATGCACATCTTCAGGATAACCTTAGTAAGTTTCAAGTAGTGAGGTAAGTTTCTGTCATTATTGTTCATATCCCTGAAGAGAAGCGGGAACTCTTCTTGCTTCTCTGTGGAGACATTTCAACTTGGTTGCCCCTCACAGAGAAGCAAACCATTCCTGACAAATTCCTGAAGAATGAGGGCGATAAAACACTCAGCTGTCTTTTAGTTCTTAATTCTTTTTGCAATTAGTAGTGTGAACCATACATCTCTGTTCACAGTGTTTAATAAAGAAGGATGGTCTCTATTTATCTATATGATGAAATTCCTGCTCCCCCTCCCCTCCTCCAGCCAAATGGAGTTGTCTTCACTGAGACTAACACAATTAAAATGGAGGATATCAAGTTATATAGGTTATCCTATTATATCTGCATATGCTTATATACCAGGGGTCGGCAACCTATGGCTCGGGGGCCAGGTGCGGACCCCTGAGGCCTCTGGACTGGCCCCGCCGCTGCTGCCACTGCCACCCATCCCCCGCCACATGCGCTGCTGCTGCCCCTCGCTGCACATATCGCGGCCGCAATTTTGTTTTTCAAAATGGCGGCTGTGACTCATTTGTGCATGTGCAGTACTCTGGAAGTACTGCACATGCATGAGCGAGTATGCACGCACATGCGCATTACTTCTGGAGTACTGTGCATGCCCCCCTCCGGCCCAGTGGAAGACCTGGGGACCAGCGACCAGCCCCAGGTCTGAAAATCTTGCCGATCCATTATATACAATGCCAGAGGCATGTGAAACACACAACCATACATATATGATTGGATATTGAAGCTGCAATGGATCTTTTAGTGGTGACTGGAGAGCACCATAAAACACTCAGCTGCCTTTCCCTTCTACAGTGTCCAACATGGAAGGGTGGTCTGTATATCTTTAGAATGGAATTCCTCCCTCTCCTTCTCCCCACCTGCAGCTGAGTGGAGTAATTCACATTGCCACGACTGGGATTCACACAACTAAAATGAATGGATAAGGCACTGTTACTTTGATTGAATTTTCCAAGAAGTGCCTACCCCACTACTTCTTTGCAAATGAAGTTATCTGTAAATTTTTACATCTCAGCCAAGTAGGTGCCAAATTTCAGAACTTGTAAATACTTGAGGTGAGCATTGAGAAAACAATACAAAACAAAGGAACAACAAAGAGCTTTCAACATACAGGTATCTAATTTCAGGTATCTAATTTCATAGTCTTCAAGTCAAACAGCCATTCAGACATATACAGTCTAGCAAAAGTACCCAGTTTACTGAATAAAAAGCATTCACACAGATGCTAGAAACAATAGTTAATTAACCTGTTAAGCTATTCATTCCTTACTTTTTCCTTGTGATGTTTACGTGGCTTAACCTATTTCATTTCCCAGTCAACAAAGATTGTAATCCTATTCTTCAGAAAGCTAATTAATTGGAAAATTATAATTCATTGGAGTGGGTGGCTCTTCTGGCAGATTTGGTATGACAGAATGGCTTAAGAAGAAGGATTAGGACTGGTAGAAAGGGATTACTTCACTTTATTTTTAGGCAGGGTCCTCTTCTTGCTATATCAATGTTGTTTGGTTGTTGTTCTCCACTTTCTCCTCTGTTGTCTTCTCTCCCCCTCTCCATCTGCTTTCCCCCCTGCCTTTCTTCAGTGCATCTCACACTCTAAGGTGTTGTTAAGGTGGTCCTTAAGCTAAAAGATAATAGCTAAATTTACATTGTTCCTGGAAGAAATGTCTTCTTTTCTCCTAAACGTTTCTAACATGTAACATTTAATTTCCTAATCTAATATTCCAAGCTCTGCTTACACTCTTCTCCCCTACCCCAACATTTCCTTTTATACTGATCTTCTTTTCTCTAATACTCATCCAGCCAGTATCAGCTTTGCCTCAATTGGAAGTCCCTTTCTCCCATTCATTCTCATATTTTCTTTTCCCACTTTTTTTGTTCTCAGATGTCCTTCTTTTCTACCAAACAGATTCTCTTTTAGCTTTTCAATTTCTTTCTGTATGATTCTAATTTTTGTGCTGAGTTGTATATCTTTGCATTTTAGAATCTTTTCTAATTCTTTCATAACAGCCCTCCAAGGTGAACTGCAACAGCAAGAAACTATTAGAAATCTATGGCTTCATTGTATAGAAGAACTATAGCCAGCAGGTTTTCAACTCTGTCTGTTTGAACATTCAGTTGGTAACAGCTCCATGCGTTTAAATTCTAAATTCATTCAGTTTTCTCTTGCCAAGTGCTGTCCTATCTGACATAATTGGAACTGAAAAACAGTGAATGAAGTCTCTGGAAATATATTAATAATAGACTTCTGCTTGCTGTGATGGAACTGTTATATCAAGATTGTGATAATGGCTTGCTGAAAACAAACATTTTTTATCTATTTAAACATGTACAGGAAAATACTACATAAATATGAGAAAATGCATTGCAGAGGGGCGGAATAAAAATAAACTTTATTATTATTATTATTAAAATCATGAGAAAACAGAAGCAGCCATGAACTTTACTGCAAAATCCACCTCATGGTCTTCAAATTATAGTCTCCAACTTTCTACCCCAGATTTCCTTCTGCTATGCCAATCTTAACTCATCTGTTATCAGAGAAATCTATCTGCGATGTAAGTCAGGGTGACTGAGGAATTCACTCTTTATGAATTCTGATAGGAACTGAGTTGATCTGCACCTCCTGGAGTAATGTGCAGATTCGATTGTCTATCTAGTGAATTTTTCTACTTCACCATTTTTTGTTTTTCATTTATTTGAAATGATGGTCTGAATTCTACTGTTTGTCTGAATTAGACTAGATGTATTGAAACAGTAGAATTTACATACATGTTGACTTACCATTCAATGTTTGCTGTAATCGTTTTACTCTAGTTGGGATTAATCAACAGGATTCTGGCTGATTGTCATTCTCAAATGCTGCTATGATATATATACAAGTGCACTTAAAATGTAACTTTTTGAGACAGCTAGAAAGATACAATTTATATAAAAAATACAAATAGTTAATATAAGATAAATTTTGTGCATTAAAAATCCTTCTAGCTTAATGTGGAATGAGGTAGGGTGGGTAGATACATATGAATATATTCTGATGTGCACCTGATGAACTGGGCTGCAATCCATGACAATTTATGATAAATAAAAGAAAATTAGTTTTTAGTGTGCCGTGCGACTTTGTTGTTTTTATATGTAAAAGTGACACAACAGGCACAGAGTGATGTTTCCATCCTTAATCTTTTCAGCAGGTGATCAAGGCTTTACTGTGGCACTATCTTCACCGTGGAACTTGCTTTTTATCACCAATCACCTTTCTTGCCCTTAAACAGTTTCTGACAACACTGATTTTTCCAGCTTCCATTCTTGTCACACTGCATAATTGTATTGGCTGGTGTGGCTTATTTAAATAATGATAGTCATATTTCAGTACTAGCTGAAGTGTACTCAGTGCTTCCCAGATTTGCACGTAATGTATCAAAAGAGATCAGTGCCCTCCCCATATATCGTTTTCCCATCCCCCCTTTTAATATGAAGAATCTTACTAGAAGTGCCTCAGGGAGTTCTTTCCTGTGTTCTAGCTGAATTGTAGCTAGTACTGCCTGGATTTGTCCCCAATACACCAAAGGGGTCTATGGGATGTCCTGTTTTCCAGCCTCCCTTTTTACTACAAGAATCTAACCAGCAATATTCACCTGCCTATTCCCTTTTTTGGGGTAAATTTCAAGAATACAGCAGCAGGGTTCCAGAGACCTGTTTCTTATTTTCCAGTTCTTAGCTCTTTCTAGCTCTTAAAAAATATCCTGATGAGGTTTGGTACACTTCTAGGAAGCTCCAGTTTAGAATTTCTACATGATAATGGCAACTTGAATGACAGTCTGCTATCTACTATGATGTCCAAATGATTTATGGCAGCTTGCTTTTCTCCTTCTAGGTATTTTTTGCTTGCTCTTGGATAACAACCACAAATGCACTTTCAGACTGATTTCTTTCACTCTCTGAAAGTTATTGAAACCCACTAGGTGGGCAAGTTACACTCTCTCAGTTTCAGATGAAAGCAAAGGCAAACCTGCTCTGAACAAATCTTGTTAAGAAAACTGCATGATAACGTCACATTAGGGTTACCATAAGTCAGAAACAACTTGAAGGCACACAACAACCAAGAATATTGTATAATTGGAAAATCTATACCAATTTTAGCAGGTAGAGATTACACATTAAAATTCATATTTCAACAGTGTGTACTTTAGGGAACGTGAGTACAAAAATATATTAATTTATTTGCAGGAAGAAAAATGAAATGTCACAACCTAATACAAAACAAGAAAATGAGTATTTTATACGATCCATCCTCCCGGGGGTGGCGGACTCATTAGAACGGTCCGCCCTCGAAGGCTAATGGAACCAATTGGCTTCCAGAAAACCTTAGAGGGTTTAATGGTTGATAATGACGGTGATTCTGTTGAAACCTTGGTGAATACTTGGAACACCCATCTCACCAGGGCTATTGACACAATCGCTCGCAAGCGTCCTTTCTGGCCCGCTTCAAACCGTAGGCCCTGGTACACAGAGGAGCTTAGGAGGATGAAGCGAGCCAGACAACGACTAGAGCACGCATGGCGAAGGACTCGTCTCTTATCCAACAGAACTCGCCTTAGGAAGCACCTTGATTCCTATAGGGAGGCTTTACGTGCAGCGCAGAAATCGTTCTGTTCTGCACGTATTGCGTCTGCAGAGTCTTGCCCGGCAGAGCTGTTTAGGGTGGTGGGGGAGTTGACAAGGGTTCCTCCTGCACCAAACCCCCTGCTTAACCCTATGACAGCCTGCTGTGAGGCATTTAATTCCTACTTTGCAGATAAAATCTCTCAGATAAGAGCCGACTTGGACACCAATGTTTCGGCAGAATCCATAGCTGAGGCTTCCAGGAACTCCGTTGATGGCATTTTACTGGATCATTTTCAATCTGTGAGTACCGATGACGTGGACAAGCTACTTGGAAGGATGAGGAAGACTACTTGCCCTCTTGATCCTTGCCCATCATGGCTGGCCGTCCGGGGGGGGGGGGGGGTTCGCGTTGAAGGTGTTCCTTCGGGACACAATCAACGTGTCACTCAGGGAAGGTAGTGTACCATCTTGCTTAAAGGAGGCAGCAATTAAGCCACTCCTGAAAAAACCTTCCCTGGACCCCCTGGATAGAAATAACTAAAGAGCAGTCTCCTTGCTCCCTTTTCTGAGCAAGGTGATTGAGAGGGCAGTTGCCTCCCAACTCCAAGCCGTCTTGGATGAAACTGATTATCTCGATCTATTTCAAACTGGCTTCAGGACAGGATATGGAGTGGAGACTGCCATGGTCGCTCTGACCGATGACCTCCGCCTGGGCATTGACAGGGGTAATGTGACCCTGTTGGTGCTCTTGGATCTCTCAGTGGCCTTTGATACCAGAGATCATACCATCCTCTTGGATTGTCTGAGAGAGTTGGGAATTGGAGGTACTGCTTTGCAGTAGTTCCATTCCTTCCTCTCGGGCAGATCCCAGAGGGTGAGGCTTGGGGACAGTTGCTCTTCTAAAATTGAGCTCAATTGTGGCGTCCCTCAGGGTGCCATCCTGTCCCCGGTGTTATTTAACATCTACTTAAAGCCGCTGGGTGAGATCATTCGGAGGCATGGAGCTCGGTGTCTTCAGTATGCTGATGACACCCAGATATATTTCTCCATGACCAGATCATTGTCTCAGACTTCAGATGGCATTTCTCCTCTCAATGACTGTCTCAGAGCGGTAATGGATTGGATGAGGAAAAACAGATTGAAGTTGAATCCAGACAAAACGGAGGTACTCACAGTTACAGGCCCAAAACCAGATCTGGGAATACAGTCTCCAGTCCTGGACGAAGTCACACTCTCCTCTAAAGACTGTGTTCACAGTTTGGGGGTCCTCCTCGACTCATTGCTTCACATGACTAGTCAGGTGAATGCGGCGGACAGGAGCGCCTGCTATCAGCTTTGGCTGATACGCCAACTGTGCCCTTATCTGGATGTGAGGGATCTGGAAGCTCTGGTACACGCCCTGGTAACCTCCAGTCTGGATTACTGCAATGCACACTACATGGGGCTACCCTTGTGCCTAACCCGGAAACTAAAACTGGTACAAAATATGGCAGCCAGGATAATTACAGGAACATCTAGGAGGGAGCACATAACACCTGTGCTTAAATCCCTCCACTGGCTGCTGATTGGTTTCCGGGCACAGTACAAGGTGTTGGTTTTGACCTTTAAAGCCCTGCATGGCTTGGGTCCATCTTATCTCAGGGACCGCCTCTCCCCATATGATCCCCCCACGCCCTGCGGTCCTCTGGGAGGAATCTGTTACAGCCAATAAAAACTAGGCTGTCTCAGACCTCCCAGAGGGCCTTCTCCGCTACTGCTCCTAGACTTTGGAATGGCCTGCCAGACGAGATCAGTCTTATTACTACTCTTGCTGCTTTTAAAAAGGCAGTAAAGACGGATCTCTTCCGACAGGCCTTCCCAGGATAGCGCCTGCTATAAGGAGATGAGTTTGTTTCATCGGTATAACTGATTCCTTGTTGTTGGTTTATAGTTTTAACTGTATTGTTATGTTTTAAATTTTTTCTTGGTTTAATCTTGTTTTAAGGGGCTGGGAGGGTGGATTATGGGGAAGGGAATGTTTTAACTCTGTTTGTTTTAAATGTTGTAACCCGCCCCAATTGCCGTGCAGAGGGGAGGGCTATAAATAAAAATTATTATTATTATTATTATTATTATTATTATTATTGCATCTTGGTAGCTCTCAGAAAAAGGTATGTACAGTGTGTTCAAAAATTTTATTGTTCTGACATAAAAGCCCTGTGCTCCTCCTCCCATCCAGAGCATGGGGGGGGGGGGATAATTGAAACTAATCAGCCACATCTTCTGAAAAATCGAGCTTTTTCTGCAATCTATCATGACAATCTATCATGCTGGAGAGTGTTCAGAGGAGGGCTACCAAAATGGTGAAGGGTCTGGTACCATGCCCTATGAGGAGAGTCTTAGGGAGCTAGGTATGTTTAGCCTGGAGAAGAGAAGGTTAAGAGGTGATATGATAGCTCTGTTTAAATATTTGAAGAGGTGTCATATTGAGGCTGGAGCAAGCTTGTTTTCTGCTGCTCCAGAGAATAGGACCCAGAGAAAACTACAAGCAAAAGCTATTCCACCTCAACATTAGCTATAGCAAGTACATTTCTATGCCGCTTATCAGTTCACTTAAGCACTCCCTAAGCAGTTTACAATGTGTAAGCCAATTGGGTTTTCATTTTAGCAACCTTGGAAGGATGCAAGGCTGAGACAACCCTGAGCCCCTGTCTGATGTTGAATTCACAACCTTGTGGTTTGTGAGTGAGTGGCTGCAGTACAGGCATTTAACCACTGTCTTCCTGACAGTAAGAGCTGTTTGACAGTGGAACACACTCTCTTTGGAGGTTTTTAAACAGGCTGGATAGCCATCTGTTGAGGGTGCTTTGACTGTGAGTCCCTGCATGGCAGAGGGTTGGATGGATGGCCCTTGTAGTCTCTTCCAACTCTGTGATTCTATGAAATAATAAGATCCCAGCTTTTAGGCAGGGATAAAATACTTTTGTTTATGCAGCTGCTCTGGATATTCCACTGTGCAAAAGGATCTTGTAGCACCTTTGAGCCTAACTGAAAGAAAGAACCTGGTAGCATGAGCTTCAGTAGACTTGAGTCTACTTCATTAGATGGAAGTAGGCTCACATCTATGAAGGTTCATGCTACCAGCTTTTTTCTTTTGATTAGGCTCAAAAGTGCTGTAAGATTCCTTTGCACATTGTTTTTTCAGAGTAACCCAGCTATATCTTTGAATTATGGATAATCCATGAAAACTAAAACATAATCTGTTTTTTTTAAAAAATGAGAACTCGAGCAATAGTTTGAGTAATAAAAAGGAACTTTCCCTCTGTCTATTTCCCCCCATAGTTGGTTCTGAGGCTTCCTTCAAGACTAATAAGCCCTTGTAATTTGTACTAGCTTCCTCTCCCATCAGCCCTGCTGCCACTGACAGTTGAACCACCCATCTCCAGGTAGTAGTGCATAACCACATAGAATATCATATGATAGTCATATTGCATGGTCCTTATTGGCTAGAATTTCTTGCTAGTTTGGATCTTGGGTGAACACAGAAGGCCCTTAACTGTTAAAGCTTAACAGAACATGCTAAATAATTTGTTGTGGCTCATTTGTTGTGGCTCATGTCCTTATATGATGACACTAATAACTGGATCAGAATTGCTAACAAGTATCACCTATGCATGTTGAATTAGAACTCATTACCCTCAACCATAATGGTCACTCATAAGAAAAATTGTGGGAGTTGTAGGTAAAAACACCATGGGAGGACACCAAATTGCATACTCAGGGCTGAAATGTATCCTTATCAGCGCATGGTATCTTTCCTCTTAAATAACAATGTCTAAATCTTTAAATGTCAGCTTCCAAATTTTGATTGCTTTAAAATGTGAATTCCTTGGGATTCTGCCATAAGATCAGGTAGTGCTATATGCTGTTCGCAAGTGACAGCATATGCATACAGAAGAAAAAAAATACAGTAGTCACTCCCAATTTGTGGAGGATCCATTCTAGACTGCCCCCCCATGGCGATTTGCAGATATTCAAGTCCCATAGGAAATAATGGCATGTGCACACTGCCATTTTGTTTATAGCTGCTTGTCCCTCCCATGAAGAGTGAGACCACGAATTCCAAGTTTGCAAAAAAGAGGGACAAGTGTATAGTGCTGGGCTATATTTAAGATTTTGGTTTTAACACTGAGAATTAAAAGTAGAATCTTTCACCCCAAGCTGTTACCAATGTATTAGTCCAACATAGAAGTGTTTTATATCAGAAGCTGAGATTGGAAGGAACCATAGTTTGCTAGCTCTGGAAGTGTTCATTTTTCAGAGGAAAAAGTAGGCTGATACCCTCAAACAACTGATACAATGAAGTACACCCCACGTTAAGGATACTAAACATCCTTAGAGTTGCCAAAAACCACCCCTGGAGAAAATTTTTTCCTGGCCACTCTACAGACTGAAACTACAAATAAAGTACTACCAGCCAAATATTCAACATGCCCATGTGATGTTTTATTATTGTTTGTGGTTGCAATTAAAACTTTGGGAGATATAACAAGCTCACCCTTTAAAAAGTGGCCAAAAACACCCACAATATTTTCAGTGATTTATAGTCAGGTGTGTGGAGAAGAAAGCACCATCACATTTGAAATAGATGGAGCTGAAATTCTTATTTGTTCTGCTTTTGATTTGCTTGGAGTTATTGCTTATCATTTATACGTACAGCTTTTATGCTGTCTGTACCAGTTCTTGTGTTTTTTATGAACACCCTCAGGCAAGTCTAGCCAGCCGCATGCTAAATGCTGCTTATTATTTGTTACACTGAAGTTATGGTTGATAACACACCTTCATTTCAATCTACTAAGCCTTTATCATTTTTGTGATGCATTTGTTATAAGAATTTGGAAGAAATATTATCACTACTATTACCACTACTATCTTCAGCCATAAGCATAATGCCTAGGCTATTCACTGATTTCTCTGTTGCAGACCTGAACAACTTGTGACATGATATTTCTCTATGTCTTGATCAGCAGCCATGACGACAGATGCCAGTTCTTCCCTCAATCAATGTCTCGAGGCAATAATGGACTGGATGAGGAAAAACTGACTCAAGCTAAATCCAGATAAAATGGAGGTACTCACAGTAGGGGCCCCCCAAACCAGGTATTGGGTCACAACCTCCAGTCCTGAACAGGGTCACGTTCTCTGCTAGGGACTGTGTTCACAGTTTGGGGGTGCTCTTAGACTTGTCGCTTCACATGACAGAACAGGTAAATGCGGCAGTCAGGAGCATCTGTTATCAGTTTCGGCTGTTATGCCAGCTGTGCCCTTTCCTGGA
The DNA here is from genome assembly GCA_026167975.1 of Phrynosoma blainvillii. Classification (NCBI taxonomy): domain Eukaryota; kingdom Metazoa; phylum Chordata; class Lepidosauria; order Squamata; family Phrynosomatidae; genus Phrynosoma; species Phrynosoma blainvillii. The sequence continues at coordinate 45,170,504 of JANUYF010000003.1, read as the reverse complement.
AGTGAGGGACCTAGAAACTGTAGTGCATGCACTGGTAACCTCACGACTCGACTTCTGCAATGCACTCTACATGGGGCTACCCTTATACCTGGTCCGGAAACTACAATTAGTATAAAATATGGCAGCCAGGTTGATCACTGGAAAATCTAGGAGTGATCATATTACACCTGTTCTGAAATCTCTCCACTGGCTGTCTATTGGTTTCCGAGCTCAGTTTAAGGTGTTGGTGATGATCTTTAAAGCCCTACATGGCTTGGGTTCAACCTATCTAAGGGATCACCTTCTTCCATATAATCCGCCCTGTGCCCTCAAGTCCTCTGGGAGGAATTTACTGAAACAGATAAAAACTAGATTAGCAGTAACCTCCCAGAGGATGTTTTCTGCTGCCGCTCCCAGACTGTGGAATGCCTTATTGGAAGAGATTCGTCAAATAACCAACTTGAACAACTTTAAAAAGGCCGTCAAGATGGATCTCTTCTGGCAGGCCTTCCCTGAATAGATCACCTCACCTAACCTGGCCTCTCTCCTTGTTAAACATCCTCTCCACGCTTTTACTGGTATCCCAGAATGTTTTAATCCAATGCTTTTACTTTTGTATTTTTGTATTTTATATATTTTTAAAAGGGGGCTAACTGTTATTTATTAGTTTTGTTTAGTTTTGTTTATTTTGGGCATGTTTATTTAAATTTAATTTTATATGTAAGCTGCCTTGATTGCCACGGCAAAAGGCGGGATATAAAAATAAATTATGATGATGATAATGTGAATTCAATTAGCCAGTTGTATTACAGGGCTACAAAAACAAGGCTCCTGACTTGATGACCTCTGTGATCTCTTCCAACTCTATGATTCTATGAAGATGAAAGGCCCTCCCTCCATTCCACCATGGCCTCAGAGGAAAAGAAGAACCAGCAGTATCTGCTGGACTTGATCACCCTTCCTCACTGCCATTCCCTTTTCTTTTGTGCCACGTCTTTTTAGATTGTAAACTTGAGGGCAGGGAACTGTTAAATTAGCAATCTGTAAACCATTCTGGGAGCCTTTGTGGCTGAAGAGCAGGATAGAAATACTTTAAATAAATAAATAAAGGGGACTATAGTCATGCCCCAGTACTTCAAAATTTACTACTACAATGCAGTTGACAGGCCATAATATGCAACATATGAGCTTCCTATGGCTCAGTGGGCCAAATGGTGCATTTGGGACTCCTCCATCAGTAGGCCCAACTGTTACTATTGGACAATTGTTGAGTCCTCTGTTAGAGAGCACCAGTGCCCACTCTTTTCCTGCTGGATATAGGCTCTACCATTTCAGTCCTATATCAGGGACATCATGATGAATTAAGATGAAGGTTCCCACCTTACTCTGATCAAAGTGCAGCTATTGTCCATCTCTGTTGCCAGGTAGTCAGAGGTGGCACGGGGGGTAAGTATCAACTTAGGAAGGGACAACCACTTTGGAAGACAAAACCACAAAGTTTCTCCCCCTCAAACCAGGAATCAACCTTATTTTGATATTAACTGGCTAGTGGGAACATAACAGAAAAACAAAGATGTTGCATATAATCTCAGAAACATACTTCAAAGGGGTTGTCTGCCTCAGTGCCAAACTGTGGCCACATAACTAAATCAGTTGTGTTACCATTAAGAATTAATTTCTCCTCCTATGTGAAGTGAGTTTGTCATTAAAAGTAGCAACTGAACTGTAAAATGTCTAGGAGTGTAACCTGAATTTATTCCATATAAAAATGTTACATTGCACAGCACTTTTCCTGTTCCATTGTCATTTGGGTGGCACAGTACTCCTGCAAGGTAAAAACAAACCACTAATGAAAAACATATGGCAACCATGTTTATACCATTTAAAAGTCCTATTTTATATGCGTATAGTGATCAGAAAACTGTGGGTATTCCTTTAAGATGCCCTTTGTGTCAGTGACACAACAATGTCATTTCTTTGTAGAAAGAAAAAAGAACATGTCACAACTGGTATTCTGACTTTAACTGCACTGAAATCAATTACTTTCTTGCTGAGACAAGAGGTAATTTTCTCATTTAAACCTCACAGATGTACAGACTAGCAAATTATTGTTGGGTTGTTACTTCTATGATAATTAACAATAAAAACTCTATGTTATAGTATAATTAGCTGTTTACTAAATGTTCACGTTCATTCTGCATCACAGAGGCACTGCTTTTAAGAGGTACATTATTAAGGAGCTGCCTTAATTAACCTTTTTATATTCATCCAATTACAGAATAGTTTTATAGTCATAGTAACATAACTTTTGGGTATTCAGTGGGACATTAATTTTACTAGAATTGCACAATCTTAGATTTTTAATGGGAGTTTCTCAAACTATGCCGATGTTCCCTGTCAATAATCCAAGTTTTTTTTTAAAGTGTATTGCAGTGAAACCATATGCATGTTTACTCAGATATAAGTTTTCAGTGGTGTTTACTCCCATCTGACTATGCATAGGATTATGGTAGGAGATTAGGAGCATGATGTAAGGCACAATGAGCTTTTACAATTACACATAAGGATGCCAAAGGATTTGGGGTCCATAGTTTACAGGGCACATACTTGTGCATATAATCAGGTGAAGGCTACTTTGGAACACACTATTTACTATGAAGGCTCAGGGGACATAGCTCATGGTTACAGGACCCATGAAGCAGAAAAGAAGAAGAAGAAAGGCTGAATGAGGGGGTAAAACATAGAAAACAGCAGCCTTCTCCATAGACATCTGTTTTATTTGAGCCATAGGGAAACTTTCTAAGACCAGTTTTTCAGGATATAAGTGCAACAGGGATATGAAAAAGCATAGAAGAAGGGGAGAAATGGGGGAAAAAGAGCCCTTTGACTCTCTCTGGAGAAGGAGGAGACAGAATAATAATAATAATAATAATAATAATAATAATAATAATAATAATAATACAAGTCACCATTTGCTTCTCCCATTTACATTGCTATGGTGAACAAAAAAGAAGAATATTCTGTTGGTATTGTGTGCTTTCAAATAATTTCCAACTTACAGCAACCATATGGTGAGCCTATCACAGAGTTACCTTGGCAAGATTTGTTCAGAGGGGGTTTACCATTGCCTTCCTCTGAAACTGAGGGAATATAACATGCCCAAGATCACTCAGTGGATTTCTATGGCTAACCAAGGATTTGAACCTAATAATTCTAGTCCAATACTCAAACTACAAACTAGAACACTATATTAGCTTTCACCAAATTCTCCTCATATTCTACTCATCCAATTTGGTGAGAAGAAACTCTGTGCCAATAAAACCCATAAAACTGACCAAAAAGAAATAATAATAATAATAATAATAATAATAATAATAATAATTTATTTATACCCCGCCTTTAGCCAAGGCTATCAAGGCAGCTTACATTTAAAATCAATCATAAGACCCAAACAATACAATAAGCATATAACCCCCCTTAAAATAAATTAAATTGAATCAACATTAAAATCTGATTAAAACAACAAGTTATAAACATCTAACCAAAATTATATAGTTAGGCCAAGAATATGGGAAGCTCTGGGGCTTCTTCTGAATTTCTGAGAAGGCAGAATCAGTATCCCAGCAGATGTTATTCATAAATAGTGGTGATATTAACTGTCCCATTGCTTGATATGGGAGAACATGACCTGTGCTTGAGACAGGTGAGCCTTCTGAAGAGTCATTTCTGCCACAGCAAGACAGTATTAGAGCACTCTAGGAAGTCAGACCAAATATTTGACTTTGATGGGGACGCTCCTCCACACATTTATCAGTCTCTGGTGACATCGTATCAACAGTCTCCAGAGACCCTTTACTACTTGAAGATCCACTCTGAGGGAGTCTTCAGAGCAAAGTACTGAGTGACCATCTGCGGCATCTGCATAATGCCTTGGTCTGAGAGCATCCTCAGATCAAGGAATTAGGAGGCAGTAGCTCAGAGAATCCCAACCCTCAGGAATGTAAATCTTTAGTTATTTTATTCTTGACCATGAGAATGAAACATTTTCCCTATTGGGAGTTACAGAAGTTTTTGCAGATTTTTCAATGATTTTCTGCATTTTGGGAATTTTTGGTGAAAAATTTGCTTATGCAGAAAAAATGTATTTTGTGCAAAGCACAATGTTTTCCAACAAAATATATTTTGCATGAAAAAGTAGTATTCGTGATCAAATTGTTGCATTTTGTGCAAATAGCATTTGGCAAAGCATTTTGTTGTAAATCACAAAACAGGATTTTTTCCTCCATGGATCTGGGTCTTCTCCTAGACTGAGTGACGTGTCACATCATCAGTCACATAGCGCAATATCTACCAGCTACATATTTAATTCAATGTAATACAAGTGACAAAGATTTCCCCAAAGTCTGCTATATTTCATACAGACAAGAAGCTGCATAAAAACTACATAGCCTAGGTCCTTTTGAACCACACAATTATAACAATATGATTCCATAGTAACTGTCATGGTTCCATCCTACATGGGATATAAATAAAATAAAATAAAATCCTGAGATTTGTAGTTTATGGATGGGCATTTAGAATCCTCAGCCAGAGAGCTCTAGTGATTAAACAGACTATAAGCCTCAGGATTCCAAAGGATGCAGCTATGGTAGTTAAAGTGGAATCATAGAGCTATAATTTTGTAATGCAAAAGGGCTTCTATTCTTTTACATGCCTCAGTTGTAAATCAGACAGTTTAAATAAACTGTACTTGAGGCATGCGATCTGGACCTTCTAATCCAGGGGTAGACAACCTTTTCCCTTTAAGGGCTGAGGGACTTCAGCTCCTAGAAGCCTCAGCCATGTTGGCCAATAGTCCCATGTTGGCCATTAGCTCCTGGGATTCTGGGAGCTGAAGTCCCTCAGCCCTCAAAGAGGAAAGGTTGCCTACCCCTGTTCTAATCTGTTGCTGGTTCAGGATTTTAGCTCTCCTTGAGATGCTTTCTCCTGTTGGCTATTCTGTAGGTTGTTGGCCCAGTTACCTTGGCTGGCTCTCGAGAAATGATTAACCAAGCTCACTCAGATTCATTTCTCTGATTAGTGATCCTTCTGCCTTTCTTTTTGTCAGCAGGGTTTTGGTTTTAGCTAGTTACTACAGAGATGCCCTCAGCCTTTCTGGCACTCTTAACAACTTCCTGTCCTCCCCAAGAATAGTTTAATAATGGGAATATAGTTTCAGCCTTTATCAAGGGAATCTACTGAGACACATGTCTAATAGCCCAAATTCAGTCTTCTAAGAATAAACATGGCAACATACTCTCATATCTTCCAACATTTCATAGAGGAAAAGCGGGACAGGTGTGGCCAAACAACATCAGATATAATCAAGTTGGCAAAAGTTATGAATAAGGGAGAACATGCATGCTATGAGAGGCTGCTACAGTTTGCTTTTGCCTGAAGGCCTGGGAAGGCCAGAATTCTGCCCCACTTGCCTTCTGCCTCACTGAATTAATACAGTGCCAACTACTTTTGCACTTTGAACTCAGTTTGCAGCAATTGAAATAAGTAGAGAACAAAAGTGGAAAGTGGGATAAGAGAGAAACTGGGACATTTTTAAAGCAGCTAAAAAACTTGGGTAGCAAAGGATTAATTGAGATGGCAGGTAAGCACTCTTAAACATACATTTTCAAAGTCAACATTCATGGGTATTGTCCCATGGCTAAGTGACAAATTCTAGCAGTTGGGTTGCATGCCCTGCTGTGCTTATTCGTTTCCTCAGAGGCTTATATTAAGTACATGATAATAGCAATACAAACTTATGACCAGCACTAATAAGCCAGAAGGAATGTAGAATGAGGCATTAGATAAGCATTAATTAGGAACAAGATGAAGTAGGTCAATCAAATGATTTGGTAAAATTGACACCGACAAGGAATATGGCAGTATCATGGGCTCTAAATGAAAAAAAAAATACAGTGTTTTAATGTGTATGTTAGTATTAATGCATGTAAGTTATTTAAGGGAAAACAAAACAAGAAAAGTTTGTTGACATGGCCAAGAAGGGGCCTGCACTTGCAATAACCATCTTAAATACCATCTTAAGCAAACATCTCAAGCAAGATTCAAGCTCATGATTCTAACACCATTACTGTTTTCTTTTTTAAATTTTTATATTATTTTATTGATAAAATTTAAAACATACAATTTCCGTACACAAACGCTGCATCTTTGAATTTGTTACATTCTTATAGTTGGTTTGATCAATTATCTATCTTCTGTTTGCAAGCATATATAATTATATACACATTAAAACACCTTGATCACAACAATACATCATAATTATTCTATCATTCAATTTATTTTTCTTCTTGTACATCCTCCTATCTTCCCTTCCTTTCCTATCTCTAAATATTCTTCTCCTACTGTCTCTCTTTATTTTCCCACCCTTCTTTCATACACTCTTCGTATCCATCCCTCTACATACTTTCATACACTCTTCGTACCCAACTCCTCATTCTTCCCTCTATCGCCTATCTACATTCTCATACCATCTTCTACTTTCTTATCCTTCTTTCTAAAATTTACCTTCCATTTTCCTTCCAAACTCTTCCATTCATTATTACTTCCTCCTTGTCTTCCCTGGATTATTTAATAATATTTCCGTCCTCCTTAAGCCTATAATTCCATGATTTTCTCTTAAACCAGTTATATAACTGGTTACCTCAAGCTAACAAAAGCCAGAATTTTGAGGATTTAATTAGATTTGTTTGCTTTCCTATTATGTGATCCATGTGTGCATTTCCTTAATTTAGTTGCTTTGTCATTGCTTAATAATAAGTGTATATCTGTGTGTTTATATATATATATATATATATATATATATATATATGATATATGCTTTCCTGGTATTGTATTCCATTATATTTTTATTTTCTTTATTTTTACTCTTAATTTATCTTTGCCAATTATTTTTTATTTCTTCCTTTATACCTTATTAATAAAATTCTGGAAAGTAGCAGTTGTAGTTATTAATACCAATTTTTTACTCTATTCATTACTGCTACCATTCAGCACCTTTAATGATTTCTAGTAAAGTAAGCTTATTGCAAATATGTTTTTACAGTATATTAGTTACAAGGATAACATCCTTCACAATTGTGTGGTAGCTCATTTATTGTAGTCCATATATTGCCGATAGCTAATTATGCTAAATGTCTCTACTGGTTTCTAAAATGTGTTAATACTGGTATCCAGTCATTAATATCGTCCTCTATACCTTTGTTTCTCAAATAATTTGTTAGCGAGTCCATTTCAATTGCCTCATAAAGCTGAAGTAACCACTCTTTCATACTTGGTACATTTTTTGACTTCCATTTTTGTACTAATGTGATCTGTGCCATCGTAATTAAATAAAAAAGAATTTTACCCACCTCTTTGTCGACTTCATTGTCCCACATGTTTAATAAATATATTTCAGGGCGATTTTTTATTTCTTTCTGCAAAATCTGATTTATAATTTCTTGAACTTTAGTCCAATATTTTTTTACTACTTTGCATGTCCATATGCAATGATATAGCATGTCTGGTTCTTTCCCACATTTCCAACACATATTATTGCCAGATTTGTATATTTTAGCAATTTTTCTGGGGTTAAATACCAGTGAAAGTAGATTTTATAAAAAATTTCTTTGAGATTTTGAAAGGCCATATGTTTTAGTCTTCTTGTCCAAGCATTTTCCCATTTTTCAAGCTCAATTTGATATCCAAAATTCTTTGTCCATTGGATCATATTTTCTTTTACTTTCTCCTCTTCTATTTCCCAATTTAGTAATATTTTATAAAATTTCCCTACCATTTTTTTATTGTCCCCAGCCCAAATTTTATCAACTTCATTTAAAGTTAAATCAACTCCCTGAACCTTCAAGTCTAATTTATAATGCTCTGTATTTAAACCAATCTATTACAAATCCTTCCTCTTTTAATTCATCTTGTGACTTCATTTTGTAAGTACCATATTCATCTTTGCATAATAATGTTGCATATGTTTTCCAATTATAATTCTGCCTCATCTCCTTTCTATTTATCACCTCATGAGGAGAAAACCATTGGGAAAATTTTGGTATCACCCGCCTTTTGTGTTTGTTCCAAATCTTCATTAGGGATTGTCTAATACAATGATTATTAAAAGCTTTGCTTGCCTTGATTTTGTCATATCCTAGATACTCATAGCACAATCCGTCTCTTTCTAATTCCAATAATTCATCATTATTATCCATTCCTTAATCCAGGTGAGACATCTTGCTTCCCAATACAGTTTTAAGTCAGGTAATCCTAACCCTCCTCTTTCTGTAGTGTCTTGTAATAGTTTTAGCCTAATTCTTGGCCTCTTGTTCTGCTAAATAAATCTACTCATGTCTTTATGCCACTTTTTAATCGTTATTGGTATCATTTGGAATAGAAAATTCATTTTAGGCAAACACCTATCATTTTTAGGGTGGAAATTCTTCCCAAATGTGACAATTGTTTTCTATTCCAGTAATTTAGATCCTTTCTAATCTCTTTCCAAGTCTTTGTATAATTATTTTCAAGTAAATCATTATTGTTATGCCTAAATATTTTATTTTCCTTTGTAATTTTATACCAGCTTTTGTTTCTAATTCCTGTTCTTCATCTTTGGGCATATTCTTTGTAAGAATCAATGATTTTCTTTTGTTTAATTTACATCCTGTTGCCTCACCAAATTTTTCTAATATTGCTATTAATTGATTCACACAGTTGTTCAGATTTTCCAGAAACATGACTAAATCATCAGCAAATGCTCTTATTTTGTAGTTGTTTTTGATTTTTAATCCCTGAATTTGGTCTTGATTTCTAATTTCTTTTATTAGCCTTTCTATTATTATCAAAAATGAGAGTGGCGAAAGAGGACAACCTTGTCTCATTTCTCTAGTGATTTTTATATAGTCCGATCTCTCTCCATTAATAATAACTTTTGCTCTTTGCTCTTTGTAAATTTCCATTATCCATTTTGTAAATTTATCACCTAATTCCATTTTTTAAAAAATATTTCAACTAATATTTGCCAATTTACTGTATCAAATGCTTTTTCGAGAATGATAAATATTATTCCTAAGATTTTTTCATTGTTCCTCTCATAGTAATTCCAAAATATTTATAACTATTCTTAGGTTGTCTCTCATGTGTCTTTTAGGTAAAAAACTTCTTTGATTTTCATCTATCCAATTTGTTAGATATTTTTTAAATCTATTTGCTACTATATTAGAAAATATTTTATAATCGGTATTAAGGAGAGAGATCGGTCTATAATTTCCTATATCTAATTTTGATTTCCCCTCTTTAGGAATCACAACAATTTCTGCTTCCTGCCAAGTTTTAGGTAATGCTTCATCCTAATCCTTCATCCAGTATTGCATTCATAACTTTTTGTAGTGGCTCACATGGTTCTTCCATAAACGATTTGTAGAAAGCAATGGTGAAGCCATCTGGCCCTGGTTTTTTCCCATCTTTGCATCTTTTTATAGCCTCCCTAACTTCGTTGTTAGAGATGGGTTTATTCAATTCTTCTAGTTGTTCTTGTTTTGCTGTTTGAAAAGCATGTTCCCCTAAAAATTCTTGGATTATATCTGACTCTACTTCATTAGCTTGATATAATTTTATAATTTTTTTTGAAAATTTTCCTTAATTTCTTTTTGTTTCTTTTGTTTTCTCCTCTTTTTCTATCTGTTATAGCCTTTTTCTCCTTTTCTTTTCTTAATTGCCCTGCTAGCCATTTGCCTACTTTATAATCCAATTCAAATTGTCTTTTTTTTATATTTTTAGCTTATTTCCAATTTCTTTTGTACTTTTCCTAGCTTCTTGTTTTTTTAACACTTTACTTTCTTCTAATATTGTTGTATTTCCCAGATTTTGTTCTAATTCTTTCTCTTTTTGAATTATCAGATTTTGTATTTCGTGATCAAGTTTCTTTTTTGTTTTCTGTATATATGTATCCTGATTAATAAACAAACCCCTGAATAATGCTTTCCCTGCCTCCCAAATTGTGTTTTTTTTTAATATCCTCTGTCCAATTTTCCTTAAAGTAATTTTTATTGCATCTCTCATTTTTTCTATGACTTCTCTGTTTTGTATTATACTGTCTTTTAGTCTTCAGTTGAATTGTCTCGTTTGATCCTGTAATAATAATATTAATGCATTATGGTCGGATAGATCTCTTGGTAAAATTTGTATAGATTTAGTAAGTCCAATTAGCATTTTAGGAATCCATATCATGTCTATTTGGAGAGGGAACTATGGGGGGTTGTAGACTACCAGAAATAGTGCAAATTGAGTCCACTTTAAGGGTTAGGGTTAGGGTTAGGGAATCACGGGAACTGCATTTTATTGTGGCACCAGAGTTCTCTGACAGAGAAGGCTCAATGTCTCAGAAAAAAACCAATTACCATGATTCCCTAGCACTAACCCTACCCCTAAAAGTGGACTCAATTTGCACTATTTCTGGCAGTCTGCAACCCCCTATGTCTGTTGGAGTAGAAGGTGAATCCATTGTGTTTTTGTACAAGTGTCTCCAAGTATCAGTTAGCATAAGCTCTTCCGTTACCTCAACAAGGGATTTTGGGAGTTTTCCCTGTGTAGTTTTTTAAAATCAATTATAGATTTCCTGTCCACCTTTGGATCTACCATTCCATTGAAATCTCCAATCAAAATTACCTTCTCATATTCCCCCTCCAAGATCTTTATATGTAATTTCTGGTAGAATTTACCTTTATTTGTTTGGTCTCCATAGATTCCCACTACTAAGATTTTTTCGCACATTCCAGATTATTTCTACTCCTATGTATTGCCCCTTTGAATCATTTAGTATTTGAATCGCTTGCATTTGTTTAGAAATGTATATTACTACATTGTTTTTCTTTTTTCTTTTGTCTGTTGATATGAATGCTTCTCCTAGTTTTTTTTATTTCTAATTAGTCTTGTTTCCATTCTTTTTATATGTGTCTCCTGGATATTACTATTTTGTTTTTCTAAAAAATTAAATATTGTTTTTCTTTTTTTCTTTGCATTTAATCCTTTTACATTTAAGATTAGAATTTTCATTTTTTGATGTTACTTTGCTATTTTAATAATCACCAATTATATTTTAATTTTTATAGTTCATAATTCATGCTGTATTTTCTTCCTCTTCTTCCATACTATCAGTCCCTCCAATTCTTGCTAGGTCTTATTTGCTTTCCTTGCTTACTTTTTCTTTGTTTGAGATTTTATCTTTTTCCTGCATAAGATTCGTTCCCTGATCTTTTCTCTCTAATAATCTTTCTCTGCCTTTCTCTAATTCTTCTATACTATTGGTCAATTCTTCGTCCTGTTCCTAATCCTCTTCATCTTCTCTGTTTGTCTTCCTATTTTTTTCTACTTGATTGTCTTTCAATCTCTTTTCTGTGCTCCTTCCAAAAATCACTGGCTTTTTCTATTGTATTCAATCTGTACTTCTTTGCATTCCATGTTAATGATAGCCCTTCTATTTCTTCTCTTTATGTTATTTTTCCATATCTTTATTGATTTAATCTAGATCTTGTCTAATTAATTTGGCTTCATGCCTCAGTTCTTTCTTAGTTTCTTCTTTAGATTCTCTAATTTCCCTTCTTGTTTCATCTCTTGAATCCCTTATTTCATTTCTTTTTTTTTTAAATTTAAAAAGAGTTTATTAGTGAATAATCCACATTAAAAACAAATAACACAAAGAAGTACAAAGACAAAAACATAAAATCAACAACAAAAAGAATACATAAATTGAACAAAATAAAAGAAAAAAAGAACATAAAAAAAAACAAAAGATCATAATGACTTCCTATCTGTCAGTAAACAATATTGTTGTAAACCTTTGGCTTCCTTTTATTCAACTATGAGTGTCTACTACATTAACCAAAAAGTAACAATAAAAAATTATCCTCACTATCTATGCTGTCTCCAAGATCCACTAGTTTTGAGAAATTAAATTAATTTAAGGTAAGTACTATTGTTTTCCCCCATTCTTGCTCAAAAAACGTTAACACATCTTTCCAATCTTCAGATATATTAGACTCAAAATCATTTTTTAAAGTTTGAGTTATCATATCCATCTCCATACCATCGAATAGTTTTATTAGCCACTCATCTTTAGTTGGAATTCGGTCATTTTTCCAATTTTGGGCAAAACAAATCCTTGCAAGGGTTATCATATAAAAAATTACCTTCCTTTTTCCTTTCTTGTAGTCCTCATTTAATATACCTAACAAATATATTTCTGGTTTTAAAGTCAGATTAATGCCCATTATCTTATTGATTAGGTCATTGACCATTTTCCAATATAATTTTGCTTTCTTGCATTCCCACCAACAATGAAAGAAAGTGCCTTTTTTTTTATTACACTTCCAACAGTTTTCTTTTTTTGTTTTATAAATTTTGGCAAGTTTATAAGGAGATAAATACCAAAAGTAAAACATTTTATAACAATTTTCCCTTATGTTTTGGGCCACTGTTAGTTTCTTAATATCCATCCATAACTTTTCCCATTGATCCATTGTGATATTATGACCAACACCGTTGGCCCACTTCACCATTTGATTTTTTACCGTCTCCGCTTCATTTTCAAGACATAAGAGGAATCTGTATATTTTGCCAATCAATTTCTCTTTTTCAACATATAAAATTCTACTTAATTCTGATTTTTTGATGTCTATTTCAAAGTCATATGACTTTTTGTCTGATTGAAATTTTTCATAAATTTGTCTATACAAAAACCAATTTAAATTTCTACCTTTGCCTTCCTCATTTAATTCCTCTCTTGATTTCAAAATAATTTTCCTACCTACTAATTTCCATAGATTTTCATATCTAAACCAAGTTGTATTTTCACTTGATTCCTTCCTTTGTATGGCTTCATGGGGGGATACCCATCCTAGAATTTTTGGGAGTGCATGTCTTTTATATTTCTTCCATATTCTAAAGAGTGGTCCTCTAATCGTATGATTTTTGAATGATTTTTCTAAATGTTTCACATCATAAGCCAAATAGGCATGCCACCCCATGCTTAGATCTTCCCCTTCCAAGTTCAGTAGTGTTTTATCTTCTAAAGTAATCCAATCTTTCACCCACGCTAAACTACATGCCTCAAAATATAGTTTCAATGAGGGTAATCCCAGTCCACCTCTCTCCCTACTATCCTGTAGGTTTTTCAGTTTAATTCTGGGTTTTTTCCCTCTCCATATGAAATTGGCAATATCTCTGTCCCAATCTTTAAATATCTTGTCTGAACCTATAATAGGAATAGTTTGGAATAAAAAAAGCAATCTTGGTAAGATATTCATCTTTATAGTCGCAATTCTTCCTAAAAGGGATATGCCTAATTTATTCCATCTTATTAAATCTTTTTTAATTTCTTTCCAAATCTTTGAATAGTTGTTTTCGAATAGATTTAAAGCTTTTTTTGTTATTGTTATCCCTAAATATTTAACTTTGTTAACAACGCCAACTCCTGATTTTCTTTCCAGCTCCTTTTCATCTTCTTTATTTAGATTTTTAGTTAAGATATTTGTCTTTTCTGAGTTGATCTTGCAACCAGAAATCTCCCCAAATTCATCCAAGATTTCAACTATTTTTTGTATATTGTTTATGGGATCCTCTATTGCAAGAACAACATCATCAGCAAAAGCTCTAATTTTGAGGTTTGTGCTCTTTATTCTTATCCCCTTTATTTCGTTATTTTCTCTAACATTTTTAATCAATATTTCCATAATCAAGAGGAACAATATAGGGGAGAGAGGACAACCTTGTTGGGTGCCTCTTTGTATTGGAATTGTACGTGTTTTATCATTGTTAATTTTAATTTGTGCACTCTGTTTATTATATATTTTTGTTATCCACTTCAAGAAATTTGTGCCTATGCCTATTCTTTCTAGTAATTTTATTAGGGTGTTCCAATTAACCGAATCAAAAGCTTTTTCAAAATCCAAAAAAAGCAGACCAATTTTTTTCTCATTGTGTTTCTCTCCATAATCCAAAATGTCTAAAACTGTCCTAGTATTATCCCTAATATGTCTATTTTTCATGAAACCTCTTTGTTCTTTACCAATTAACTCATCTAAATACTTTTTTAATCTTTTAGCTAAGATGGCTGCAAAAAGTTTATAATCATTGTTTAATAGTGAGATTGGTCTATAGTTGCCCGGGCTTTCTTTATCCTTCCCCTCCTTTGGTAATAGTGTTATATCAGCTTGTTTCCATGAGTCCGGTAAGTCTTCGTCAATAGCCTTATTCATAACCATTTGTAAGGGTGACACAATCTCCTCAATAAAGATCTTATAAAAAGAATTTGGTATGCCATCATTTCCTGGAGCTTTCCCTTGTTTTGCAAGACTAATAACTTCGCAAACCTCCTCTCTTGTGATTGGCTTATTAAGGTCATTTCGCCAATCATCTGGAATGGTTTTAATGTTTAATTTTTCTAAATAGTTATCGATTTTATCTAATTGTGTTTCTCTAACTCTATATAGCTCTTTGTAAAAATTGTAAAAGGTCTCCTTAATGTCTTCTTGCTTAGTTAATATCCTATCTTTTCCCCTAATCTTATTTATTACATTTCTTTCTTTCATTTTTTTTAACCTAAACGACAGCCATTTTCCCGGTTTATTTCCTAGTTCAAAATCTTTTTGTTTAGCCAGTTTCAGTCTTTTTTCTAATTCTGTTGCCGTTTCCAGCTCCAGCTGTTTTTTAATTATTTTAATCTCTTTCTGTATTTGTACATTAGATGGATTTTTATTTAATTCTTCCTCCTTGTTCTTCAATTCTTTAGTCAATCTATTCATAATATCTTTCTTTTTTCTTTGCCAAATTATGTTTTGTTGAATGAAAAAACCTCTGATAGAAGCTTTGCATGCATCCCACACCATATTTGATTTGACTTGTCCCTTTAGATTTTCTTCAAAGAAGGATTTTAACCATTCTTTTCCTTTATTTATGATCGTTTTATCTTTAAGTAACCTTTCATTTAGTCTCCACGCATTATTTCTCTTATTCTCTTTGAGTTTTATCACAATAGGATTATGATCAGAGATTTCTCTATTTAAAGATTCTACTTGTTCTACTTCTCTAATTAGAGATTTAGTAATTAAACAAAAGTCAATTCTGGCCAACGATTTATGAGTGTCTGAATAAAAAGTAAAGCTTTTTTCATCACCATACAGATGTCGCCAAGCTTCTATCAGAGATAGATTTTCCATCATCACAAAGAATTTCTGAGGTAGTTTTCCTTGATTTAATTTTATGTTTTTTTCTGATTTCCTATCTAATTTCGGCTCTATTACCCCATTAAAATCCCCCACCATGATTATATCTTCATAGTCGGAATCAAGAATTTTCATTTGTAATTTTTCGTAAAAAATCCCTTTGTTTTCTTGTGGGCCATACACACCTACTATTAATTTTTTTTTATTGTTCCAGGAAACTTCGACCCCCACATATTGGCCTTTTGCATCCCTGAAGATTAATTTCGACTCCAGATGATCTTTGACATAAATAATAACTCCCTTTTTGCTTTTCTCGATTGAGGAGGTGTATTCCTTGCCTATTTTTAGGTTCCTAATTAATCTTACATCCTTAGTTCTAATTCTTGATTCTTGTAAACACACAATATCTGCTCTATTCCTTTCTAAGTACAAAAATACTTTTTTCCTCTTTTGTGGAGAATTCAAACCTTTTACATTCCATGATAGAATCTTCATTGTTGGAGTGGACACTGCTGAAAGTATTTATCTAAGGGAAAGAATCACAATAGCACGTTTCTTAAAAAGTCCGATTTCAATACCTTTATTACTGCAATAGTGTACTAATATATAAAAAAATAATAAAGAAACAAATAATAATAAAGAGAATGATGAACACTTGGAGACTTTAAGAATTTAAAAAATAAAACAAAAGGACAGATAGATATATCCAGAAGAAGTTCTTCCTAAAAAGACAAGTAATTCTACAAGATTAAGTATTCGCCAATATTCTTATTTCATTTCTTAGTTCAAGGTGTAATTTCTTTATTTCTTCTAAAAAACCCTGTGTTCTGATCATTACTTTTTGTTGTCATTTCTAGTGATGGTCTTCTCTGGTTCAATGAGGTTGCAGCTTGTGTCTGTTTCTCTCTCTCTTTCTTTGACACCATTGTGCTTTCTGCTACTGTTCTTTCCCTCCTTGCTCTAGTTCGGTTCTTAACCCCTTTCTACTTATATTTCCTAGTCCTAGTTAGATTTCTTTGTTTTAGAATTTTAAAGGATTCTAGAATTCCCTTTAATTTTCGTTTTTGTGTATTCTTTCCTATTAAATCCTATTATATATGCTCAATGTCTTTGATATCTCCCTCCTTTTTATATTCCTAACTTTTGTTGTGATTTAAATTACCTTCTTATAGTTTTACATTTATTTCTTAATGTTTCTTATCCCAATTTTTTATTAACTGTATTCCTTGATTCTTCCACTTTCAATAAATGGATTTTATGCAAAACATCCAATCCTTCTATTTTATACCCATTCTTTTCTTTAAACCTCTAAACTAATGTCTAATTCAGTCCTATTCATCTCTCAATTGTAGTTGTTAAATTAGTTGATTATATGTTGGTCTTTATGTATAGTTTCTATATTTTCTTTTCTTTTTTGTTTTGTTTTTGTATATATCCTCTATACCTATAAGTTAGTACTGACTCTTATATCCATTCCTCTCTGATATTACTATTTCCTATATCTAAAAAAAGGCAAACAATATTTTTTCTCAAAATAGGACAGCAATGTATTGTTAACTACTACTATTATTATTATTTACTTCTTGCTCTAGCAAGAAGGAGCTTAATTGTGGCATCCCTCAGGGTGCCATCCTGTCCCTGATGTTATTTAACATCTATATCATCTATATGAAGCCGCTGAGTGAGATCATTTGGAGTTATGGGGCTGGGTGTTATCAGTATGCTGATGACACCCAGATCTATTTCTCCATGTCTCAGTTGTCGGCCGTGAATTCCAATGGCGTCTCCTCTCTCAATGAATGTCTTCAGGCAGTAATGGGCTGGATGAGGAAAAACAGATTGAGACTGAATGCAGACAAAATGGAGGTGCTTGCGGTAGCTGTCCCCAAACCAAGAATTGGGTTGCAACCTCCGGTCCTGGACGGGGTCACACTCTCCGTAAAGGACTGCGTTCACAGTCTGTGGGTGCTCCTTAACTTGTCGCTCCTGATGACAAATCAGGTGGATGCAGCAGTCAGGAGTGCCTGTTATCAGCTTCGGCTGATACGCCAGCTGTGCCCTTTTCTGGAAGTAAGGGATCTTGAGACTGTTGTGCACGGGCTGGTAACCTCACGTCTAGATTTCTGTAATGCACTCTACATGGGGCTACCCTCGTACTTGGTCCGAAAACTGCAATTAGTACAAAATATGGCAGCCAGAGTAGTCTCTGGAACATGTAGGAGGGATCATATAACTCCGGTATTAAAGTCACTCCACTGGCTGCCTATTAGTTTCCGAACCCAGTACAAGGTGTTGGTTATTACCTTTAAAGCCCTAAATGGCTTGAGTCCAAACTATCTTTGGGACTGCCTTCTCCCATACAATCCTCCCCACGCACTCCGGTCCTCTGGGAGGAATTTGCTCCAGCCACAAAAAGCCAGACTTTTGGCTACCTCCCAGAGGGCATTTTCTATTGTTGCCCCCAGATTATGGAACGGCCTGCCAGATGAGATCCGTCTGCTTACATCTTTAGACAGCTTTAAAAAGGCTGTTAAGATGGATCTCTTCTGGCAGGCCTTTCCAGATTAGACTCCTGGTCTCTAGAATCCTCTAGGAATCCTTAGAATATTTATTTGTCTTATCAGTTTAATTTGCCCTTCTCAAAGTAATTACTGCTGCCACTGTTTGCTGTTTTCCATTTGTTTGTTTAGTTAAATTCAGTTTAATTTTTATGTATTTAAATGTTTTAAATTGCCTTTAATTTAATACTTTTTAAAGGGGGGGGGTAGGTATTATCTTGGATTTTATATGATGTATTTTTTTTGTTGTTAGCTGCCCCGATTGATCTCAGAGGGGCAGGATATAAATAATAATAATAATAATAATAATAATAATAATAATAATTTCTATTTAACAATGATTGTTCAGTTATTCAATTTACCTCATTAATAGATAATATTAAGAGGAAGAGAAAGAAAGATAAATCTATAATCACAAACAGTCTTTCTCTATAGTACTTAACTTCTAAATAAGGAGATTTCTTATAATGTGTATTATCTGCAATAACCTGCTTTCTGTTTACTCAGTTAAGAAATGACCAAGTATCTCTCTGAAGTCCTCTAAAAAATAGTCACCATATATCCAATTTTCTAAACACAAAAGAAATTTTGTTAATCTCTTATAATAAGCTCAGATATAATAGATGTTCACATCAATCTTGTAGCGTCCTCAATACATCCTCTAATACAAGAAAATATAAATATCACTCTAATCCACTTTGTTTCCAGAATTCTTTGCTAACCAATAAACAATAATATACCATATAATTGCAATTATCTCTTCTGCTCCTTGTTAAATCCCTCTCCTCTTTTGCTGGTAGTTTCTTTCTTATTAAACCACCCAGACGTTTTTTAAGCAGAGTACAGAAGCATGAGAGTGATGGAATAAAAGGAAGTTCTCCAAATTCTCTCTGCTTGTATTACTTAGTTTCGCCCCCACTCATTACAATGTAACGGTTGTCTTGCTTTAGACAAGTCTATATTTTTACAGTTAGAGTCACTTGTTAGCTTGATGAAAGTGGCGGCGATGCTTGTGCTGCTACAGTGGCTGCTGCCCATGATTGTGGCCAGCTCAGACCTCCATGTCTCGGTTTCTTTCTGGATCTCGCCCCTTTACTCCGATCTTACTTTCTTTGTGGGGTTTATCAGTGTTCTCAAGGCTTTGGGGTCCCCAGATGAGCCCCTCTGAGTCTCCCCTATCTGGGAAGATAGTTTCTACCCCCTGGCATTTGCACCTGGGGGGTCTTGAATTCACAGAGAGCGATCTCCCCCTCACTGACAAGGTTTAGGGTGATCTCCGTGCCGCCATGCCACTGGAAGTTTCTAACACTATTACTTTTCTGCTCCTGTATGATTTTAAACAGCTTTGATGAAAAAGCCAGTGATTTTTAAAAACTTGCATAATGTATTTTGTACCTTTTGGCTAGTTTAATAAAGGTATCATTAGAATGCTTATTTTGGATAGTGTGATATTTTCCTGCATGGCCAACACAGCTACCCCTGAATTTAATTTATTTTTTAAGGATAAAAGATCTCCCTATGATTAGGGGAAAGCTGGAAAGCTATGGCAAGAGCATAGTGCACCTGCACCAGTTCCAGTAGAGTCAAGCAGGAAGGACAGTTAATTTGTAGAATACTTGCCAAATAAGGGACAAAATTCTCTTGATGCACACTACAAAGGAAAGGGTTGTTGCTGTTATGTGCCTTCAAGTCATTTCTGATTTATGGTGACCCTGAGACAAACCTATCATGGTTTTTCTTGGCAAGATTTTTTTCAGAAGGGGTTTGCTTTTGCCATCCCCTGTGGTTGAGAGTGTGTGACTTGCCTAAGGTCATCCATAGGTTTCCATGGCTGATCAGGGATTCAAATCCTGCTTTCCAGAGTCCTAGTCCAATGTGAAAACCATTACACCACACTGCTTCTCAAAGTAAAGGGTAGCAGGAGGAAAAAAGCTGTGAGTATGACAGCCTTGAAGGAAAGGGACTGAATATCAGAGAAATAGGCTGCTTAGAGCCAAAAGATTTTATCTGCCTTCCCTCATCACTGCTGTGCCACCCTAGTAAAAGTGCAACCACTCATGTAACATACCACAGGACTCCACCCAGAATGTGAGAAATCAGTCCCTCCTGATTTACATTAAACATAACTCAGCTGCAGTTTTAAATTGATATAAAGGAAGATGGCTTGGAATTATTGTTCACAGGTGTAGGCAGCTCAGCTGATCAATTCTGATGCTGTTCTTCAAAAAACAAATGTGTTAACTGTTAGGTACACTACATTTAATTACAGGCTTTGGTGGATTTCTCTAGCATTAACTGGGGATTTGAGATACTTTTTGACAGAAGTTGTTTTTATCTTTCTAGAAACTATGTCTAGAATGTCTATAGGCCTAAGCAGACTGCCAGAAATAGTGCACATTAAATTGAGGCACTGCCCTGGCTCAGTGCTAGGGAATCATGGGAACTGTATTTTTTTCTGGGACATTGAGCCTTCTCTGTCAGAGAGCTCTGGTGCCACAATAAATTACAGTTTCCATGATTCCCTAGCACTGAGCCAGGGCAGTGCCTCAATTTAATGTGCACTATTTCTGGCAGTCTGCTTAGGCCCTAAGTCAGTTTCTAGAGAATCTAATGTTTTTAGGGGTGTGTGTGGGGGGGATAGTGCTATAGCTCAAGCTAGATTCTTACAGAGAAACTTTACTATGGGGGTATGAATGCTGCATTGTTTTTAGTCAAGGGGTAAATGGATAGTTTGTGGAACTAAAGGGGCACAATCCAGGACAAGCTTCTCATGAATGGGAGGTCATGTGTAATTCCCAATGGGACTTCTGAAGAAGAAATTTAAAGTGAACTGTGTCCATAACACTTTGCTCATCAAAGCATACTTGTATTTGTCTGAGAAATCATTGTGTGGCTGCTTACTAGAGCTGCAAAAGAAATTGCTTTCACATTTGCCTACAAAAATAGCCATTCTGAACCTCTTAAGATTTGCAACAAGACAGAATGCAGCTACAAAGAAAAAAAATGTGCAAAAGATTTTACATGGCACACAGGTAATGTCTGCATCCCGTTATATTCATTCTTTCAAGTTGCATTTGAAATTCTGGCACAAAAATATGTACAAATTTCCACGTGGAAAGGAAAAATAATAATCTTAGAACATGCTATGGAATTGGTATGAGACCAGAATGCCAGTGGGGTTCTGAGAAATTGAACCAAATTGAAACTGACAAGTTTCCACAGCTGCACTACTTACAAAACATTCTGACAAAAGGAAAACTAATCAACATAATAGTGAGAGTTGTACTGAGGAAGCTCATAACTTTGTAAAGATTTCAGTGCAGTGTCTTTAAATAAACACTGTCCTTAATCAAATTTATGTGACTCTGACTGATAGCTGATGAAAATTATAGCACTATAGAGCTAGGAGAGCATTTCCTTTTTCAATAGCAAATCGATGCATGCATTGTTCTGAGGAAATTATCTTCCATTTCCCTAGGGAAATATGACACAAGCTGAATTCTGGTGTGAATGAATAAGGGGGAAGACAAAACTTTCCCCCCAATTTAATTAAATTTCCCATTACAAAATGACCTTCCTTCATCTTGACAAATGGGAAATCTTGAAAATATGCTAATAATAAGATGAACAATTAGGCACATTTATAACATTTTTGTAAGTAATGCCACAGGGATCAATTTTAAGCCATTAAGGGTGAAGTTGGCTGACACATTGTTTTGTTTTTCATGGAAGGAGGGCAAAAGAGACAATGATTTTGTATGCTGAAGTTGTGAAACTAGTGACAAATAGGAAGTTGAGACCATGGTGATCATATTTTTCCTGGCCCCCAATCTGAGTATGTAGGCAGGTGCTGTGTAAGGGACAGAAGTCCTATAAAGTGTGGCTTTGAGCAGGAATCAGAGCCAGGTGAGTCAAATAGGGCAGCCACATGTCTTACTTTGCAGAAGACAGTTCTCTCTTTCAGGCTGCCCTCAATTTGAAGGGCTGTAGGAAGATTAAGAAACACAAGAAAATAAAGCACTGGCTTCCAGGTTGCCAGTTACCAAAAGCACTATGACAGCCAGCAAACAGGTCACCAGGGATCTTTTCACACTATATAAATATAGCACTATGATGACACTTTAATTGGGTTTGTAGTTTGGTGAGACATTAGAGCTCTTCAGCTAAGAATCCTAAATACTCATCCCTAAATTGCAACTATAAAGGCTCCACAGGAACTTAAAGTGGAATCATATTGGAATAACTATGTATTGTGAAAGGGCCCCAGGTTATGGCCTTTCCAATTATAAGTTGTATTTTATTTCTGTTACAGCTATACACTGCAATTCTATGTCACCTTTTACTGTAATAAGGAACATTGTTATGTCCCATTACCCAACAAGTAAAGCATCACAGGTAATTATGTTTTTTAATGGTTTACTTCCAAGTTCTCTGATGATGGATTTCTGCAATCTGGCATCTTCATCTTCATTTAATCACTAGGCAGGACCAGTCCTCCACTTTTATTATTGTGGTTTTATTTATTTTTCATACTTTAGCTTTATGTATGTGTTGTCTTTATGTATACTTGTCTAAGTAGCAGAGATGCTAAGAAATCTGTTACTGAATTGCAAACATGCATATTAGGACAATTACAAGAATGCCTGATGTGCATTGGTGTCTGATGCACAATGAGACTAATGTGCACTACTGTGTGATGTGTGCTGGTCCCTTTGTGCATCAGTCCCATTGTGCAATGGCAACCACACACTGTGGCCCCGATCCTCCTCTTTGTCGCCCCCCCCAGCGTCAAAATGCCACTCCCTTTGGGGGTGGCAAAAAGTTGCCCTTAGCACCATTACTGCGGTTCTTTTGCACCCTTTTGGCACAGCATGTGTGCATGCTGTGCCAGGAGAGTGCCCTGACACCATGCGCCATGCAGAAGGGTGTGTAGCATCGGGGCAGAATTGGGCAGAGTCGGTGTGACCGGTCTGCAGTTGCCCTGCCCCAACTCCACCACCAGGCTGCCTTAAACTGTTAAAGCAAAGCAAAGTAGCTTCATTTATATACCGCTTCATACCACGCTATGGAGTGTCTACACGATTTACAACTGTAAGCTCATTGCCCCCCAACATCTGGGTACTCATTTTAGCAACCTTGGAAGGAAGCAGGCCTGAGTCAAGCCTAGTACTGAACTCGCAACCTTGTGGTTTATGAGTGAGTGGCTGCAGTACAGGCATTTAACCTCTGCACCACCAGGGCTCCTCTGCTGCTGCTCTGCATTGGTCCGTAACTTCCATATAGGATTCTGGCCATTGTGATTTTTTCCAGTCGTACTTATAAATTAGCATGGAGAAATTCCATGATGATGCTTTCCCTTTTTTGGTGATGTGGAAGGTTCCCCCTTAACCCTAGGAACACACCCATGTGCCAGTGCAAGCCACAGTCAGTAAATCCTGTCATTGTCCAGCCAAAGGCTAGAAATAAACAGCAAATCTTTATAGTTCTTTTTGTCATAGCCAATGGCAGCCCCGGTTAGCTGAGTTAGTTCTGTTTCTTTTACTGCTAAGAAGTAATGTGCCAAATTACAGCTGTAGTGGCACACCACAGAGGACAGCCATGCATAAAACCACAGTTACTTGGTGGCTCTTGACTAAAACCAATACATTGATCTTCATCCAGTTATGATCATGGCAGAGTTTAGAAACCATTTTAAAATGGGTGTGTGTGTGGTTGATGATCCAATATGGCTGATGTCTAATAATGAGAAGAGCTTAACTTCAATGAGACTTTTCAACAACAGATCCTAAAACTTTTACCTGCCAAGGGATCTCCAATGCAAGCGAAAAAATGCTTGGCAGATCAAAAGATTGCAGAATTCTACATTCCAGCAAAAGGTCCTAGACAATCCTCATATGAGACAGATTCATCAGAGGAATCAATGATGTCACATGGCCCTAACAGAATGAGCAAAAGAGGGAAGAACAGACACCCCATGCTGGCAGATCTCTCTTTTCTAGACTTATTGGAGAAACTAAGGGAGAATTTAGTGAAAGACTTCCAAAAGGATTGGGCTTCTGCCCTTGAACCAGTAAATGCCAAACTGTCAGCCCTAACAAGACAGATTGGAGACATAGAAGAGGCTGCAAATGCAGCTCTACAGTGAATATTATCTCACTCTGATAGGACTGAAATATTAGAAAACTCTCTTGACCACCTTCAAACAAAAATTGAGGATTTGCAAAACAGAGACCACTGCCTCAACATCCACTTCAGAGGTGTGGAGGGGCATGAAGGATCAGTTAATCTTCTATCCCTCATGATTAGGTGGATTAATGACATTGTTAGTTGATCATTATTGGGAGAATAAAAAGTACCAAAGGTGACTTCTGCCTGCAATAGAGCCCTGCAAAGCACCCTACTGGGTCTCTTATCACATGCTCTTCTGTAAAAGGGCATGACCGGAATAATGGGTGCAAGTTCCAGGAAAAGAGATTCCACCTCAACATTAGGAGGAACTTCCTGACAGTAAGGGCTGTTAGTGGAACACACTTCCTTGGAGTGTGGTGGAGTCTCCTTCCTTGGAGGTTTTTAAGCAGAGGCTGGATGGCCAGCAGTCAGGGATGCTTTAATTGGGAGTTCCTGCATGGCAGGGGGTTGGACTGGATGGCCCTTGTGGTCTCTTCCAATTCTATAATTCTATGATTCTATGATTTTACGATTCTATGATTCTCTGATCAAGCATAATTGCTATCCCTCTGGCTGTGTATTGGGTTGGGAACACTGAATTGGAGAGTATATCCCTTGTTCCCTTCCTGTGGGTCTCTTGCAGAAATGTGACATTGGATTTAATTTATTCAAGTAGTTTGTAATCTTGCACATTTAGGGTCAGAGCCTAACCCTTAACATTAAGTCAGACTATTTTAAGGTTATGCAGGGCAAGGGTGGGTGTGGGTTGCATAAAGAACTACATTAACACAAGTCTACATCTTACTAGTGAATGGAGTTCAACATACATAGGCACAACTGAGACTATTCCCCAAGGCTGGAATGCAAATAACAAAAACATAATTACATCAACATTAAACTTTAAAAACAGCATCACCAAGAGGATAAGCTCCTGTACTGCATCACAGGGCCCAGTCAGTGCAAGCATTAATGAACTCCTCAGGTGGGAAATGGGGAGATAGTATAGGGGTAGAGTGATCTACAAGGTGCCTACCCCAAATGACATATACAGGGTGAACATCAATATAAGTACAATGAAGCAGTGCAATACATTTTTATAGATGTTAATGAGAAAAATTGATGCACTATGGGGTAGGCTCCACTGGGGGGAGCAGGTTAGGTGGGAGTAGGCCTTTTGCACCATAATAAGAGCAGGACAGATGGAGTAGTAATGTACAACAAAACGGAGGCTCAGAAGACCTCCTCTGCCAAACAACAACAAGAGAACAAGAAAAATCAAGAAGGCTTCCCACTTAGCTTATCTTTGAATCTGAAGTTAGCTTATCCAACATCCGGGGGAGAGAGTGTTTGTTAATCTACTCCATTTCATCAGTGCTTGACAGATCCAGATTGAAGGGCATCCCTCAGTCTGTTAGAGGTGATTTCTTCATGCTTGCATTTCTTTTTCCTTTCATTATCATCTTCCATTCAGAGGTATTTTGATTCAATCTGGGCTTACCTTCATTGTTTGTCTCTTCTGCTAGGTCCCTGGGTACTCTTATGTCTAGAGCTTCACAGATCTCAATGAATTAGGTTTTAGTTGATGCAATCCTTGATCATTTTTACAACCGTTATTAAGACCCTTCAGGTCAATGCAATTGGTGTTCATTGGTGGTGATGCAGACTAGGATCTAGACAAGTCTTGTCAGCCTGCCAAGAAGAGACTGAGGGGGGAAGCAGACGACTGCTTCCGAGCCGCCGCGTGTCAGGGCGCCGGCGGAGCGGAGGCTCCGCACGGCAGCGCCCCTGCGGCGAATCTAAAAGGACCGCCAAAATGGCGATCCTTTTAGATTCTCCCGAAAGTGCGCCCTAACAGCGGCGGGCGCACTTTCGGCGGCTCAAACGCCGCGGCGCGTTCGGCTGCCGCGGCGTGAGGGCAACCCGCAGTCGCCGGCCGTGCGGACGGCCGGCGCTTCCGGGTGCGCCCTCAGGAAGAGGAAGAGCCGCTGAACGTGCGGCGGCTCCTCCTCTTCCGGGCCTCGGAGACGGCGCAATTAGCCGTCTGCCGAGGCCCTGAGAGACTCCCCTCTACCTAACATCATTGCCAAAGCTGCCCTTATTGATCCCTGGAGAACCATACACCCATAAGATAGGCAATATACTTTTTTCTCTAACACTGATAAATGGTACTCCAGGATTGATTATTTTTTTTATTTCCAAAGTGCACCTTCCTGAGGTCACTGATGTCAAAATCAACCCTATCTCACATTCCGATCATGCATTGGTAACCATGAACTGGAGACTTGGTTCTTGCACCCCAAAAACACAGATTTGGAGATTCAACCCCTCCCTCCTGTCTGATGTAGACTTTAAAAACTGAATTAGAGAGGCTATTAAGAATTTTTACAAAGAAAATAAAAAGACAGACACATCAGAGGCCCTATCGTGGGACACTCTAAAAGCAGTACTCAGGAGTTTACTTTTGCAAGAGGGAGCTTGGAAAAATAAACTTAAAGATTTGCATAGACAAACCCTTATGCCTGAGATTCAACAGTTACAACAGGCACACATAAACACCAAAGGCCCAACCATATATGCAACAGTTTTTTTTAAAAGACAGAACTAGTAAACTTAAACAAATCCACTACAATATACCAAAGCATATTACAGTCCAAATTCATGGGGAATCCATTCCAGACCCCCCCCCCGTTAATTCAAAATTTTGTGAATATTCAAGTCCCCTTGTCTTCAATGGCAGCACCATTGGGGACAATGGGACTTGAGTATTTCTTTCCCTCCCTCCCCCCTCCCTCCCTCCTTACCTCCCTCCTTACCTTCTTCTTCCTCCCCCCCCCCCCCCCAAGCAGGCCAGTGCAGTGGAGAAATGGCTGTGCTGGCTGCCTCAAGGCCTCTGAGGCCAAGGCATGGCTGGCGCTGCTGCCTCCAAGCCTCTGGGGCCAAGGCAAGGCTGGCACTGCCACATCCAGGCCTCTGGGGCCGAGGTAAGGCCAGCACTGCCACCTCCAGGCCTCTGGGGCCGAGGCAAGGCCAGCGCTGCCACCTTCAGGGTCAAGGTAAAGCTGTGCCAGATGCTGCAAAGCCACGTGGCCCAGGAAAGGCCAACATGGAAAAGGAGGTAAGAGAGTGAGGGAAGGAGTGAGGGAGGGAGTCGGACTTACCATTCACAAGTAATCAAAACCACAAATGGCAAGTCTGCGAATCTGGAGGGACGACTGTACTATGAATTTAACAACAACTCATGCCTATTAGCCAGAGCAGTTAAAAAGGAAAGCAAATAAAAGATCGATCCCCACAGTATCCTCCAGCAAAGGTGGTTTAATCACCTTCCAAAGGATATTCTTAATGAATTCCACAGATTCTATAAAGATTTGTACACATCAGAAAACACATGTGATTCATCTACAATTGATTTCATAAAATCATTACAAATAAAGAAACTCTGAATCACATCGCTCTTTTCTGAACAAACCAATACAACTGGAGGAAATAAAACAAGTCTGTAGTCAAATTGAGATCATTCAAAACCCCAGACCCAGATGGCTTCTCTGGTGAATTCTATAAACTCCTTACAAATGATTTAACCCCGTCACTATTTAATTTATTCAATGAAGTCAGGGTGGTGGTCTCCCTCCTAGCAAATTGAAAAACAAATCACCAGGAAGAGATGAGATTCCAATTGAACTCCTGCAATCCACATTGACAATCTCTAGTGTTAACCAACATATGTCAACAGATATGAAAAACAAAACAATAGCCAACAGATTGGAAATGATCAATATACATCCCCATCCACAAAAAGGGAGACATAAGAGACTGCAGCAACTATAGGCCGATAGCACTGATCTCCCACACAAGCAAAATCACGCTCAAATTTTTGCAACATAGACTCCAACTATAAATGGAGAGAGAAATCCCAGAGATCTAAGTGGGGTTCAAGAAAGGAAGAGGCACGAGGGACCACACTGCAAACCTATGATGGCTCATGAAGTGCACCAGGGAATTCCAAAAGATAATCAGCATGTCCTTTATAGACTATAGACTACAGCAAAGCCTTTGATCATGAAAGGCTATGGAATGCCCTTAATGACATGGGAGTGCCAACACATCTGATAGTCCTGATGAGGAATCTGTACACAGGACAAGAAGCTACTGTCAGAACAGAACATGGAGAAACAGAATGGTTCCCAATTGGCAAAGGGGTCAGACAAGGCTGTATCCTTTCACTCTATCTGTTCAACTTGTATGCAGAACATATTGTAAGAAAAGCAGGCTTGGACACAGGAGAAGGAGGCGTGAAAATAGGAGCAAGGATATCAACAATCTAAGATATGCAGATGACACTACAGTGCTAGCAGAAAAACTCACAGACCTAGAACACCTACTAAGGAAGATAAAAGAAGAAAGTGCAAAGGCAGGCTTAATGTCGAACATAAAGAAAACAAAAATAATGACCATCGAGGACCTTCACAAGTTCAATCTAGACAATGAAGAAATAGAAATAGTAAAAGAATTCCCATACCTGGGATCAAACATTGATAGAAGTGGAGACTGCAGACAGGAAATCAGAAGAAGATAAAGAATGGGGAGGGTGGCTATGAAAGAACTAGAAAAGATTCTAAAATGCAGAGATATACAACTCAGCACAAAGTTAGACTCATACTAGCCATCGTATCCCCTATTACCATGTATGGATGCGAGAGCTGGAGAGTTAAGAAAGATGAAAGGAAGAAGATTAATTCATTTGATATGTGCTGCTGGAGAAGAGTGCTGAGAATCCCATTCACAGCCAAAAAGTCAAACAAATGGGTCCTACCTAGAACAGATCAAACTGGAAACCTCCCTAGATGCCAAGATGACCAAACTGAGACTGTTGTACTTCGGACTCATCATGAGAAGGGAGGACTCATTAGAAAAGACAATAATGCTAGGATAAGTGGAGGGAAGTAGGAAGGCCAAATGCCAGAGGGATGGACTCCATTAAGGAGGTTACAGGTATGGGTTTGCAGGAACTAAGCAGAGCAGTGGAGGACAGAGGATCCTGGAGATGTCTCATTCATAGGGTCGCCATGAGATCTAGTTGAGGAAGTTAACAACAACCACAACCACATGTATCTGAATGCTTCACCTTCAGTCCAGAATTACAAATATGTCCCTTGGATTCAAGTATCAATTGATGCTCAGGAACTATTACCCTGTCACTAAATGGATGAAAGTAAAAATAGGGTAATGGAAACAATTTAACCTCTTCATTTTCAAGAGGATTACCATTGTAAAGGTGCTTCTTGTCCCACGCTTATTTTTTCTTTTCCAATCTATACCAATTTGTCCAACTACCTTCAAATTCAAATTCTGGCAATAGATGATTAATGATTACATATTCAACAACAACAACAACAACAACAACAAAAGACCCAGATTCCCTAAATCTGTTAGATATACTAACACCGAGGAAGGAGGGTTGGCGATCCCAGATGTCAAACTCTATTATCATACCTTCCAACTAAACCAACTCTCCCAACTTGTCACGGAGCAATATTCCACCAAATGGGTACCCATGGAACTAGACAGTGATAGTTTGGCTGAACTTAATCTTCTTTTCTCTATAAGGACATGGAGGGTGTTGAAGGAGATTCAAGACCCATTTCTCTACAACTCCTTCCTTATTTGGAAGCAATGGGTTCACATACTAGCTCCTGATCCTTCCCCTACTTGCCCATTCCTATTGCACACCCATTTTTATGAAGTGAATAAATTAGCTCAATTCAAATTATGGAAGGAGTGTGATCTATACAGAATTATGGATTTTTTTGAACAGGGAAATCTCAAAACGACAGATAATTTGGTCAATGCCTTGGGACATGCCAAATCCTCCTGGTTCCAAGTACTGCAAGTGCTCTCCTTTGCAAAAAGCAAATTGATAAAGGACAGTTGCCCCCATCCTTTGACCTTTTATAAACACATTTGTATAGCAAAAGGACAAAGATCTAAAGGTAGGGCAGCCATAATATATAAAAATCTAATACAATCCACATATGGCAAGAATCAACCTGCCAGGATAATTTGGCAATCTGATCTGAACATGGATATATCTGAAACCACCTGGTCATGCATTTGGAACCCCCCCCCCCCCCCCCCCACACACACATATATAAATCATGGTCAGCATTGATGAAGGAGGTAACCTTAAAGGGCATATATATATATGGTATTTTAACACCGATAAGATTATCAGAAATGGTAAAAGATGCCTTCCCAAAATGCTGGAGAGGTTGTAAGACTCTTGGTTCCTATTTACACATGTGGTTGGATTGTCCCAAGGTTAGAACTTTCTGGAATGCTGTTTTAACCCAAATTTCTTTTTTTTTATTTATTTATTTTTTAAATTTTATTGAAATTAAAAACAAAACAAAACAACAAAAACAACAACAAACAAACCAACAAGAACAAACTTACATAAATACAAAAAATATACACAAACAATAACCTATTCCTTCTACAAAAACAATTAAAAAGACTTCCTAGGTAGACCAATGTTTACTAAACAGCCCGACATTTTGTAACTTCGCAATGACAATGCTTTAAGTCTTCTATCCCACATTTAAAATAGATATATCTATAAAGTTTGATTAATTTAACATATATAATATTAAAGAAATAGAAAAAAAAATTATATAAATCCTATTAAACTAAAGCAAAATAAACCACCTATTATAAGCAAAGATCAATCAAAAATCGTTATTGTCTGTAGCCCGCTCTCCGCTTTCAAATAATCCAGCAAAGGTTTCCACTCCAATTGGAAAGTATCATAATCTTGGTTTTTAAAAAATGATGTTATTTTTTCCATTTCCATTATATCCCAAATTTTCTGTCTCCACTCCGATATAGTTGGGGTATCAGTTAATTTCCATTTGGAGGCATATAGTATCCTAGCTGCTGCTATTAAATAAAATAACAATTTACCAAACTCCTTCTCTATTTTATCATCCTTAACTATACTTAATAAAAAAAATTGTGGATCGAACCTAATAGATATTGAAAATATACCTATAATCTCTTTATATATACTTTTCCAGTAATACTTAGCTTTCTCACAACTCCACCATAAATGAAAAAATGTACCTATTTTCTTATCGCATTTCCAACATTTTGGGGAATAGTTTCCTGTCATTTTTGCTAATTTTACTGGTGTCAAGTACCACCGGTACTGCATTTTATAAAAATTTTCTTTAATATCCATATTAAGCGTATATTTTAATCTCTTTGTCCAACACTTTTCCCACTCATTTAATTCAATGTTACATCCAATATCCTGAGCCCCTTGATCATCTGTGGTTTTACCAATTCACTAACTAAATTAAATTTTAATAACATCTTATATAATTTTGATATTTGGTGTTCCTGTACTGAATCTATTATCTGTTCAAAATCTTTATTCATTGAGCCAATTGTTTTAGTTTTCATATCTAACAAAAAACGATCCCTTATCTGCCAATAGACAAACCAACTACAATTGTAACCTTCTAAATTAAGTTGCTCTTGAGTCTTTATCATCAGAGGTTCTTGAGTCTGTCTCAATAAATTTCGATAAGTTAACCATTTCATTTTACCCGTTATAATTTCTTTCAAAGGTTTTTCATACACTGCAGTCCAAAGTGGGATTTTATCATCCCATTTACTCTTAATTATGTTCCACACCCTTAAGAGAGATCTTCTCAAATAATGATCCCTAAACCCACTATGTCTTTTAACCTTGTCATAGATTAAATACCCATGCCAGCTGTATACATTATCATGTCCCTCCAGTTTTAAATCATTATCATTATCCAATTTTATCCAATCTAAGATCCAATATAAGGAACACGCATAATAATATAATTTCAAATCAGGTAAATTCAATCCCCCTCTCTCAGTAGCGTCTTGTAATGACTTCATACTAATTCTTGATCTCTTCTTGTTCCATATAAACTTAATTAAATCACTCTGCCATCTCCTAAAAGGGCCATCGTTAATCAAAATTGGGATATTTTGAAATAAGTATAACATTTTGGGTAAAATGTTCATCTTAAAGGCGGCGATTTTCCCTAATAAAGATAAATTCAAATTTTTCCATCTATTCATTTCCGATTTAATATCATTCCATTTCTTCTCGTAATTGTTTTTGAAAAGCTCCGAATTCCTTGTTGTGAAAGTGATTCCCAAATATTGAACTTTTTTAACTTCCTGGTAACCCGTTTTATATTTCAATTCTTCCTTCTCCTTATTAGTCATATTCATCATTAACATTTGTGTTTTATCTTTATTAATTTTCAAGCCAGAAATATTACCATATTCTACTAATACTTCTTTTAGTTTATCTATACCTTCATTAGGATCTACAAGTGATATCATCAAATCGTCAGCGAATGCTCTAACTTTGAATTCTGAATTTCTAATTTTCACCCCTAAAATTTCTTTTTCTTCTCTAATTCTTTGCAGGAGAATTTCGAAACAAATAATAAATAACAAAGGGGAAAGGGGACACCCTTGTCGAACTCCCTTTTGTATTTTAAAACTATTTGTTATTTCTCCGTTTACTAAAATTTTTGCCTCTTGGTCGCGATATATCATTCCAATCCACTTTGTATAAATTTCACCCATTTCCAGTTTTTCCAATATAAATTTTAAAAAAGTCCAATTCAACCTATCAAAGGCTTTCTCGATATCATAAAAGAGTAATGCACCCTTTTTATCAATATGTTTATTATAGTACTCAATTAAGTTCAATAAATGCCTGGTATTATCTTTAATCTTTCTTCCCGGTAAAAATCCTGCTTGATCTTTTTTTATTACCAAATTAAGCCAATTTTTTAATCTATTTGCCATTATATTCGTGAAAATCTTATAATCGCAATTTAATAATGATATAGGTCTATAATTTTTCGGGTCAGCTCTATCCTTATTCTCTTTTGGGATTACCGAAATATAGGCCTCAGACCATGTATGAGGTATCTTATCTTCTAATAAAGCATTCATTGTTTCAACTAAAGGGGGGGCTAACTGACTAGCAAACGTCTTATAATATTCAGATGTCAACCCATCTGGGCCCGGAGACTTAGCAACTTTTAATGAAGAGATTGTATTCAGGACCTCCTGTAATGTAATTTTTTTATTTATATCCTCTTTTTGTTCTAACGAAATTGGAAATAATGTCTGCTGTGATAAGAACTTCTTTATTTTTTCCACACTAATATCCTGATCTTTTTTATATAAATTTGTATAAAACTCTAATAAAATTCTCTTTATATGTTTCTGAGATGTGAAAAACTTATTCCCTTCTTTTAATTCCGATATATATTTATTTTCCTGTTCCTTTTTTAATTTATAAGCTAAGAATTTTCCTGATTTATTAGAACCCACAAATTTCTTATATTTATAATATCTCACTTTTTTCTGTATTTCCTCAGTCAATAGAATTGTTAATTGTTTACGTAAAGCAAATAAAGCCTTCTTAATTTTTGAATTCTCTGGGTTAATCTTCAATTCATCTTCCTTAAGTGTTATTTCCTGTTCAAGAAATTTCCTTTGGCTTTCTTTCTTTTTCTTAATTTCTGCATATTTCTTTATAAAAAAGCCTCTCATATAAGCTTTAGATGCATCCCAAACAAAATTAATAGATGTTTCATTATTTAAATTATAATGAAAAAAGTTTTCCAATTCTTGTTTTGCTTCATTCACTATTTTTTCATTTTTTAAAAGGTAAGGGTTTATTGACCATCTAACTATTTTAGGGCTTGTTTTAAAAAACAATCTTATAGGATTATGATCGGACCATACGGTTGGTAATACCTCCACCTTACTTACTTTTTTACATAGCTCCGTCGAAATCAAAAACATATCGATTCTTGACCAGGACTGGTGTACTGGGGAAAAAAATGTGTAATCTTTTGTATTTCTATAAAGTATTCTCCAGATATCCTTAATTGATAATCTTTCTTGGAGCTCGAAAAAACTTCTAGGTAATTTACCTTGTGTATTTTTTATTTTTTTAGATGATCTTCTATCCAATAAAGGGTCAATGACCCCATTCCAATCCCCCATTAGAACAATCTTATCCGAATTTATGGTTTCTAATTTATTTAATAAATGTTCGTAGAAAATCCCTTTATTCGTCAATGGCGCATAAATCCCCATTAACAAAATATTTTCCCCTTCAAGATTAATTTTTACCAACATATAATGGCCATTTTCATCAGAGAGGAGCTCTTCTGGATTCAATCTTGGGTGAATATACATTACTACACCCTTTTTCTTATTTTTTGCAGATGATATAAATTCTATCCCCAATTTCTTATTCTTTAAATATTTAATATCTTTTTTCCTTATATGAGTTTCTTGTAAACAATAGATATCCGCACCCAATTTTTGCAAATAATGATTTATTTTTCTTCTTTTTTGTGGTGTATTTAAACCTTTGACATTCCAAGAAATAATTTTTAAAGTATCCATTATATTGTTTTTATAAATACGCTTATCAAAATCTGGGTTAATATTCAAAGATTAATCTATAGTGGAAACAACTTCCTATGTCTTCTATAATCAATTAATATAATTAATACTATAATGACCTATTTCTATAATTCTATATTTCTACTTCTATTTCTATTTCTATTTCTATATTTCTGTATTATGTCTGTACTATATCAAATATACCTATAATGATGTTATATCTATATTATATATTATATGATATATTATATCAATTTATCTTAGCCAAAAAATTAACCAACACAGTTACAATGCAAAAAAAAAAAAAAAAAAAATTCAGATAGAAGATTAGCTTGATATCTGTTTTTGCACTATCTCAAATATTAATTTCAAATCAAATACACACTATTTCCACTGTTATTTTCAACCTTCTCCTGGTTCCTTTTCCTCTTCCGAAAATTCCTCTTCTCCACTCCTTCGTAGATCTTCTTGATCAAATAGAGTGTCTTCCTCCAACCTATCTTGTCCTTTCCTATTTTCCCTATACCTCCAGTTTTCTGCCCCCAATACCTGATATTCTTCTCCTAATGGATCTCCCCTGTTATATTCTTTGTTTCCCTCAGTGGGTATGATGTTATAACCTCTTTCATCTATATTGCTTCCTTTTGATTCTGCCTTCTCCTGTTTTTTTCTAGTAGTTTTTCTCCTTTCTTCTTCCCTGTCCCAAAACTTCCTTGCTTCCTCCACTGTTCTAATCACTACTCTCCTTTTCCTTATCCAAAAGGATAGACCTTCCGGCGTCCCCCATCTATAAGCAATACCTTCTTCCCGAAGGTAAGACGTAAGGAATGAGTATTCCTTTCTTTTTCTCAATAGTCTTGTGGGGACATCCTTCAGAATCTGAACCTGAATACCTTTAATTTCTAATGGAAATTCATTGTGTTTCTTTAGCAATAGGTCCCGGATTTGCCTCCTAACAAAATAAATTACGATATCCCTAGGGAGGTTCTTCTTTTTCGCTATCATCGAATTTAATCGAAAAACCCTATCGATTTCAAATTGGAATTGACTCACTTCTTTACCCAAAAAATTTGCCAATTTTTCAGTAATAAAATCCAATAATTCCTCCTCTTTATCTTCTACAACCCCCCTAATTTTTACACATTTTTCCCTTAATTTTTGATCCCAAATAGCTTTCTCATCGAGATCCTTTTCTCTAAATTGTCTGACTTCATCTAATTCCTCCCCAAATCCCCAAATTAACCCAAATTTCTGATACTGTGAAACAACCTGTACAATTTGACCAGGTCTTATAATACTATTCCTTTACAGCAAGGACAACAGCCACCTGAAAAATTGAAAACTTATCACATTCCTCATCTCAGTGGCCAGAGCTGAAATTATGAGATGTTGAAAAACAGGAGATGTTCAACTGAGCAATGGGTGGAAGAGGATTTGGGACACATAGTTGTCAGAAAAACTCTCCTACACCTTCCAGTTTTGCAATGTGTCCTTTTTACCTCTTCCAAGGAAAGCACTGCAGAGAAATAACCAAAGGAATAGTCAAAAGTCCATTCCAAACATCACACAACAAGAGTCCAGTACTTAACAGCAAAAGGTGAAGCAGAAGCATAGTCACAAGGCAGTTCCAGAGGTCAGAAAACAGGATACAAAGCAACTAGGGAGAGTACATGACTAATTATTGGCTGTAGGGAATCATATCATCTGGAGCCTTTTTAAAAGCCTCAGCAAGTTTCAACTGATCACAATTAGCTCTTCTTTTGGCTTCTAGCCTAGTAGAACGCCTCAAGGATTCCTTGGCTTGTCTTCACTCCACAGGTCCTAGTACTGGCAGCATAGAATCTTTCTGTCCCTCTGCAGCCTCCTGCCTCTCCTCTGAGACTACAGAGCTTCCAGCTCTACCTCCTCCTCAGCTCTACCTCCTCCTCAGGCTTAGAGTCTGTCTCTGCCTCTAAAGCAAAGTCAGACCTAGGGTAGTCCAAGACACAATGGACAAAAGAAGGCACACATTTTTTTAAGGATTGGTCTGTTCTTATTGAATATATTAATAGCAACATAAACATTATTGAACCTCCAACCCATTAAACAATCTTTTGGAGAGACACCCTGGACTCGGTTTCACCAGCTGCCATGGGGTGAGATGACACCCTGGACTCTGAGTGTTACTGCTATCCCAGGTTAAATCATCTTCCTGTAAAACTCTTTTTGTTGACCCCCAAGGCTCATAGAATGTATTTTGTGTTGATTATATTGACTGCAAAACTATTAATAAAATATATTTTTAAAAAGAAACAATTTTAAAAGGAAAAAATTGGCTTCCTTTTTAAAAAGAAAAATCTAGAAAATAAAGGAAATGGCCTATTGTTGGGGGGGATCTCCTCAAGAGACTCCCAACCACTTTTACCTCTCAAAACGTGATTCATGACATGAAAAGAAGGAATAACATTGCCAATGATTGCATTAGTTTGCAAAAGGAACATTGTTATGCCCCATTTCCGAACAAGTAAAGCATCACAGGTAATTATGCTTTTTTTATTATTATTTGGTAATGGGCTACTTCCAAGTTCTTTGATGATGGATCACTACAATCTGGCATCTTCATTTGATTACTGGGCAGGAACAACCCCCCACTTTTTTGATGTTTTATTTTATTTTTAAAAAAATATTTTAGCTTTATTATATCAGTTACTATGACAATGATGATATTTTATAGAATGAAAAGGTGAAAGCGCACACATAAAAATCAGCAAACAAGAAGATCAACAAGAGAGAATGGACCATTCCTCATTGTGTTTTCAACTGGATTTGGTGGGTTTCTTTTTAAAAAATGTTTTTTTGGCTTTATTTTCTTCTTAAATATTCCCTCAACTGAGCTGATACAACTATTTTTCTCATTAGCCCAGTTTTCTCTATATAGACACTGTAACATTGTAGCATTGGAGTTCACTCTATCTATCTATCTATCTATCTATCTATCTAAGGGGAGAAGACTTG
Source organism: Phrynosoma blainvillii (assembly GCA_026167975.1). Taxonomy (NCBI): domain Eukaryota; kingdom Metazoa; phylum Chordata; class Lepidosauria; order Squamata; family Phrynosomatidae; genus Phrynosoma; species Phrynosoma blainvillii. The sequence continues at coordinate 45,133,060 of JANUYF010000003.1, read as the reverse complement.
TCTCCATTTAAGAAAAGACAGTCAATAACAGAACAGTAATTGTTATTTTGTCCTCCTAGCACATCTTGTTATTTAAACCTTTTTTCCCCTTCTAAGCTGGGCTTTTGCTATTCTTTCTCAAGAGTTTATATTCTCATAAACCAAGTATAAATACAGATGTGTTTCTGATGTCTTCTACGGGATTGAGGGAAGGCTGAAAGTGAAGGCTGCTTATAAGAGGGCAATTGCAATTGCCTCTGACCTAATCTCCTCTGACTTGCCTAAAACATGTAAAGGGACATTTTTAACAAGCATGGGTATACCACTCTCAATCAACAAATGAAAAATTAATCACTTGAGGTGGCTGGAGAGTTGTAGCAATGTAAGCAACACCATCTGCACCACAAAGAACATCTGTTAATTGCTTGATTTTTTGCAGTATATTCTGTTCTCTTGCTAGATGGGGTGGTGGTGGTGGTGGCAATCACACTGCCTTTGAGAGCTCCAAGGCTAGTTACAGACTCATTGCCACTAGTTGTCCTTTGAATGCTCATGTCACATTGATCAAAATTTAAACAAAAATTCTTCCAGAATGTTCAAAATTGCTGATTAATCATGCCAAGTACTGCTTGGCAAGCTTGAGGTATGCCAGTTATCACTAGACAACATTACTATTTTCTTGTGGATGTGACATCTTTATTTGGTGACTAAACTTTTGTGCATCTCTTAATCACTTTAAAAGTTATCAGTGAGTTTGATCTTCCAGGAAGCTAAATATATAATAATTAAATCTGATGGATGTGATGTCATACTTAGTTCCAATATTATTATGGTACTTACAGTATCAGCAATATCTATTTGGGACAATTCTCACTGAGTGTTAAGTTCTTCTTGAGTGTAGGCCTAAGCAGACTGCCAGAAATAGTGCACATTAAATTGAGGCACTGCCCTGGCTCAGTGCTAGGGAATCACATTATTGTATTTTTTTTGTGAGACATTGAGCCTTCTCTGTCAGAGAGCTCTGGTGCCACAATAAATTACAGTTCCCATGATTCCCTAGCACTGAGCCAGGGCAGTGCCTCAATTTAATGTGCACTATTTCTGGCAGTCTGCTTAGGCCCGTCTCCTAATACTGAGCATTACACCAGGGCTGAGGAAGTTTAATTGATCCAGGGCAGTTGTGTTGGTTGGCTTCCATGTCAGTGGGACAGTGAACCCACATAGAAGATTCAACTTTGAAGAAACAATCCAAGAGATATGTTTCAGCATCCTAGATAGTGCCTTTAGTCCACACAAAAGCCAAGAGTGGATTCACTGCCCTGTTGACATGGGAGCCACCAGCTGCCATGGACCCAGAGATGTCCAGCTGCCACATTCCCTCCTGGATTTGCTTCCCTCCAACCACAGAAACTGGAAATACACATAAGTCCACTCACATTTTCAAAAACCTTTCAATTTTGGTGAAAACAAAGCACAAAGCACAGCAGTAGGGTATTTATTTAAAAGGACTCACACTTCATGTACAATTCTTCTAATTTCTTTTTACAGTGGTGGAAGTTTCAGGGGGCTCCCGGGGTCATAAAATTGAGGTGAGCAGATTTAGTCTAGGAGTTAAGTGTTGCATTTTAATTAGTTTCTATTTTAACCTAGAAAGTTCTATGTAAAAAGTTCTATGTAATCAGTAGATCCTGGGCAAAATAAATATCATCTCTATTGTTTGGATATAGAAGAACTATATTGACAAAATGCAGCCTTGTTGAATACTACGCTGACTTCCAGCACCAATTTTTCATATCCCCCCTGCTTTGTTTAGATTTAAAATACAGCCAACTAAGCTTGGAAGAGAGTAGAGCAAGTTCAAACTATGATGTGTTAAAACAAAGTTTCATGATAGGTAATGAAATTATAAAGATAATTAAAAAACAATCCCAAAACTATAGTTTTTTGTGGGTTTTTCAGGCTGTGTGGCCATGTTCTAGAAGAGTTTCTTTCTGATGTTTCACCAGCATCTGTGCTGGCATCTTCAGAGAATACTGGAATAGAAGAGAGTGGGTCTCTATATATTGTGAAACCCTGGGTAGGGAGGAGTGATTTCCATGTAAACTGTATTGTTCTGGTTGAATAGGTATTGTTCTGTTGTTGATGGCATGGCTTCAGGGTAGGAGGATATGCAATCAAGGATATTGTCTGCTATTCCCATGTAAACTGTGTATTGTTCTGTGTTGAATAGGTATTGTTCTGTTGTTAATGGCATGGCTTCAGGGTAGGAGGATATGCAATCAAGGAGATTGTCTGCTATTCCCATGTAAACCGTCTATTGTTCTGTGTTGAATAGTTATTGTTCTGTTGTTAATGGCATGGCTTCCAGGTGAGGATATGCAGTCAAGGAGATTGTCTGCTATTGTCTGCTGGGAAAGCTCCTGACCCTGGTTGGTTTCCCATTTGCATTTGCTGAGTGCTGATTTTCTTATTTTGTAGGACTGGTAGCCAAATCTTGTTTACTTTAAGGGTTTTTTCTTTCCTGTTGAAGTTATCCAAGTGTTTGTGGATTTCGATGGCTTCCCTGTGCATTCTGACCTGATAGTTGTTGGCATGGTCCAGAATTTCAGTGTTTTCAAACAGCATTTTATGCCCAGGATGGTTTATAATGTGTTCTGCTACTGCTGATTTTTCTGGCTGGCCCAGTCTGCAGTGTCTCTCATGTTCCTTGACTCGTGTTTGGACACTGCATTTGGTGGTCCCAATGTGGACTTGTCCGCAGCTGCATGGTATGCAGTAAACTCCTGCGGCTGTGAGAGGGTCTCTCCTGTCCTTCGCTGAGTGCAGCATTTGTTGGATTTTCTTGGTTGGTTTGTAAACCATTTGGAGGTTGTGTTTCCTAACTACTTTCCCTATTCTGTCTGTGACTCCTTTGATATATGGTAAAAAATATATTCCCTTTGGGTGGCTGCTTGTCTTCAGTCCTCTGAGTTTCCCTGGGTCTGGCAGCCCTTCTGATGTCTGAGCTGGAGTAACCATTTGCCTGTAGAGCCCGGTCTAGGTGCTTCAATTCCTCTTCCAAGAAGTGGGGTTCACAGATGCTCTTTGCCCGGTCTACCAGTGTTTTTATTGTGCTTCTTTTTTGTCCTGGGTGATGGTTAGAGTTCTTGTGCAGGTATCTGTCTGTATGTGTGGGTTTTCTGTATACTGTGTGTCCCAGACGTTGGTTTGGTTTGCAGATGACTAGGACATCCAGGAATGACAGTGTTCCTTCCTTTTCTTTTTCCATAGTGAATTAGGGTGGATGTTGTTCAGGTGATTCAGGAACCCAGCCAGATCTTCTTCTCCATGGCTCCAAATGTTGAAAGTGTCATCCACGCATCAGAACCAAGTTCTGGGCTTTTTCGGTGCTGTTTCCAGGGCTTGTTTTTCAAAGTGTTCCATGTAGAATATAATAATAAATAATAAATTTTATTTTTTAACCCGCCCCTCTGCTAGGCAACTGGGGCGGTGTACAACAAGTTAAAACAATACAGAAGTAAAACACATCACCAAGTCCCCCCTAACCCTCCCACCCCTTAAAAATAAATTAAACTGAGATGATATTAAAAACAACAAATAGTAAACATCAAATACTAAAATCATCAAACAAATAGCAGCAACAATAACGGGTGGAAATAGGGGAGCAGGTTGACAAGCAAGAAGTTTGCTATTACTGGGCTTAGAGGGCTTCCCATTGCTACCCCATCTCTCTGTTCGTAGAATCCATTGTCCCACTGGAAATAGCTTGTGGTGAGGCAATGTTCAAACAAGGCTGTGATGTCCTCTGGAAAAATTTGTCAGTTGAGTGTCATGGTGTCCATTATGGGGACTCTGGGGAACAGGGAGACCACATCGAAGCTGATTAGTATGTCTCCGGGTTTAAGTTCAAGGTTATTGATTTTTCTTATGAAGTGAGTTGAGTCCTTGATGTAATGGGGGGGTTTGTCCTATATGGGTTTGTAATTGTGTGGCCAGAAACTTTGCTAAATCATATGTGGGAGATCCAATGGCACTCACTATGGGTCGGAGTGGAATGGAATCCTTGTGAATCTTGGGAAGTCCATATAGTCTTGGCGGGAGAGCCTCAGATTTGCACAAACTTTGTCTTCTGGTTGGCTGAATTGAGGAGTTTTTGATCAGGGTGTTGGTTTTCCTTCTAGAACATGGCCACACAGCCCGAAAAACCCACAAAAAACTATGGATGCTGGCCATGAAAGCCTACGACTTCAAATCCCAAAACTGTTTCAGTTTGGTTGCCTGAAACAAACTGGAATCAGACAATGCGAGATGCTGACTTGAGCTTGCAATAAATGCCATGCCTAGTTTAGAACACTAAGGGCCTGAACAGACTGCCAGAAATAATCCTGCTTGACACCACTTTAACTGCCCTGGCTCAGTGCTAGGGTATCATGGTAACCGTAGTTTATTGTGGCACCAGAACTCTCTGACAGAGAAGGCTCAATGTCTCAGAAAAAAACTATAATTCCCATGATTCCCTAGCATTGAGCCAGGACAGTTAAAGTGGTCTCAAACTGGATTATTTCTGGCAGTCTGTTCAGGCCCTAAATTGCACTTCCAGGCTTACTTCAGTGAGGAAAAATGATATCAGTATAGAGTTCTCCTTGCTATGCCAACAATTGCCCTTGTGCTGTATGCATAAGAGAGTCAGTGTGGTGTAATGCAATGCTACTCAAAGAGGGGGTGTATGGGCTGATGTGGTTCCTGACCCATTGGCTGTCAGTCCTTGATGAATTGTCAATAAAGAAAGAGACAATATTAAATTACTCGACATGAACAAAGAATCATAACCAAAATTACAACAAATCCAAATTTTGCTTCCCTCCAATTGGATCCAATAATATCTGTATATGAACACCTGCACTACTGTATATAACCAGTTGTTGTTATTGTTGTATAACTTCAAGTCTGACTTATGACCATATAGCTGTATAAATAAACACACACAGTTATACATACTAATATTAGCCTAAATGACATATCTCTGAATAT